>CM064861.1:14054020-14376520 GCA_032719365.1 Prinsepia uniflora
TTGACTCCGAGTCGACTCAAAATTTTTGACTCGATGCGGATATGACAGATGCTGAGTTTGGTAGACCCAATGAGGGATGAAGCCATGGAAACTGTTGAATTCGCCCAATTTTTGAGAATCCCTATAACCATAGACATCCCACCGGTCTTCGCTGCCCACCGTATCCTGTCGGATTTGGGCGGGAAGGCTGGTTCTTGCGGTTGTCAAGGACAAAAGCAGGCCTTGCATTTCAGACCTCAACCAAGTTCTGGAGGACCCGAGGGTACAATGAAATAAATAACTAAAGGGAAAGGGCGAATTGAGCAAGTAAACGAGGACTTTGTCGACTTCACCTTTGCGGAAGCAAGAGAAGATGTCATCAACATTTAATCGCCTATGTGGGATTGGGTTGAGAAAGCCAGATGGGTTGAATGTTCTTCATCTTTATTTTTGAGAAACCCAGATAAAAGCTGAAAATTTGTTATGTCTTGTTTAGCAGTGTTCGAAAAGATGACGATGAAGAAGAAGAAGAAGAAAAATACATATTAAATTGGAGGATATTGGGAATGGATTGGGGAAAAACTCAGATCAGATGCATTGCTCATCATCTTCTTTCAATTTTTTTGTTTTTTTAAATATTTAGTTTTAATAAATTTTAATAAAATAATTAAACAATTAATCTTTTACAGACACGTGGCAACATTAATTAGAAACTTAAAGTAATATAGAGTAATGGAGGTATCATGCTCATGGCTAATTATACCCATCTCTACTAAGAGAGAGTAACTAAATGGAGTAATAGAGGTAACATAAGGATTGTTCTAATGGTATATTGCAACGAATAGAAAATCTATAAATTATATAATCTCATTTGATATGTTATGTTGTGCTAACTATTTAAGTCGGTTAGATTAATTTATCCACCGAATAAACTGACTCTACTGAATTAAAATACAGATTATATCACACTAATTAGATTATATTATAATAATTGATAAAAAAATATATCTATGAATGATATATATGAACCAAAATTGAAGGCAAAAACCATCGACAATAACAAAATCAATTTGTCTCTTCAAGTAATACGAACCGTCCAATATGTAATCATCTTTTTGACCCAAAGGTTCCTTGAAATTTGATTGCATCTTACACTGAAAGCAGAGTTGATCCAAGATGAGGCACTCACAATGTCTTCCACCCCTTAAATAATACGACAAGTTTTTGTGTTCAATTCGTAAGAATTTGAGATTTACTATGTATTTTGTGGTCAGCAGTGAATTATACTGTAAACAAAAATAATAGGAAAACAATTCATAACATTTGCTAAAAAGAAAGAAAATATAGTAAGAAAAAATTGACTGAACCACAAAGCTAGCTTTAGGTGGCTTTTTTCCCGTAGCTTGCAACTCTTACGTTGTCTTCGCGGCTCAACCTGCCAATTGGCATGCCTCTAACGTTGAGAAAGTTTTATGCATTTTTGTGACAAAAGGAGAGAAATAAATTGCAACACTTTTCTTTCCCTTTACAAGTGAGGAACTCCATCTATCTATGTATATATACTCTTTACTTTACCCTTTTCTTTGGCTTTCATCCTCATTCTTGGTCGTATGTGAATTTTCTTTTCCGGGTTTGAGGTTTATCCAGATGATAATGCATATATATTATTTATTTATTTTTTAACAGTTTGAACCGAATCAATTACTTTTTTCATGTTAAAGATTATTGTGTCAAAGTAAAACCACTAGTAATTAAGATACCTAAGAAGGGTTTGGTAACAAATTATACAGTGGGCAAATTATTGAGAATTGAAATGCAGATTTGAAGGGTCTGGTGATAATAAACCAATTCTTTTTCAATGTCTTCCCACTAGGATTTTCCTGGTCTTCCATTTTCAATTGAGCTCCATTGTGGCAGACACTAAGAAGACCCATATGGAGGACACTCCTTGAGAATCTGGAAACAAAAATAAAAAGATTCCTAACATTGTCAACAGGAAAACTGCCCTAGTGCTCGGATTCACGTCCTTCTACATTCAATTATTTCACTCTTATTTTGTTTTTAGTGAGTCTCTAAGATTCTTGATCATATGATAAAATTCCAAAATTATAATTTCTAACGAAAAAGGTGAGAAGGGAAGAATGATTTAGGCCATTATTTCATTGGACTCTGAAAGTGCTCTATTCTCTGTGAAATTGTTTAGTCCGTAGGGGAGCCAGTCTACAATCTTACCTCACACCAATGATTCCCGTTATGATGTGAGGTAGCCTATTTTATTTCTTAACGGGCTTTCTACAAAAACGTAATGGAGCCCAAATGGAAAATATACAATAATATGATGATAGAATTCTTCCTTAATTGCCCTCAATTACATTGAATCCTCATATAAGTCATGAAAGTGTTAACTCTCACATTGGGGTGATGTAAAATCTTGAGGGGATTATTTGTTTTGGGCATGAATGAAATTTTCTATTTGTGGATTTTTTCTCTCGAGAGCTAAGAAAATTTGTTTAGTATCTGTTATATTCTCTTAATTGTAGGATCCAATTCCATTTTTTATCAAACAATTTAAGCTTTTTTATTAATTTGAACAAACAATTATAAAGTATTAAAAGTACAAAACATAAACAGAACCCTAAATAGACAAATGATGTGCAAATGGTAATAGCAAAAAGGCACAAAAGCAAACAAAAGTCTAAAATAGTAAAAATTAAAAAACCTAAAAGAACCCTAGATTTGAAAAATGGGGAGCCTTCACACCTCCAGCAGCCACCCACCAAACTACCAGAGTCACCACAATACTGTGAAAACCACTACTACAGACAATACTGTAAGAGAAACCGAAGAACCATTCGGAAAATAGGGGTAAGAAAATCACCCGTGCATAAAACGCTCATATAATCCATTCAAGGTGCATTAAGCACTTTAAAATTGATCCATCATCACAACTAGCCGAAGACAATCAGAGGTGGAAGTAGCAAGATCAAGGGGGGGGGGGGGGGGGGGGGGTAGGGGGTGGAATCAGCAGTAGGGAGACCACAAAGAGTGACAACAAAGGGCATCTGGTAGGGGGAGGGGAGATGATTAAGGGAGGGTGAATACAACTTGATAAGAAAGTGGAAGTTCAGATCTAGAGAAACCACAAGGTTCACCATAGGAGGTGAAGATAAAAACTCCACAAAGGAAGGGGCCGAAAGATAGCTGTCGGTGGTGGAGCTGCATGCCAAGAACATGGTTGAAAAGGAAAAAAACAGGCAAGGTCGATGGTAGGTAAGAAAATTGGAAAGCTAAAAAAAGAAAAAAAAAGAAAGTAAACTATATTTGACACATAGAAAAAAAGAAAAGAAAAGACACACAAAAATCACTCGAAGGGAAAGATAGCCACGTAGGGAGAGACGAGACTATGTGCTGCACAAGATACCTTCATCGTCCACTATAACACCAGCAGCCACCACAACCAGGTGAGGCCACGGAAGGAGCTGAGAAGTCGAGAGAAAGCGAGGTGGAGACCGAGGCTAGAAGTGAACGAGGGAAAGAGAAAGATGGGGAAGGAGCGCTGCCACCGACCCCAAAAGGGAGCGGCGGTTGCTAGGGTTTCAAAGGAAAGGGAAGACTTAGAGACAAGGCAGAGAAATTTCTCTCTCTAAGTTGATGAACAATTAAGAGTGCATTTTCTAAATATAAAGATGAAAATTAAATACTGAAAATGAAATAATTGTCAAAAGATCTTTTAATTTTTTTTTTGTTTTGGTAGGGCAGATGGGCATTACTTGGCGATCGGGTTTTGTTTCAATCCTGGAATCTCGATCACTTGCCCAATGTGTGTTGCAAAACATGCATATTATGACACCACAAGACCTCCCATGGACTCAGCTTCAGGGCTGACATAGCTGATCCACGACCCCACGAGGTTTAGGGGGGAAAAACCATGCATTCTAGGAGGAGGCTCGAACATACGACCCTGCATTGACAAAATGTCGGTTTCACAGTCCACATAGTAGTTCCAACGATGGAACAAGAAACTAAAAGGAGTCTATACGTATTTATGCTAAAATTTATCATACAGATTGGCAACTAACCACCCATGATTTGAACGTGATTGATTAGTCGTGTAAAGCTAAACCCAAAAAGAAGCTATATTAGTCGTGTAAACATTTAATTCTAGATTTCAATTCATTTTTTTCTTTTTTCGTGATCGAGCATCGTAGAAACTCAAGTCTTCAAAAATAAAATCATCGGAAAATAGTAGACAATCTACATTTCTCTAATATTTTAAATGAGGTTGTCTATATTACTGATTGTGAAAGACCTTAGAAATATTAATACTATATAAGTAATAAAATTTGAAATAACATTGCTTAGTTTCTTCAATCTATTTGCAAGGGACACTAATATAAAGAGTCCATATGCGGAAAACTTGCCTCACATGCCATGAATTCGATTTCCTAAAATCGGACAACAATATTAAATTAGAAATAATGACAAAAATATTTCCTTCAAAAAACTTTTTATTCAACTGCACTGCTTCGGATTTAGGAGGGATTCCTTATGATATACATAGGAGTGTAGTGAATAAACCTGAATAATCCAACCAATCTTGGTGTCAAGTTCACTTTAGTTTGTTCGTCTTCAACATTTCTTTTCTCTTCTATTGTCATGGTGTGATCATGGTCATGAATTCTGACGTCTCGATGGGTCAAGTTGTCGGTGCAACTTTTGTTTTCAGGAGCCATATTTTCCTTCACTAGGTTTTTGCTTGTGATGCTGTCTGGTAGGTTTTAATCAAGAAATTGCGGTTCTCCACTAATGTCGGTGGTGTGAATCATGATGGATTGAAACATCTGGTACTGGTGAATGATATCCTCGTCATCTTCAAAATTCCGCAAAGGATGGGATAACAGTAAAATAGGTCGCTACAATGGTGAAAAAGGTATCTCACAAGATTGCGCCATGCGTCCCTAGAATCTTGGATGCTAGATGAACATTGGTGATTCGCTTGGGCGTTGAGGCGGTTTTGTTCCGGCCTAGACAAGGCGGCTTACTAGAATGTGCTAACCATTAGGCGCCGATTGCAGGGGCTCTGTCGGTAGGTATGGTTTGAGACTGGCCAGACCACGAGGTGCCAATCGTGGGGGGCTCTTTTGGAATTGACTTGGTTGGTTCATAGGTACATATTTGTATTAGTGGTTGGTGATCGTTTATAGTGGTTGGTTGAAATGGCATGAAATTATGTCTCCCAAGTTGTTGACTGTGGAGGATTTCCTCAGTCGAGAACTTATCAATCAATGCAGACTGCGTAGGTTGACCAATATCACTACACCTTAGAGCCCCTCAAGTCCTTAGGAGAGGGAGTGTACCTTAGTCGAACGAGTCCCCAGAGGGAACCTCAAATGATGCTATAGATCGGTCGCCTATGATGGAATGTCAACCATCACAATATCAAAGATAGAACCTCGAATAATTCGACAAATTGGTCAGTTCAAAAGGCATGCCTACCATCACGTTCTAGGAAATGGAACCTCGAATGATGCGATAGATTGGTCACCTCTAACAACATTTTCTAAGAGTTCGATCTAGGAAAAGGGAACCTTAAATGCTACGATAGATTGGTCACCACTGAAGTTGTGTCGATTAGTGTGATCTCCTAAAAAGGAACCTCGAATGTTGGACCTAAAGGGAGTTGTGATGATTTCGTATCTAACACGCGTGGATGCATGCCATGATCTAGCTATTGGGTAGTTGAAGAAATTAAGAATTAATATATGATAGTGTAGCTCGCAGTTGAAGGTGACGTGTCCGATGTCAATATAAGGAAGATGTGAATCAATTGAGCCTAATTTTCAGACAACTCTCATTGTGACCAATCAAAGAAAGCGATCACCACCCATGTAGAGCAATGATCACCTGATTAAACTATGTGTGACTAGATTTGCGTCGGATTAAAGGTAAAGTTTTATTCTTTCTTTATACTTTATACTTTGCTTAGTGTAGTATTGTTTCCAAGTAGATGTTAGAGTCAGAGTCAATGAATGGATATGGGGGAAAGATCCCCATAAAATTTATGATGTAAATCACCTTCCTGCTCGAATAATGATGTGCAAAGTAGATTAAGTGATTCACACTCCATTAGTAGGTCCTTCACGATTCGTAGTGGGACAAGTAGTGTATCATCGTCGACCATCGATAGTATCTCGATGGTGTTCAAAGACCTACCATGTTGTGATGCTGAAGGAAATCTGATGGAGGTATCCACATCAAGATTGCCTAGGGTTGTTTTGGATGTCGAGGATGAAGAGGTCGAGGATGAAGAATGAAAGGATATGGATTCGATCAACATGGTCATCTCTTTGAACAGATCCCCGCACGTAGTGGATCTCTAAGTGACTACCCTGAAGCAGGCTGATCTAGTTAAATATAGGGATTGGTACAACGTGTTGGACAACATTGTGTTCACCATTCCCCTATTGTGATCTAGGTTAACAAGCCTCCAGAAGGATCGATCTTCTTTTATAGTAATAGCTTGGAGCACACTTTTCATATGCCGCCCCATCCATGGCGTCAAGATACTTGTGCTGGACGAGAATAGAATTTGGTTCGATGAACATGAACAGATGGATCATGCCAGTTAGCCCGAGCATAACCTTCCGATTTTGTAACAGGGGGAGCCGAGCATGGGCCAGCTATGCTACCTATATAAGTTTAAAAGGTTCTAGTATGGACTTGGATGGTTATAGATAGAATATGTTGGGAAGAAGAAGTTGGTCTTTATCATGGATATCTCACCGTCCCAGAAGAATTGGAAGCACCGATAGTAATAGGTGTTCGGCCATGAGAAGGGATACCAACAAGCTGTAGAGGTAAATCATACCTTATTTCAATCGAACGATTGTGACTACCAACCATAGTATTAGGATGATGTAGGGTAAATTTATGCCAAAATTTTGTTGCTTAGTCTTTGAAAGTCGGCTGACTCATCTGTTTATTTTGTCGGTGCACTTAAAGGTGGGTGTTCAACTACCGATGACGAAGAGTGCGAGGATGTCCATCGATGATGTCGAAGCTTGAGCAGAGTAAGTATAACAACCCAGAAATTTATGAAAATGAAAAATGACGATTTTTCCCATGAGGATAAAAAGTTGACTTTTTGTCCTAGACAATTTTTAGATATTCAGTGAAGAAAATTACAAAGGACTCAAACTTTCGAGTCCATTAACATGCAGTCTGTCAAAATAAAAAATCGAATAAGTTCAGTATGAGTCAAAAGTAACAAGGGGTATTTTGGTAATTTTGTCATGAAGGGTATTTTGGTAATTTCTAGAGAAACCTAAAATTTTCTAGAACTCTCTTTATTTCTCCCAGTCTAATCCTTCCTAATGACATACTCTTCTAGTTATATGTTTGTATGTGTTCAAAGAAGGGATCAGTGGATGGTGGTCGAACTAGAGGAAAAACAAAGAAAATGAAAACCGTGAGAGAAAACCAGTCAGCGAGAAGGAGAAAAGGAGAAAGAAAAAAAAACTTCATTTATCCCATTCTAATCCTTCCTAATGACATACTCTTCTAGTTATATATTTGTATGTGTTCAAAGAAGGGATCAGTGGGTGGTGGTCGAACTAGAGGAAAAACAAAGAAAATGGAAATCGTGAGAGAAACCCAGTCAGCGAGAAGGAGAAAAGGAGAAAGAAAAAAAAAGGGCGGGGAGAGGCAAGTGATGAATATGAGTAGGAACTAGGAGAGGTATGGAATCCCAGACTTGCAGCCATGATCAACCCGTGAAAGTTTAAAAATGGCCTTTGAGGGTTCAAGTCATTTTGGAATGTTTTAGTTCGAGAACAAGGACCTTGGGAGGTTGCATACACTCCCACGATTATTTTAAGCTAAAGTAGCGACGAATTGGGGTTGAGGACAAGGAGGAAAAACTCTGGAAAACCATAACCGAGAAGGGTACGATCGGGTCACGCTATGAGGTATGTTTTTCTTCCTTATGAGACCATAGATCTTCTTCTACATCTGAATAGGTGAAGTTAAATGTTTAAATCATGAAAAATGGTCAAGGAATCACAGATTTTTACTCGGGTCGAGGTCGCGGGTCAAAGGCTCGTGTTACAGGAACCTGGTCGACACTTTTCCAAGTTGAAGACAACTTGTGACAAGCGTGATTCCCATAGGCAGAGGCTTCAGGCAGCATGTGAGGGCCCGTCTTGCTGAATTTTCAACACGAGTTTTGTAGTACTCTTAGTTATGAATCTAATGGTCTAAGAATTGGATTAATTGGACATCATATGAGACAATTATGATGGTTCAAAGTTCTATTTTCTATTTAAGAACCCTTAATTAATCCAAAAAATTGGGTGATTAATTTTAGTTATATAAAGATGAAATTGAATGGATGTAAATTACGGATTTGGTGTTAAGTATGTGATTATATGTTCATGATATACTTCAAGTTTAATTTATGAAATTTAGGAAGTTAAATATGAAACTAATTTGGATAATTAGTGCGTATTTACAAGCTTACCTATCCTTAATCTGTTATGCATTATTTTACATATGTAAACAGAGTAAATAACATCATTATCAATGAAGAACGGTGACTACCTAATAGCTTAGTAACTAACGATACGTTGATGTCATATAAGATAACATGTTGTGATGATTATGTATATGATGCTATGTGTGATGGTGATGTTATAATTGTGGTAATCGATGGAAAATATGTGAGATGAATATGTTTAAAGGGTTGAAAGTGTGTGATTATATATAATTATATTTGAAACTGAATATGGTCGAGTTAGTAAATACCACCACTTGATGGAGAAGTGGGTTGGACGTGGGCGGTAACCCTGCTAGGTTGGGTTTAATTTGGTTAACCTATTAAAATGTAGACATGGCTAAAAATTGTAATATCTCTTGCCTGACAAGAATTGTCAGATGAGAGTAAAACTAGTTCGATTTTTAAGGATTTTTGGGACGTGTCCTGTCAGTAAGTGCATTATTTGTCTTCTTGAAAACTTGATTTTGATGGGCCTCATCCTCGCATCAAGCCCTAGCTTATTTTAGTCAATTTGTGAAACTTGTGTTTTGTTTGTGACGACTGGGTTTGACAATTGTTTTTTATGTTGTAGTGCACACCGACATGATAAAAGCTAATGAGAAGAAGATGATAGAAGCCATAGCCAAACACGAGATAACAGAGGAGAAAGTGGTCAAGCAGGCGGCTAAGAATGGAAAGAGGGTCATTGAGTCGTTTGTGTCAAGCAAAGGGCTGATCAAGAAGATGTCGGCCTAGAAGCACAAAAAGCACATCATGTTGTGGAAGTAGAGGATGACTATGAGGTCGACATAAAATGGATCGACGCCCTTCCTTGGGGCTAAGCCTACGCATAAAGGGAGACAAAATGAGGCATTGATGGATCCATTAGAGATCCAGTGTCAGAAGGTGGAGACCTTCTTGGCTTAATTAAATGTCGAGGGTTCCAAGGTAGCCCAGAGTTAGAAAAAGGCAAGTGGATACCATTGAGAATGCCAGGTTAATCATGACCGAGATGCCTTATTTACCCCTAATTTTTGGGATGTACTAAAATCGTTACATCGATCGATCTTCAATCATGGGTTGAAGTCATTCTTCGCCAATCCTGATGATGCTCCTACCTGGTGTAGAGGTCAATCGTTAACACGACCTAGCCAAACATGTTGTAGTGCATGCATCTGACCATGGTGCAGGTACATTTCCAATAGTCTTATCCTTAGTAAGAACTAAAGGAGATTGATGAGATGGGCACGTAGTTCCTTCCAAATCAATTCACTAAGGTCATGGCCAGACCCATGTGAGTGTTTGGTCCCTTTTTCTCCTCGATGTTTTGTGTATAGCTATTTCCTAGCCATGGAGAAGTGTTCTCCACTTTTTAATAGGCAGCAACGCAGGTAGAGCGAGTGGAGGAAGAGAAGGACAAGCTGAAGGAGAAGGCTGAGTGCCTAAAGCTGAAAGAGTACAAGATGAAAAATGGGCCCTAAATAGGTGTGTCGACTTGATCCAAGAGAATAAAATACTTTAGGGGAAACTAAAGGTCGTCGAGTAGGGTTGAGCCAAGTAGACTGTTAAGGTTCTAGACCTGAAAGAGTAGTATGATTGGTTTCCATTAGTGGTGCATTAAAAAATTCAGCTTTAACATGCCTCGTTGCCTGCCTCATTAGCTTGTTGTAGTCGTCTCATCCATGGGTAAAGGCTTGGTACTTGAAGTGGACTTCTTGAGGACATTGTAGCATGCTTGTAGGGCTACTTTTTCGTTAGTCTCTTGACATTTGGAATATTCTAGGGTAACTTGGGGCATCATATTTTTGTAGGGTTTTGTTCTCCCTTTACTACAAAGTTGAGATCTTCCATGGTCAACATTCAATCTGTATGGATCATAAAATGGTTCAAGAAAACAATATAGAGTTTATCGAAGGAATCGATTGTACCTGGAGTGAGTCGGGTAAAACCAATTAAGTATAGCCTCAATGAGAGCGGAACTAAAAATCAAGCACTAGACCTCGTCAGAGAGGTTTTTGAAAGCTACAGAAGAATGGTAGTTGTTCATTTGTGTGGCTTGGTCACCCCTCCCATTATATAAGGTGATCTTGAGGGGTTTGATCTCGAACTCATGACAATATTGAAGGATGTGATCAGTGAGCAGATTAGTGTTAGACTTGATCTTGGCTGGAGCTCGGGTGTTTTTTCACTTTACCCTCCAAGTTGCAGACTTATTGTAGGAGTTATTGAATGACGCTGTTTGTCCTAGGAGGACCGGGCTATGGGCTAATCTATTTAGAGATGGGGTGACATCATCTGTTGCTAGTGCTTGTCTCAACCGTTTGATCATTCTCTATCTCCCGCTTGACTTGGGGGTAGTATAGTCAGCCACATCTTTCACATCGTATGAATTTGTTTGTAAGACTTGCTCTTCCGCTTAAACCATTGGACCTTTTTGGTGGGCTGCCCTCATTGTAGCTGACACTGACTGGATGCGGCCAGCCTAGGATAGGATAGGAAGAAGTGGTTGGTCTCCGATTATGGGATTATTCACCTAATATACTAGTCGAACATGATCAATAGAGAGTGTTCTCATCTCAATCAACTCGCGAACATCTCAAAAGAATTGCGTTCTAGAAAGGCGAGCATAATTACTTGGTCGAATTATGATTCTTCCAGGGAGATCTATCCCAATTTGTTCACTATGTTGTTGTTCTACCCCAGCGTGACTGGCAAGTGCTCTTTTGGTCGCGATTTGCTGGTCTCTCAACTCCCCCCTAGTTGTTTGGTGTAGAGCAAATGTGATTTAGTATTGTTCTCTAAAGATTAGACTTCGGGTTCAATAGCCAAGTTTCTATTCTTGAGTTTACTTACCTTTTATTGGAGTTTTTCCATTATTCAGGGCATGGACTCAAAGGATTGATCTGATATGCCTCTGCCCTGTTTTCCTAACAGGGGTGTTGTTTAGCTCTATGTCACCTTGGTTGGTAAGAATGTGGGGTAGTATTATGTGAACTAATTGGAGTGCTTATCAGAATTCTCACAAATAACGCCAAATGTTTGGTCCAAATATGGATCTAACGGGATGTTGTCTTATTTAATGCTAGAATGTCTTCTTCTCGTTCATCGAGAGACTTATGGAGCAATAAGAAGAGTATTAGACACCGGTGGGGTGTGAGATTAATGGACTTTGATGCTTAAGTCAATCAAGTAGGAGATTAGACAACAATTAGGCAATGTGTGAGTAATGAATAATTACTATAATTTGGAGCACAAGCCCTATATTTATAATTGTAGTAAATGAAGGCATTAAACTATTTCAAGAGATAGCAACACGTGTCTTGAGAATCTAGGATGCTAGATAAATTCTAGTAATTTGTTTTGGGCATTAAAGTGGTTATATTTCAGCCTGGACACGGATACCGACTAGAAGGTGCCAGGCAAGAGATGCCGACCGTAGGGGCTTTAGTGGTAGATATAGCATGAGATTAGCTAGGCTACATGGGCCGACCGAAATTGACTTAATATGTCGGTAGGTATATATTGGTACTGGTGGCTAGTGGTCGTTTTTAATGGTGAGTAAGAATGTCACACATAGTTATATTAGGGTTTTACCTTTTGTGAGATTGTAAATATTAGTTGCTCGTGAAGTAATGACCTTGATCATGCTTAGAGAATTCAATATATACACACATATGACAAGACCCAACCTGAATGCAAAGAATAGTATACTTGGGTCCTGCTCCCGTCTGACGGGAACGTTGTTAGACAAGGGATAAATGAAAATTCTTCTAATTCGTGCCTCGTCCTCTCGAGCCTCGAACTACGTACAACGGCTCTGTAGAGTTTCAAAACCAGAAAATGTGCGAGTAAACAAAAAGAAACAATTTTAAAAACATAATTTGAAAACAACCATCTTTACCTTCAATTTTCCAAAACCACGCATGCATACGAAAACCATTTTACTTTGATTTTGTTGTAACGCCCCGAAAATTCGAAGAATGTAAAATTGTAAAATAATAAATGAAATGACGTTTTTACCCTTATGAATAGTATGGTCAAATTGTTGACTTTTTGATTGGTGGGTCAAATGGACGTTGACCGAGGACCGTGACGTAATTCGGGACGTCTCGAGTCCATAGACAGGTGGCACGTCCAATTCCGACGATCAGGGAAGAAGTTATGACGTCAGAAGTTCAATGGCGTTTTTGTAATTTAGACGAAAAGGGGGAAAATGTTGACTTTTTGATTGACCACTAGTTTTCATACAATTCAAAGACCGTTAGGTAGGTCTCGATGCCCTGAGTCCGTAGACAGGCGGCACGCTGAAAACGGACATCAGATGGATGGGTTAGGGGTCTAGAAAGAGAAGGGCATTTTGGTAATTTTGTGCAGAAGGGCAAAATAGTAATTTTGCAGGGGGTACTGTTTGAAAACCATGGAAACAGGACCTGCACCACCGTGCTTGGTTGTTCTGATCAAGCAATTGTTTAACAGTGTTAGTGGCTGGACAGGAGATTAGTTTATTGGTTTTGAGTTAGTGGGTGTGGACTGAAACAAGAACCAGGCACGGGCACCATTTTGTATTGATTTTGGGTCTGTTTTGCGGGAAACAAATTTCTGTGGGACTGAGGGATTCCCATGAGTGTTGGTTGCACGGTTCAATTAACAGAGAGATAGGGAGTGAGAGAGGATCATTTCTGATAAAGATAGGTTGAGAACTTGAGAAAAAACAGAGAGTGGAGAATTTGGAAATTTGGAGGGAAAAATCGAGTTTTAATTTACGGGTCAAGAGGAACAAAACCAAGGATTGAAACAGCCTTCTGGGACAATTTGGAGTTCAACCATGTCACTCCTGAAGTGAATCGACCACGGTTTGGCCAGGAACCCAAGTTCCATTTTCGAAGGATTTTCAGACCTGAGGACGACGACTTCCAGGTGAGGATTTGTGAAATTGGTTGTGTTTTATTGTTCGTTTGGGTCCTATTAAGCTTCAGTTTAAGCCAATTTAGAAATGGAGTTGAAACCAGTGAGATACGACGGTCGACCCGTTTAGTTGATCACGGGTCGAATGGTCGATTTAGGACTTGTTGGGGTTAATTAATGGATGAGAACTTAAATTAAAAGGTTAAGGAAGGTCTTAGGTGTAAAAACAAAGGGATTCGAGTGAGAATTGATGGGGATTTTACCGGGTTGAGTAGCGGGTTTGGGGACCCGTTTAACAGACATTCAGGCAAGGACGATGACACTGTAGCTACAGTGCATGGCGCGTGGCTTTCACGCGCAGCCACTTTGGGCTGTGCGTGAGCGCGCGTGAGGCCTCATCTCCTGTCGTGGTCAACTTGAGTTTTCATCCTTTCAATTTATTGAACATTTTGAGCTAAATTTCGAGTCGATCGGAGATAGTTAAGTTGGTCAAAATATGGTCTATTTCCTCGAGAAGCGTGTTTGGGCGGCTTACCCTGGCCGGTTTCAGTCTAGGGTTTCATGGTTGAATGTTAAGGACTTGTAGTGACCCTTACGTGTGATTTGGACATGACAGGAATCGTACAATAGTACCCGGACGAGGTTATACGCGCAATTTTGCAGCAGGATTGTATTGTGAGTGGGCCCACTTTCATTAAACCCTTGCATGCATAACTATTTTCACTTATATATATATATATATGTGTGTGTGTGAATCAAGCAAAGGTTTCGATTATCTTGAGTTGTGGCTATGACACGATTTACGATGTTTGGGCTTGAGACCCGTCTGGTGGGATTTAAGTATTTTTTTTGGATTATATATATATACATTTATTTATGTGGATGTCGATCTTTGGTACTGCACTGTATAGATCTACCCGTGTGATACTGTCTCCTCCAGATGTGGATACCCCGGAGTGATTACGGCGCAATGCCTGCGAGGGGTCATTCTACGGAGGGACCGGACCGTAGGATGACTCAGGAGCAGGATTGCTATGATTGGATGTTTGGGACGTCAGGCATCTGGGATGCCGTACCCGGACTGGGTTCGGGGATTGGACTCGGGATTGAGACCCCGAGTGGCACGCGTAGCCTTGGGACTGTGACCTTATTGGACGTCAGGGATGTCGGACATCTGGGATGTCAGGGTTGGGGTGTATAGTGCAGTGGCTAAGGTTATGTTTATGGTTTTATTATATGGCTTGCAGTATCTTATATGATGTTATGGTTTTAAATACTAATGCATGCATGTTTGGAAAACGAAGGGGTAAAAGTTTATGTTTTTATTTGTTGAACTGTTTTATAAACTTTGAGTTTCTGCCCACTCACCCTTAATGTTTTGTTGACCCCTCCAGGCCGTGCTACTGAGGTAGAAGAGGATCCCGAGGCTGAGTCATAGATCTACACTGCGCACCTGAACCCCCTGTTGGGTAGGTTAGCTAGCATGATAGCTTAGAGTCGTGCTCAGAACTTGTATTTTTGGACATTATCCCTTGTCTGACATCTTTTGAATTCGGATTTTATGTATGACTTTATTTTTGATATTTATGCATTTGAACTTTAAAGGCTAAAATTGGAATGTTTGTCGGGTGTCAGATGGGAGCAGGGCACGTCCCCTTGTGGTCCCAGGGGGATCGGGGCGAGTCCTGTCATGAAATCAAAACACAATTTATAATCTCGAAGTACACGAAAAATGTCTTCGATTCGAAAACCATCAAAACCACCAATAAGTTAGGGCAATCACTCACACACTAGTCTCATGATACAAAGCTCTGCTCAACATCTGAGACTACTCATAACAATATCAAAGACATATCAACACGAGATCACATCCGGTATCATAACCACACATAGATCGTACATCACAAGGCATCACATCAATAGCATACAATCAATCCATAACCATCAATATCACAGAACTCACATATAGCTAACTCATCATCAATACGCAAGCACAACATTAGTCATCACATCATAAAGGCACTACCAGTAAACCATCACATACTCACTAGGGATTCGGAGCCCCGGGCTTGACGTCTGAGTTGCTAACACAATACTAGTCTCAGGATTCGAAACCTCGGGCTCGACGTCCGAGACTCACATCCAATCAACACAATCAAAATCACAATCTCACACATCATCACAACATTCCACATCACAATAAGCACAAGGCCACTTTCCAAAACTCAGTAATACATCAGAATATAACATACCCAATTTCCTCGCAAAATATAAAATATTACTCTAATATTCATTAAGGTTCAAAAATCCATATAACATCTCAACCAATCAACATCACACTTATCTTCATCTCAATCACAAACCAAAACCACAATCGGAATCTAGGGCCAAAGCCCCAAACACCAATTTTTCATAAAGCGTGCCATTAAGACTACTTTCGTAAAAATCGTTCAGAAACCCATCAATATTCCAAATCACCTTATTTCATATCATAATCCAAATTCCATTCAAATCACGTTCGAAACATCATCCAAAACATAATTTATCGAAACCTCGTAAACGTGCAATAAAATAATAATAAAATATTAATAAAATCACCAAAAATCCTGTAAAATTACCAAACACTCTAATATCATTCAAAGCACATAAAAAGACATTTAAATCATATAATTATGCATGCATAATAGTTTAAGGAAAGAAATTCCACTCACACCGTTCGAATAACCGAATCCAGCTTTTTTGGGATTTTTTTTAAAAGTATTTAAAATGAACCCTACACCTTCGGACAACCGAAATTATCCCGAGAAAATATCCGATCGCCTTGAAAATCATACCGTTGGACTCGTATGATCGAATACTAAAACTTTTGTGTTGGAACCATATCGAGAACATGCCCCACACACCAGCTACAGTACCTGGTATTGTTCATCGTCATCTCTACACACTTCTTTGTAATTCGGGTCACCCAACCTGGTGACCCGACCCGACCATTTCTCCCTTATTTCTCAACCTTTTTCACTCCCGTTTCGACCACTATGTTCAAATCTAGCCTAGTAAATGATCTATAACATCAAAGCATGTAAAAACTTACCAAGAACAATTGCGCAAATCCAACCAGTTTCGGCCATGGTGTGTTCTCGATTTCTGGGCGGTTTCGACATCCCCAGCTTCGACTAAGGACCTTACCAAGGTCGTAGGATCTCAATGGAGTTGACAACAAGATTTTTTTCAAGCTTCTGAACTAAAACACGATCGCCCAACTTCAAACCCAGGAACACCTTCTCGGGTTGTCATCTCACACGTCCTCACAGTCCAGGTTCGACAAGTCCCTAGCCTGTTTTCTTCCCCTCCTTCCTTTCTTCCTCCCACACTCCATTTCTCTCTTCTCTTCTCGGCCAAGAACAATCACACAACACACACCACACTTCAAACCGTACACAACACACACACCATGGGTCCAAGGCGGTTCACAGGGTCTTAAGGGATAACGGACACTTGTCCCTATCCCATTGGGCTACTAGAAAAAAATCTCATAAGAGAATTACCAAAAGGTCCCTCAAAGAAAATTACCAAAATGCCCCTACGTAATCTAGACTCGAATTGAAACCGTTCGAATTCCGTTTCCGGAAATGCCGCCTGCCGACATACTCGGGAGTCCGATGCCTTTCTAACTGCGTTTTCGGAATCGCCAAAAACTATCCCGGTCAAAACATCAACATTTTGACCTTAGTCAAAGTGAACCATTTGATTTTGACCAAAAAGTCAACATTTGACTTCCAGGTGCAACATGGTCCATTTCAAACATGGTTCATTTCATCAAACTTTTCCCTTTTTACCCCCGTTGAAGGTCCGAGTCATTACACATATATATAATTTTGTGTGCTATTACCTCTAAACGTTTCAAAAGATATCGAGTATGATTACTTGATGTATTTACCCATATTTATTATTAAACTATTGCATGCAATTTAAATTGTGTTTATTTTGTATGCTTGTTCTATCAATAAAGTTTAGTGTTTTCTCAAAGAAAAAATATATATATGTGTTATATATATATATATATATATCAATGTTAATTTTAACATCACCTAATAAATTATAATACTCAATTTCAATACCATCACTTTGCTAATGAATCGTAACACAAAACTAAAACACGATCAATAAGCTTATAAGCACACTAGAATCATGCGGAAAATATAAATAGAAAATAAAAATACCTTTTTTTTTTAAAGCTAAAACGTAACAAACATCATGCACAACCAAAAAGATATCAAAGATATACATACTATATAATAATTTTTGCACTTCAAATTCGGTGCTTAATTATCCATAACGTGGCTACGTACATTAATATTGTGCATGAATGAGACTTATATACTTTCTTCTTATTGGGAAATTCCAGCAGAACGATGTGGATGCGCCCGTTGTTATCAATTTAAGCCACAATAATTAGTTGATCATATTAATCCAATGGATGGCTACATGTTGAGAGTTATGTACAATCCGACGTCGTAATGGAGACAATGAAAAATGTCGATGAATTAAAGAGCTGCATTTTCATGATTTCTATTCTTGTTAATTTGCCCTACCAGTCCATGATCGATCAGGACAAGGAAAACAAGGAAGAAAGGAATGGGAATGAGATGTTAAAGTCAAAGTCTCTGCATGTTCACGTCTAAATGTCCAAGTCAAGTGATCGGCCATTAAACCGATCGACTAATTAGGTGAGCTTACTTACACACGTGTTTTCTGGTTGTGTGTGTACATGTGTTTTTCATTTTCAAATTATGATAGCATTTTTCGGATTCCTTACAAAAACGAGGCTAAGATTGATCAATAAAATTTAGTGTTAAGCATTTAGTGCCCGCCGTGTTTTTGGATTATGAAAAATCATTTGTTTTTATCAGATTATATATATTATATATATATATATATGTATATTGGCTTGGCTTGGCTCTTGATATTATAAAGTTATTCGCATTGATATTCGATCTGCATGAAATATTAAGAGATGTTGACAACTTAATTCACTTCCATGCAATGCAACCATACATCGATACATTAATCAAAATAATCCATAAAAATAGGCTAATTAAGTGACAAAACTTGCACCTCCATTTTAGTTATTTTAGGTCCCCTGCTTGGGATATACATATAGCTGGCTCGTTCAATTTATCATGGGATATAGGTGAACATATTTCATTTCCAAGACTGAAAAAGTCACCTTAATCAACGCACTAGTAAAAAAAGGCTTTAGGCAACGATATGTTTTGGATGATGCTAAATTGTAGCTAAAGGTAACAGCGGATATAGCAACCGATGCTATATTATATATTAGGCAACATTAATTATACTGATGCCTAAAGTAAAATTTTGTATAGTGACGGTTTATCTTTTTCGGTATATTATAACAAAGGTTTATGATCTTTCATATATATAAGTAGGGCAAGTAACTCGTGTTCATCTGATTTATTCAATTTCAGACGAAAAAAGTGGGCACATAATATGATGTTGATAGATGAAGTTCCTACAAATTAATAGGGGTATATGTAGAAAAGATTATCTATACGAAATTAGAGAGGAGTATTATATTTTTGGGAAAATTATTATTAGCATCCATGAATTTTATTTTGTTTTCAATTATTGCTTATAAACTTTATTTTATTAATAACAGACATTCTTAAATTATTATGTCTAAATATGTAATAGAACTGTTATTCTAACAATTTTTAACAAAAAATATTGAGAAATTTAATGAAAAAATTGTCCTTAGATGTTTAAATATATAATTCAGAGGCGTCGACTCTACTAATAATAAAGTTATAGACGATAACTAAAATTAATATAAAATTTAAGAGCAGTGACAATAAGTTTTCCTAGATTTTTCTCTTTTCACGTTGGAAATTGATCTTGTCTTTTATCAATTTTATTTTGTAATAGTATTAAATGACTATTTCTATGTAAGCTCTGCAGTAAAATCAACCAAATTAAATTTATTTATTGTAATATATGATTGGGATGAGGATTTAAGCTAATTGGCATAATGAGCCACGCATAAGACATCGAATCCCACATAATTTTTTATTTTTCTACTTGTAAGGATCGAACTTGAAAAATCTAACTTACAAATAAGAAAAATACTAATAAATTGTGTAGTGATAGTAATAGAAATCAAATTTAATTAATTTCCTGTATAATTTTTTTCTTAACAATGTCGTTGTAACAAAGGAGAGTGAGAAATGCCTTAAATTCTATAAATTAGAAAAGTTGACAAAGATTTGTTGGGAATCTAGATTGGTATTAGTTATTGAATTATGATTGCATAACCTTCCACCACAAACTTTGACCTGTGCGGGCCACCTATTCCTGTCCCAACAAGAATTTTAGATCCGGATAATTCTAGTCAGTCACAAGCAAGCTGAAGGGAAATTTGATATTTCAAGAAAATGGTAAATACCAAATTTCCCAATTTCCTTAGTCTCATGTAGGAATAATCTGGTGCTAATGCAGCTATTTTTTTTAGAAGATACAGAATTTATTAATAGAAAGATATAAAATAAAGTCAAATTAAACTGTAATAGGTTGACGATAAATTTGGCGAATACCTCAAATGATTAGGTTCGATATTTATCGAAACAATATCACATAAATCTCATAAGTATCATCGAGGCCATTATTATTTGAATAACTAATCTTTACAATTCTACCAAAAGAAAGCCTAATAAAGGACACTACAACGAAAATGATCTGGCCCGGCGAAGGTGCTACGTCGAGCAAGAGCCTATCTCCGTCGGGCAAAACGTTAACTTGGAGAATTTCCGTCGGGCAACATACGTCACGCAAGTCTCGTCGGGTTAGGGTCTTGCCTGACGGGTGAAGCTGATCTGTCGAGCAAGACCGAAGTCAACGACGTTTGCCCCGAGGAAGCTTTCACCGAGCAAAGTCATCAAATACAAGGCGGCGAGCAGACTTTCAAGGCTTGCTTGACGGAGGTCCGTTGAGCAAACCTTTGAAAAGTGAGGCATCCATTGAGAAAAATTAAAAAAATGAGGACTTTGCTTAGCTATGCTTCGCGAGACACTGTTTAAAATATATATTTTTTAAAATTAATTATTAATTGAATAATTGTTTTAAAAAATATTTTAATATTTGAATAATTATATGTCAGGACCCACCCCGGTTTCACCCCGAAACCCGAGGTAAATCTCGCTCCCGTCTGACTCCCCGACACAACACCCAAATAACACTTACGCAACTCAGTCAGACGCAGGAGTAATTAAACAAAATATCCCAACCTTATCGTTTACAGAGCATAGCACTAAATTACAAGGAAACATAAAAAAAACTGATAAAGTACACGCACATAGAAGCTTTTAAACTCTTCTAGGATCCCTCACGTCACTTCTATGCCTCGGACACTGCCTCGACGTCAAGACCCCGCGCTCGCTCCACAACATGGAGGGCAATTTAAAACAGAAAATGTGAGTGGACCAGAAAGTACAAAAAGTTCAAAAACCATTTTATAAGAAAACCGAGTTTAACCCTCCGTTTTGAAACCACATGCATAACCAACAGTTGTGAACACAGTTATAAAATAATCATTATAAAACATCATAAGAAACAGAAACACTATAAAATATCATAAGAAACCATAGCATGAGTATCAGAAACCGTATCAAAAACCATAAACACCAAATCATCATTTTCCCGATCAAACCTGCTGGATCTCTCCGAGTCTTTAAACTCCCGAGTCTTTAAACTCAAGGCCTACGGGGGAATATCAATATATATCCGAGTCTTTAAACCCAATATCCAGATCCAGCAAATCCAATCCCAAAACCATTTGAAAACCATTTACCAATCCACATCCAAATCCGAATCCGAAATCACTGGTCCGATGCCCTTCCAGCATCCCGAACCGTCATTCCGAACCCAAATCCGGAATCCACTGTCCAACTTGGAAACCAACTTCCATTTCTGAAATCCGTTCTAAAACCGAAAATCTTTATTATTGAAATCATTTTCCAAAATCCCTTGATAATCATTGAAAACCACTTATCATTTGAAACCATAGCATCAATTTCAGAAACCATCCATTTCCCGTAAAACGTGCTAAAAACCAATTTCCTTGAAAAACGTGTAATAATGTAAAACCAACCAAAACATATTCAATAAACATAGAATCATAACCAAAATCATAAAACAATTATAGAAAACAGTTATGCATGCTCGAGTTTAGAGAAGGGGTCCACTCACAGTACTGAGCCCTACTCGCGTCCCGAACGTCCAGCCCGTTCCTCGGCTTCCTCGGGAAATCCCGATCCTGTCAAACACCGTCAAATTACGTCACTAATACGTCTACGACACAACTACCTAATTTCCTTAAAATACCCCGAACCAAAGACTTAAAACCCGGGACCCTAAACATTCACCCTCGCGGAACTATACTCAAACGACATCTGATTGACTCGAAACCAACTCCATTGAACTCACCACAACTCCTAGACCAAAAGTCATGTTGATCGCTCCTCCATACGCCGCCGCACGCGCCCCCACGCGCCTCCCAAAGTGGCTGCGCGTGGCCCTCACGCGCCAGCTACAGTACCATCTTCAACCTGTGCTGAACCGGCCGTCGCAGGCTGAACCGGCGAGAATTGATCTCCGCCGTCCGGCCATCAATTTAACCTCTCTTTTCTCTCACGGCTGCGTCCAGACCTGCCCTATCTCTTCCCGTACTCCGTTCACCTCAACACGGCCTCTACACCGTCGACTGAAACTCGAAATCAGACGGCCTACTTCCCCTGTTTTCCTTCCCGGCCACCCAGTTCACCTCCCTTCACGGTGGCTACACCAAACTCATCCTAGGACTTCACTGAACCTAGACCACACCTCCGTTACCTTCGACTCACCCCCAAACTCGTCGACTCACCGTTTGAAGTTTACGGCTAAACAGAGGAACAGAGACTCCACTTCAACCGAGCTCCGCCGTGAACACCCCCCGTCACGGCGACCATCCCAGTCGACACCTAGGACCTCCCTGGACATAACCCTGACCTTCAATCCCATCGACACTAAACCTAGACTCACGACTTTCCAACTGAAGTTTCACGGCAAAACAGAGCAAAGAAGCCTTACCCTTCGATTGCAGCTCCGCCGTGCGCACCGCCGCCTACCACTGTGGTCGTTGGACTCCTTGCAGTCTCCTCAGCCTCCCCTTGCCTTGGTTTGCCTCGCCTCACGGCGTAGCCACCACCTCGACCTCACAAGCTCTCTGTTTCCCCCAAAATTTCTCCACACCTCCGCCGTGCCGCCGTGCACGATTGCACCACCAATTCACGGCCACCAGCTCCGCCTTGCCTCACTATCACTCTCACAACTCCCTATTTACTCACCCTTGCACCCAGATCGATCAATTGATCTCAAACTCTCACCCTCTGTTCTCTGTGTTTGTCGAAGAACCACACACACGATCACACACGGGCTCACCTAAGTAATTGGAACCGTGCTCACACCAGATCCACCCAGAACCCTCTAGTCCTTCAACACGTGTCACCATCCAATCCATGCACTCCCACATGGTCCAATCCCAGCCGTCCATCTGTTCTCTCTCTGCACAAATTCCAGAACACAAAAGACCAAACTGCCCTTCCTTTTTACTCAATTTTACGGTTATGCCACTACCTTTCTAGACCCATATCTCCCACATCGTAAGTTTGATGAATACGTGCCGCCTGTCATCGAACTCAGGACGTCGAAAGCTACCTAACCATCCTAGGTCAACCTACCAAAACTCGATCATTCAAAAAGTCAACTTTTCCCCCTAATTTACCCAAATTACAGTTATGCCCTCGACCTTCCGAACATCACAACTTTCCCCTCGGATGTCGGAATCAGGCGTGCCACCTGCCTAAGGATTCGTGACGTCCTAAACTACGTCCTGGTCACTGGTCAATCCCCAATTGACCACCCGAAATAAAAGTCAACATTTCTGCCCGACCCAGGGGCAAAATCGTCATTCTAAGTTCCCGGACCCCTCGGGACCACCTAACCCTTGATTACCCTCACTAATCACACCTTAATCACTCTAGAAATCCCGATTCTCGGGACGGGTTGTTACATTATATACATTTAATATTAATATATATTTAAATAAATGCATTCATATAAAAAGTAGCAAAAAATTGAAATTCATTATTACATAATTAAAAAAACCTAAAAAAACTAAATAGTCAGCGACGGTTGATCATTGTCCAGGGTGGGCTGTCAACTCGAGACCTGAGATTGCTGATTTATTTGGATGAATAGAAGTGCACGGTAGGCTTGAATTTGCGTGTTTTGGGCCTGCATTTTTTAGTGTTGGGCCTCAAAGCGCGCACACCTAGCCTTAAGTTCCACATTCTCCGCTTGGAGGTGCTCCATGTTGCCTCTCAACTGAGAGACCTGCTCGAGATGGACTCCCCAGGAAGAACTCGGAGATGGGCTCGAGACATCCCGAAAGAGCACTTCCCCGATACCCCGGACAACCTTCCCAAGATGCCTACCTAATTGGCGCTCCAGAATGGCGATTGATCTCCCGGGATCCAATAGCTGGTCATGCAGCAGAACCTCAGGTTGTTGTTGGGTTAGCTGTTCCTGAGTTTGCTGCACGTCATCCACCATGGCCGCCTAGAAATTGGAATATATTAATACTTAGAAATTTAAATTATTTAAAAAATTGAATATTTAATAATCGAAAAATTGAACTTACGTGAATAGCATTAGCCACTTGACTGCCTCGCCCAGCATAAACCTCCCCCCATGCGTCTACATGGTGCCGGTCATCCAAGTCCTAAATGTTTCTATACTTCACCATCTCAACTACTTTCATACCAACACCAGCTTTTGGATCATCAACGTAGAAGACTTGTTTCACTGTACTAGCTAGGATGTATGGATCACTCTCAAACCACCAGTTGTTTGTGTTGACAGAGGTACATCAATGATCTTTAATGATCCTGCTCGGGATATACTTGGGTTCGTATCAAACCAATGACACTTGAACAAGACTACTTCCTTGCGGTCCGCATAAAATACCTTAACCACACTTAATAATTTACTGTAAAACCCTGTATTAGCATTTACTCCATCCCCTGGCACGAATACTCCACTATTTGAGTAGACAACTTGTCATCTTGCTCTGTACACACGAACTTAACTCCGTTAACATAACAACCAGTGTATGTTTCTCCTCGAAATGGGCCAATTGCAAGCTACATCAAATCTTTGTAGAACTTTGGCTAGTTGTTAGCCCTCATCTATGCCATCTAGTATGAAAATATAAAATGTTAGTCTGGTTCATTTAAAAATAATTTAATACAATATTTGACTAACATGTACGAAAAACCAATGTGGAAACAATTGTTTGTCCATTTCCTCCCAATTAGAAGGATATTAGGCCTTCATTAATGCCTTATGCTGGTTGTGGAAAGAAAAGACTTCATCACAATTATTCAATATGAACCAATGAGCCACTCCCATGTCATTATCAATCAAAGACTCTGAGACTGGACCATTGCCGAGCGGTTTTGCGCGATAGGCAAATATATTTAGGGACTCCAGATGATGATCACCATAGTTGCTGCGCGGGGCCTTATTGAAATAAATTTCAACATTTCGAAGGTACATTGAACAAAATGTAAGTGACTCTTTTGCAATGTATGTTTTTGCTATAAAGCCTTCATGACGTGTCTTGTTGCAGACGTACCGCTTGTAGGTACCTAAAATTTTGCAACAAAATATACAAAATGATTCACATATATACAGTATATTAAGGAAATAGTACCAGTATCGGGAATATTTTATACCTTTCGATTGGGTACATCCAACGATATTGAACCGGGCCAGCTCACATTGCCTTGTCTGGAAGATGTATTAGCAGGTGTACCATTACATCAAAGAATGCTAGTGGAAATATTTGCTCGAGTTGACACATGATATAGACTATGTTGACAGGACCCGTCCTAAATTCCCTCGAAACTCAGGTCGATCCTACTCCCGTCTGACAACTCTTATCAGACAAGGGATATTACCGATTACATTCATGTCCGTATCTTATTAAATTAACCAAACTTAGTCCAACCTTATAGGGTTACCACCCACATCCAACCCACTAACCCCATCAAGTAGCTGAACCCATTAGTTTGACCATATTCGGGTCTTACTTTCCTTATTATACTCATCACAATTATAATATCAAAATTCATAGAAAAATTAATAAACAAAACCTAAATACATAATCGTCCGCATCTTGCTTTGGTTTTCTTTGCACGATATAAACCATCATCATGTATGAACTCGAATAACAACCATATATATGCATTCTTAATCTAACACCATTGCCATACTTTTGTAAATCCTTTACTCACCATAAGTTACTACTAAAATCCAATAACATGAACCTTCGACTTTATTCCCTTAACTCCTCCACTTATCATACCCTTTATTACCATGTAAATTTGTGGACATAATATTTGAACTTTTCCAATGAAACCATTACCAAGTGTATACTTATACAAACATGTATCACATCGTAATTAATTCTTTGAATGCTTCACAAACTCTCCATCCTTATTCCTCATCATTTAGAAGTTAATATTGTTCAAATTAACCTTAGGTTTTAGTTCCCAAATTTTATAACGTCAAACTTAAGTTAAAACATAACATATAACTCCTGACACCCAAATCAGTACTCAAACGATATCCAATTATCACGAAACTTATGCCATTAGGCTGATGAAGAAACAAGAATTTTTCATATTGACCTTGACTTAAGACGACGCCACACCCGTCCTCACGCGCCAGCGAAGGCCACTGTGCGAGGAGGCCACGCGCCTACAGAGGCCACCTTCAACCTCCATTGGATGACCTGTTTTCCTGGTATTCAGGTAGTTCAACCCGCGATCAAGACCCTGCTAGAACTTAGTTGTTTCATGACTAATTTTGAGTTCTAGTAGTCGATTTGAATCACCTCGAACCCAGGAACATCTCTATGGTGTTAGAATGAAGAAGAAAGTACCTAAATTTACTATGTACACCTTCAAACTTCCTACATTAAACTCTTCATTTTTCTGGCCTAACATGATCGTAGAGACTCACAAAGCTTACTAGAATTTTAGTTTCGGGCTTTAACAACCTTGAAACACCTTGAAATTCTCAGCCCACATTTGAACTACATGGATTTGTTCATAGTCACATAAACTAGGGTTCCCTCACCTTTCCGTATTCCTCTTTGATATTTCCTCTTTTTCTTTTCCTTCATTTTGATATTTCCTCTCTTTCTTTTCCTTCATTTCTTCTCCTTATCAGGTTTCACTTCCTCCCTTCAGTGTTTTCTTGTTTTTTTTCTTTGTTTTTCCTCTTTTTTTTTGGGCTAACTCCACCGAAGGCCCAAACCATCTAACTCTCTCATATTTATAGCCCTCTAGGTCGGTGGAGTTTATTAGGATGACAAGTTAAAGAAAACTCTTGGACATTCTTGGACATTCTAGGTCCTTTATGTAAGTTTATCAAAATTTCCTTTTTAACCAAGACTACCAAAATACCCCTACACCAATTTAGACCCAAAATGCTCCTATCTGAACTCTGTTTTCGACATGCCACCTATCTATGTACTCAGGAGTTCAAGAGCTTTGAAATGGTTCTTTTAAATCGTCCAAAAATTTTCTGGAACAAAATGTCAACTTTTTGACCTAACAGTGTAATGAACCGAACCTTTGAGAAAACAAAATTTAGAAAAATTTGGTAAAATGACAATTTTTCCCCTGTTAAGTCAAATAGTTGACTTTTAGAAATGGATGTCTATTGGAAATTTCAAGAAAATAGTTATGAAGGTCTCAGGATCCTGAGTTTGTAGTCAGGTAGCAGGCCTAAATCGGAGAATGTATGAGCTTGATTTAGATCGAAAATCCTTATGGGTATTTTGGTAATTTATACTTGAAGGGCATTTTGGTCATTTTTCCATAAGGACCTATTGAATGATGGCAAGTGTCAAGTCTATAAGGGTCTGATATTTTACCCATTCCATCGACTTACCACCATACATATTGGGTGTGTGTGTGTGTGGGCTATTGTGTTTTCAGTGGCCATGGGTCAAACACCATGAAAGGTGTTGGCCGAGAGAGAGAGCTTGAGTTGAGGGAGGAAGACACAAAAAATGAATGAAAGATTGAGGGGATGAGATCATGAGGGAGAAACGTGCATCATGGTGGTATTTGGAGGATGGAAACCCTTAAAATATGTGAACCCGAAAATCCCTCGACGTGTTCCTATTTTTGAGTTCCGGTTTGAGGCTTGGTCTTGATAATACGGACCCTAATGTCTTTCTAGGAGCCTTGTGATCAAGTTGAGCTCGAAAATAGGGAGGTTGGATGAGAGAGGAACTCTGGGACGAAAGCTGAGTTTTGGATGAAACTTTGGAGCAGGAAGCAATCAAATAGGCAAGGTCTTTCCTCGTTTGGACACCATAGAACTACTCCTTAAATCGAGTAGATGAAAATCGACTATTGGGGCGTGTGGGCACATGGGCCATCATTTGGAATTTCGTCTAATACAAAACTTTGAGTTCTACAAAACTTTGAGTTCTTGATCTTACGAGTCCAACGGTACAATTTTCAAAGTGATCGGATATCGTCTCGGGACAATTTTGATTGTCTGAAAGTTTAGGGTCCGTCTTAATTCATTTAAAAATCCCAGAAAATTATGGGATTAACATGTGAGTTCATTGAGATGATTAGTGACCCTTATAAGTGATTTTTCGACAAGAGGCGTCATTCTCAAATTTTATGGAAAAACGTGCAATGTGGTTCTACGACGTGTACGGTACGTGTGAGTGGACTTTTGTTTCCCTAAACCTTATGCATTTATTTTTATATGGCTTTACATGATTTATTATGTGATTTTCTCGATAATGATTTAAGTATAATTTTATATGGTTTTATATTATTCCTGGTGATTTTACGGTAATTGCTAGATTACACATTTTACGAGAAAATCATATAGTTTGTGTTTTGCATTTATACTGGACTTTGGAATGCTTTTAGGCTCGATATGGATTTTCCCCTTTGGTTTAGTGATGCTAGATTGATTAGGTCTTTATACCAGACTTACTGATTTTACAGAATATTTTAATGGCATGCTTTACAATATTTTAGTATAACGTGTGTGTTGGGCTTACGTCCAAGGTTTGGTTTTGGTTTCTGAACTTGGTTTTGATTTTGGAAATAAAATTCGAGATGATTATGTGATGCCTAGATATATGTGTGTGGCATGATTGGATGTGTTTATGGATTGTGATGTGATTGGACAACCCTCATCAGTATGGTATGATTCATGTCTCAGACATCCAGATCAGGGTTCTGTTTTCCTAAGACGGTTTCTTGGACTAGTACCCAGACGACCAGAGCTGTGTTGTGTTTTCCTGGGATCAGTTCACACCCAGACGTCCAGAGCTAGGCTCTATTTTCCTAAGTGACACCCGGACGTTCCAAGCTGGGCTCTGTTTTCTCCGGCACTCAGACGTCCAAACCGAGGCTTTGATTTTCCGAGTGCTATTGGCCTATCGGTAATGTGGATCTAATATGTTGATGAGATTCTGGCATCGATGAGGGGTTAGTATGATCGGTTGATTCAGTTTGATTGGCTGATTCAGTATGGTTGGTTCGGTGTGATGGTTGTGATTGTGCATTGGTATGTTAATATATGTGTTGTGTTAGTACTTGCTATGGTCTTGTGTGGACTTATTTTCTGGTATTGTTGGTTTCCCAATATTTGTACACATTTCGAGATTTTAGTTGATTATCCGTTTTATCGAGATTACTAGTTTTTCATACGCATGCATAGTTTTCTAAAATGGATGGAAATTAGTATGTTTTTGAACTATTTCTTTAAAATCTTTCTTTTTGTCCACTCACACATTTTTTCTGGATTTTGAAACCCTTCCGATCCGTTGCACGGGAGTCGAGGCTACCTATGGAGCGGAGGCATGAACTCGCGAGGATACCAGTATCCCTTGCCTAACAAGGTTTTGAGGGTAAACTTGGTATTCAGGATTTACTTGTTAGATGGGAGCGGGACCCAAGTCTAGTTTACTAGGTGTTCAGAGTTGAGTCCTGTCAAACAGGGGAAAATAGTCTTTTTCATTTTTCTCAAATTTCCGAGGCGTTACAATGTCATCTTTAATTACTTCAAGGTCTACATTTACTAGCGACTTCGCACATAGTAGCTGAAAAAATTGAGGCAAATAAAATATCGTATCAATAACTTTAGGCTCCAAATAAGGCAGAATTCCAATCAGAATGCGTCGTTGTAACAAAACGTCATAGTCGTGACATTTCATGCCAAATAGGGTGATGTCATCGGTGCTAACATTTTGGGGGATATTGCCTGCATAACTATCAGGAAATTTGACAGGACTCATCCCAATCCCCCTGGGATTAACACGGGATGACCCTGCTCTCGTCTGACACGGAGTGTCAGACAAGGGATATTTCCGACCTTTGCCCTCCCGGGCTATCAGAGTACGCCAGGATCCGGAGGAGGTATGTGATATCTCGGTCTCTGCTACAGTCCACATCGTATCCAACCTGAAGGGTATTAAAAACAGAAAGACTGTGAGTGGACAAAATGTAATAAGTTTCGTAAAACACATTTATAAAAGACCTTTATACCCTTCACTAAAAAGCATGCATGCATAGTAAAACCATTTATCCAATCATATATGTTAAAACATCCATAATTAGGGTCTCAGCCCCAAATTCTGTAAATACAAGTTATACGGGCTCCTGCTCAAAACCATTTATCATTATAAAACACAATTTCTTAATCCACTTGAAATCATGTTTATCCATTATATTTCATATCCAAGAACCTGTCACGGTAAAATAGAGCTACGCGCGTGCTAATCGGGGTCTTAAACCCAAGTCTCTCCAGCGTCCACCCAGGTCAATGTCCGTAGATCAATGACCCTCCCTAGAGATAACAAACCATGCTCATCCTGAGAGTAAGGAACCCAACTGGGGGGCGACTCCACTCAGTCAGTGCTCGGTGACTACTCCGGGGTCCACCCAGGCCAACGACCCTCCCCGGAGGAGACAATCATATATAAAGGATGGCATATGAAAAACCGTTTGAAATCATTTTTTGAACCTTTCAAGGATTCATGCCCGGCCCCCATAAGCCATCATGAACCATAAAATCCTTTCCAAGGGTTCATGCTGGTTCCCATAAACCGTCATGACCCGTAAATCCATTTCAAGGGTTCATGCCGGTTCCCATAAACCTTCATGAACCATAAAAACCATTTGTAACACATAGCTGGGCCCTAGGCCCGAATCCACATACAAACTGGACTTCAAGTCCGATTCGTAAACCAACTGTGCCTCGTGCCCGATTTCGTAAATCAAATGGGTTTCAAACCCGAGTTTACCTTTTCAAATCTAAAACCATTTCATTAAACTATTTCCAAAACCATAAGAATAGAAAATCAGAGTAAAACTAGAAAACCTCGATTTACGTGCAAGCACGTAAATCGCCTCATAAAGCGTGAAATCATATAAATCACAAGCATCCAAATCAACATCATAAAATCATATTCATAATCCATATAAAACATTTATGCATGCATCACAGTTTAGAAATCAAGGTCCACTCACAGACCGTCCAAAGCTGCGCCTTGATACGCGTGCCATAATCGTCTCCCGGGTCAATCACCATCACCGGGACTCCCAAACCTGTCCAAATTCATTTAGAGGGTTACTAATAGCCTCATTAACCTCTCATTGAAGTCTCATAATTTTTCCGATTTTCTAACTATTTTTAAAACCGAACCTAAACCTTCTGATGCCCCGAAACATATCGAAACGATGTCCGATTGGCGCGAGACCAGTCCCAAAATCTTCGTTACATCGAATAGAAGATTTCATATGTTGAACATATCCCCAAATTATGGCTCACGTTCCCTCACGCACCCCAAGAAGGCTCAGAATACTGTTCATCGTCTCCTACATCAGTGAACCGGTTTTTTCCTGGTTCTGGACCGGGTTACTGTTCATGTCACTGTGCTGAACCGGCATGACCGGTTCAGTGCTTTTCCTCCCTTATTTTGGTCCGATTTCAACCCTAATTAATCCTATAATTCACATCTCTTCATTCCCTATCAATTTCAATCATCAAAACAACCTAAAAACACCTAAATTCCATGGCTCAATTCTTGAACCATACGGTTCAAACGTCCTAAAATCCACCCATGGCTTCACAGCCGTCCTACACCTCCCAAAACCATTCCATTATGACCCTAATAACCCCCCTAAACTCATTCTAATCACCTAGAATCAACTATAGCATGTAAAACCAAAATAAAATGCAAAAGGGTTCAACCGTGTTCCTCACGGGTTCTTTGCCTCCACGCCGCCGTTCACGGCGGTTCTAGCCGCCCAGCAGCTGTCCTTAGTCTCTCACAACCCTCTCTGGTCACTCAGGCCTACTCCTTTGGGATTGGGTTGGATTGGTTTGAATGGTTGGGTGAGATAGGGTAATGGGTGTGTGTTTGAACGAAGAAAATGAAAATGCACGGTGAAGGGAGATGCATGAATACAATATAGGTGGCCGGTGGATGGGTGACACTTGCCACTCATCCATTGGGCCTCCATTAAATATTTGGGCCCTACTAAAGTCCAAAAGTTGGGTCGTTTCGTAATTCGTGTAATAGTGCACCTGAACTTCCGTGAACCGTAACTTCTCCGTTGAATGTCCAAATTCGACGTGCCGCCTGTCTATGGATTCGTATCATCCCGATCTACGTAATAGTCCTCATCCCTCGGCCATCGGACATCCCGGTCAAAAAGTCAACTATTTGCTCCTTTTAACCATAATTACCAAAATGCCCCTAAACTTCCAAACGTCATAACTTCTTCCTCGAACGTCGGAATTGAACGTGCCACCTGTCTATGAACTCGTGACATCCTAAACTACGTCACGGTCATCGGTCAAAGTCCATTTGACCGCCAGAATGAAAAGTCAACATTTTACCCATTTCCAAGGGCAAAACGGTCATTTCGCATCGTTCGTCCGATTTCGCCTAACTAATCACCGATTAACCTCGCTAATCGTGATTAGTCACTAATGTAATCTTGGAATTCGGGACGGGTCGTTACAAAATTTCACTCTGCAACCACTAAAGAAATTTTTTTTATTCTCTGGCGTAAATGTATAACCTTGATGAGCCACGATGTATTTGCCATTCACAACTTTTGGCCAAAAATGTCGACGAATAGCCATGTCTTGCATACCAAGAGGAGTTTATTTGGTGTCTTTTGACTTGCCCTCAATAGGTAAAATTGTTTCCACAAGATTCTCGACAAGATTCTTCTCAATTTGCATGGGATCTGTGACGTGTCTGATTTTCAATTTCGATCAATACAGCAACCGAAAGAATATACTTTTTCGTCCAATTTTTATGTTCATCAGGTTTTGGGCCTATTGTGATGAATGTGTGAATGTTGTTTAAGATGTCCAATATCTCATAACTGGACCTCTCTATTTTTCGTGCCTGTAGCTCTTTTTACCATCAAATGAGTCAGACTGCATTCTCCATCGATGATCCCAGGGAAGAAATCTTCTTACGCCCAGATAACATACTTTTGATGTGTGCCGAAAGGATGTTGTGTCTATTCCACATTTTGGATAAGCAAGATAGCCCTTGGTGCTCCATCTTGCCAGCATCCCGTAAGTTGGAAAATCATTAATTGTCCATATTACGGGTGCTCGTAGATTGAACATTCCTCCATTGCACTTGTCGTAGAATCAGTGTAAGTAAATAATTAAATATCGTCTCGTAGTTGGAACAAATTAATATCAAAACCCGCTCGTCTCCTTATGCCTCCAATGATTTGGTCCTATCTCATTTGAAAGTGTACGTTTTATGCTGTATAGTTTGTGACCTATAAGGCAAAGTTTCGAATGAGGAAAATTTTGGTAGCATCACCCTACAGTTTTCCAAATGCACTACTTAGATATTTTAAACAAATATCTAGTATGCATTCGGAGAACATTGAGGGGATATAAACCGAATTTTGTATGATCTAAACCTAACCACATATACAACAAACTACACAACACATAGTTGTGCATTCTCAAACTGTCCCAATAAATGGACAATTCAAGAGTTAGTCAATCAATCTGATTCACTGACTCTCAAACGAGTTTAAGGTTTTCCATCGAAATTCGCTATACAAATTTAATCAACTCGATTAATTTTGCATTAACGGATAAATGATAATTCCCTAGCACAATTATATCCATAATTCTAAACATTTTCTACAATTTTCCTCAATAAATCACAATTTTCTAACATAATTAAATCCAATTTTTTTAGAAAAATTAAATTTAGAGGCACACCCATACCTTTTATAAGTAATCCTTCAAATCAACAACAAATTACCTAAAACAAAAAAAAAATAGCTTATAATAACAAATAAAAATCAAATAACTAAAACAAAAAAAATCATTAAACCTTAGATGAAGTAATGATGAAGTGATGAACAAATGATGATGAAATAATGATGAAATTCTGTATGGAATGTGAGAGTGAGTGAGAGAGAGTAATGAATGAGTTATGAGGAAGAAGATTAAGAAATGAATTTGCTACCTGCATTTATGCAGTTTAGAACTTTGTCTAGCGAATGGTTCATCGAGCAAACTTTAATCACCCGCCAGGTAAAATTTAGGCACCAAAATCCCTGCGCCAAACTTTTTCGCACCACAGGTCAACGAAAAAGGTTTTGTTTGGCGAACGTAATTTGCTGTTAAGAGAAGTTTTATCGGCGTAGTTTGACCATTTGTTGGGAAAATCCCTCGCTTTTTGCACACCAAAGGCCATAGCTCCCTGCGCTGGGTTTGCCTAACGAGTCTTCCTGCATTCACCAGGCAAAGGTTAACTACCAGCAAATTTTGCTCCACTGGGCAAACATCGGACGAGCAAGGGGTGTTTTCTTGTAGTGGGAACTTGAAATAAGAGTTTTTGGACTTATTTGCACAAACAAACTAAAAAAAACAAATAGCCCAATAAATGTACATAATGAGTCACTTCAACCATTGTCACATTCTCTATCACTTTCATTATTTCTGTTTTCATAGAATTCCAAAGATGATGATATCGCCTCCTACTATATCTCATGGGTTCCAATCTGTTGTGATTAACACCACCACTATAATGGAGGAACACAATTGCTCGTTCAAAACTTAGTAGGCCTCATCACTAGTCAAAACCACGTGAAGATAGATCAAGCTTCATAAGACAAAAGTTTCACTGACAACTGACCCATCGGGACACTTCAACCGATAACCGTAATTGACACTATAACGACGAGAAAAAGAAGCTTGAAGATAAACAATAAATTTCGATGAAATCGACACCGTGACTGATTGGAATATCCAATTTATTCACTACATCTTTATGGATGCGAGGAGAAAGCCCCCTAGACAAAAAAAAAAAAAATCAACCGAAAAAGAAAATTTAAAAGGAAAAATTTGTTTGTAGAGGAGGCTAGGGTTTTGATACTAGTCAAGAATTTTGTATTAAAACATTAATTATCCTCAATTGTCAAAACAATGCAACTCTTTTAATTATATCAATAAAAAGAAACTATATTTATTAACATACATTAATATAGACATATTTTACTTCTATATATTGGTAGATTAGACAAGTATTAATGTGTATTTATAAATATAACTTCCTAATATTTTCTTTTTAAAAACATAAGCTATAAGGTGTGTGTATATATATTCATTTACACCTGTCTTCAGGGTCGGTCCAAACATTTAAAGATTTAGAGTAAAAAAAATAAGATATGGTCTTAATTCATACACATAATTATTGCAAATATATTTTTTTATGAACTGATTATTTCATTCTTATACTATGGGGCCTCGTTAAACCCTGTTAGGGAAAACTCGTTGAGAAAAAACCCCTTACAAAGAAAAAAAAAGGACCCCAATGTCTAAAGCATTACATTCAGTTCAAAAATAAAAAAAATATATATAAATCCTATATTTTTAACTTGTACATGGCTAAAAATATCCATATTCAAGATTAGTAGACTACAACTTTCATATTCAATACAAGCAGTTAATCTTCAAATAAGAGTTCTACCATTTAAAGAACTTGAACAAACATCAAACTTATATGCTCTTATACGGTTTATTTAATTGCAAACTTATTTATTTATTTATTATATATAATATATATAATATTAATAATTTTTGGCTTAATTTTGAGCCATCTATTATTTTGGGCCCTGAATTTGTGCCCCTTTGGTCCTCCATTGTGGTCGACCCTACCTGTTTTAAAAAATTGCGAATAGCATTATGCTTTGTGGTAAATGTCACTATTCATGGGTAGTTTAAAGTTTTCAATTATAATGCATTGATATAGCAAACCTCGTCATATTATTTTTTAATTACATATCTTAAAATAAAATCAAACATAAAAAAATAATTAAAATAACAATAAATAGATTAAAAGAAGATATTTTCAGATTGTTCCATAATTTTTTCATAAATCCTAATAATTTTATTATGCATCAAATATTCTCCTACCCAAAAAATCATAAATCCTAAAATTCTAAATGTTATTCTCTGCTTTGAGACTAAAGCCATGAGCACGAACTCACTTTAATCGTCTCCGATTTTGAGAGTGGTGATGTTGAGAGTGAGTCTTGATGGCAGTGGTATCATTGGTCGGCAAGATTGCGAGATTGTTTATGTGAAGGGCTAATAATGTTGTGAAGGATCATTGGCATGTGATCATGGTTAGAAAATGCAAAGAACAATCTAGTGCTTATAGAAGGAGGAAGTCGTGCCATCTATTTGTAGAGCATGGTTTTAATGGAGGTATAAAAGAGGAAGAAGAAGAAGCAATTACAATCACAAAATTCTCTCCGTTTAATGGTGGATATTTATAGCAATTACAATCACAAAAGTCTTCCCATCGCCATCATCCATTGTACATGGTGGTGCTGGTAATGCTACAGTCAAAGTAGATCGTAACCCTCATAATAATATCCCAGATCATCATCTATGTCTGCGATATCACTTGCAGTCGGTGGCAAGCCCTTGATGTCAGATGAGGCAGAGTTGGCGACAACAGCAACCACCATGGCAAGTTTCGATCCAACTATCATTGAACCTTTTGTTGCTGATTAAGCAGCACAACAGGTTGAAGATTCAAATCCTACAGCTAGCAATTCAAATTCCTACGGCTATTTGTGCAAGAGTGTGAAGTAGGGTAAGTGGTGAGTGTGTAAGAGATTGTAAGTGTGCTCTATGATGAGCTGGAAAGTTGTTATAACAGATTTGTAAAAGTGTGGAGTGTGTGAGAGATTCCTTAGCCCTCAAGAAAATTCTCTCTAACGGCCTAAGTATTTGGCAGCTAGGGATAGGCTAGAATTATGTCATGCTTCACAGTGTATGCATTGAGAGAGTAAGGGTACATGTTTGTACACATTCTCTTAATGAAGGATAATGAAAATCAAGTAAAAAACCAAAGAAAGGATTCTGGTTTCCTAAGAAAAAGTTCCTGGCATTTTATCAAACACCTAGAGTTCACGATTCAATTTTCGATTTGCTCATCTAGTGTTGATCTGATTTCAATCCATTTTGTGTGTGTGTGTGTGTGTGTGTGTGTGTGTGTGTGATCAAGTGTAAGCAAGGCAAGACAAACACATAAGTCACGGGCTAATCCTGATACACAATCAAGTTCAACTAGGAGGCATAGAGAAGGAGTTCATCTGAAGCTTGAGTTCAAGCTTGATCGAGCTTGTAGTGCCATTTCCAATATGGTATCAGAGCAGATTTCGATCTGAATTTGGGCGTGATCTGTGAAAGGAAGTAAAAGAAGAAAGTTCAGACGAAAAGAAGAAAGTCTGATTTGAAATGGCAGAAACACATAGTAGAGGAGGAGAACTACGAACTCCTATCTTCACAGGATCAAACTATGATGCCTGGAGAATTAAGATGAAAATGGTGCTCAAAGGGTATGATCTATGGAAATACATTGAAGAAGGAATACCTGGTACTACTACAACTGCAGAAGGAGAAGAAGGTCCCGCACTTCCACCTAATCATGCTGACATTGTGAGGGATGCCAAAACACTGAGCATGCTTCAAAATGCAGTGGCATGGTACATTTTTCCAAGGATCCAGAATCAGGACACAGCTCAATCTGCTTGGAATGTTTTGAAAAGAGAATATAGAGGAGATGCAAAGGTTAGAGCTGTAAAACTTCATGGAATGTTTTGAAAAGAGAATATAGAGGAGATGCAAAGGTTAGAGCTGTAAAACTTCAATCTCTAAGACGGGATTTCGAATATGCTAGAATGAAGGATGAAGAAACCCTATCTGTGTATATGTATAGATTGTATGGAATTGTTAACCAAATGAGAACTTATGGTGAAAACATAAAAGAGAAGAGGTTAGCTCAGAAAATTCTAATTAGCTTGACAAAACCATATGATCCTATTGCGTCTATCATAGAAAAGACAAGGGATATGGATACAATCAATGTTGAAAGTGCCATAGCTTCCATTAGAGCCTTTGATCAAATGATTGAAATGCACATTTAAGGAAATATAGACAAGGCCTTTGCTAGCTGGTCTATAAACTCTAAAGTACAACAAGGAAGTTCAAATGAGAAGTTCAAAAGGAATTTCAGAAACAAAGGCTGGAATCAAAGGTCCAGCAATGGTGAAAGGTCAGGACATCACCCTAGTTCTAAGAAGACAGAAAACACAGCTCCTAAATGCAAGAATTGTGGTAGGAAACACTCAGGAACATGCTGGTTTAAGATTAAAACTAATTGTTACAACTGAAACAAACCTAGCCATGTAGCTAAGGATTGTATGAGTGCCAAGTCTGTGAACATGACAAAACAAGTAATTGAAGCACCCACACCTGGTAATCTGTTCTATGCCTGCAATTCAGCTTTAGTGAAGGTTGAAAATGTGTGGTATGTAGACAGTGCATGCATCAATCACATGACAGCTCAAGAATCTCTATTGATAGATGTTGATAGGAGTATCAAGGCCAAAGTAAAAATGGAAAATTCAGGCAGTGGGAAAGGGAACACTGGTTATCCAGACCAAACAGAGAGAAAGGCATATTAAAGATGTCATGTTGCTACCTGGTCTGGAGAAAAATCTTCTCAGTGTTGGGTAGATGATTGAGCATGGATACTTTCTTGTGTTTGGTGATCAATATGTTGATATCTTCGAAGATAAAGAGCTAGTTCACAGGGTAGCCAAGATTCCCATGACCAGAAACCGATGCTTCCCAATAAAATTTGACTGTGTGAAACCAGTGGCTATAAGGACAACTATCTCAGAAGATTATGAACATTAGCATAGCAGATATGGTCATCTGAACTACTCAAGTCTTAGGAGGTTACAACATAAGGACATGGTGATTGGGATGCCTAAATTACAAGATGGAACTCATGTGTGTGCAAGCTATGTTGCTAGAAGACAGCATGTGGAATAATTTGACACAGAACCTACTCTAAGGGCAACTTAACCCTTGGAACTCATCCACTCAGATGTCTGTGGTCCTATGCATGTAAAAACAATTGGAGGTAACAAGTAATTCTTGAATTTCATTGATGATTACATTAGAATATGTTGGTTGTATTTCTTATCACACAAGTCAGGAGTTCTTAATGTTTTCAAAAAATTTAAAACTATGGTTGAACTACAAAGTGGTTTTAAGATTAAAGGTCTTAGGAATGACAAGGGTGAGGAGTATCTCTCAAAAGACTTTGAGAACTTCTGTGATGAGACAGGAATCATGAGGCAGCTAAAAGTTGCTTATTCACCTCAGCAAAATGGAGTTGCTGAGAGGAAAAATAGGACTGTGGTGGAAATGGTTAGGGCCATGATGCATGGGAAGAATGTTCCTCACAGATTCTGGGGAGAAGCAGTAAGTACTGATGTATACCTGCTGAATAGAAGTTCTACAAGATCACTAAATGGGAAGACTCTATTTGAACAGTTTAGTGGAAGAAGACCAGGGGTTAAGCATCTTAGAATCTTTGGTTCTGTATGATATTCCTACATTCCTGATCAGCTGAGACAGAAACTAGATGAGAAGAGTATGAAGTGCATTTTCATGGGGATATGGAAGTTGTGAGAAGGGATACAGGTTGTTCAATCTACAAACCAATAAAATTGTGGTTTCTAGAAGTATGGTTTTTGATGAAAAAAGTGCATATGATTGGGAAACTACCAAGGCAGATTCTGGAAGGTTTCTCATAATCAATTATGGTTCTAATAGGACATCTGAACTAGTTGAAAATTCGGATCAGAGTTCATAAAATCCAGCGGAAGACCCTGAGTCAAATGATGAGAATCAGAATGAGGGAGAAGAAGAAGGCTCCTTCTCAGGTACTCTTGTAAACCTCAGAAGTATTCAGGATATTTATGCAAGATGTCACATGTGCATAATTGAACCTGAATCCTATGAAGAAGCAGCTAAGGATCTAGCATGGAGAAAAGCTATGGAGGTTGAAATGGACATGATCCAGAAGAATGAGACTTGGTGTTTGGTAGACAGATCAATGGAAAAACCTGTCATTGGTGTTAAATGGATCTAAAAAACCAAGCTAAATCTGGATGGTTCCATAGAGAAGCACAAAGCAAGGCTGGTGGCAAAGGGCTATGTACAAAAATCTGGTCTGGATTTCAATGAAACCTTTGCACCAGTGGCAAGGTTGGACACAATCAGGTCACTCATTGCTCTTGCAGCTCAGAAGAGCTGGAAAATATATCAATTGGATATTAAGTCAGTATTCTTGAATAAAGTATTAGAAAAGGAATTGTACATTGATCAACCAGAAGGATTTGAAGTCCAAGTTGACAAAGGGAAAGTCTACAAGTTGAAGAAAACCTTATATGGACTTAAGCAGACCCCTGGAGCATGGTATGGTGAAATTGACACTTATTTTCTGGGCTGTGATTTCAAAACGAGTACAAATGAAGCAACTCTATACATCAAGTTTGATGAGGATGAAGGAGTTCTAATTGTGTCAATATATGTGGATGACATAATTTACACTGGAAGTTCACATGGATTTATTCAAGAGTTCAAACATGTGATGATGAGCAAGTATGAGATGATAGATTTAGGTTTGTTGCATCATTTCCTGGGGATGGGGGTAATATAGACAGAGAGAAGCATTTTCATCCACCAAATGAAGTATGTTGGTACTCTCCTTGAGAAATTTGGGCTCAAGGATTGTAAACCAGTGAGTACTCCACTGGTACCAGCAGAGAAGCTCAGGAAAAAGGATGAAAGTGAGGCTGCAGATGAGCAGCTATACAGGAAAATAGTGGGAAGTCTACTCTATTTGACTGCCACTAGACCAGACATCATGTATGCTGCAAGCTTACTTTCCATATTCATGCATGGACTTACAAGAAAAAATCTGGGAACTACTAAGAGAGTTATAAGATACATTCAAGGAACTCTATCCTATGGGATTGAGTATGAGAAGGGAAAAGCCTCAACCTTGATTGGTTTTTATGACAGTGATTAGGGTGGTTCTAAAGATGATATGAAGAGCACATCATGTATGTATTTACATTTGGAAGTGGGGTATTTTCTTGGGCATCAGTGAAACAAAGTATTGTGGCTTTGTTCACAGCAGAAGCAGAATATGTGAGTGCTGCAGAGGCAACTTATAACGACCCGAACTTTCATAAATAATATTTTATTGAAAAATGACCATTTTGCCCCTGAGGGGAAAAAAGTTAACTTTTGACCCGGGAAATATTTAAGACTTTGACCAATGACCGTGACGTAGATCGGGACGTTACGAGTCCGTAGGCAGGCAGCACGTCGAAAACGGAGGTTCGACAGAAAAGTTATGGTCACTGGAGCGATTTTGGTGAAATTTACAAACAGAGAACAAAATTAAAATAATATTAAAATATTAAAGTCTTATTTAACCCTTGATTTAATCTGGACCCTTGGATGAGTGACAAGTGTCACTTATCCCAAGGTTACTTTTTCCCTAAAACATGGATCTTGCCCTTATTGGTTGAATTGTTTAATGTTTTATTCTTTCAAACACACCCCAGTCGTTCATCTTCTTTCCATCCATCAATCCACACCCTTCATTTATTCCATCTGATCAATAAACCCAGACCACACCTCTCTATTCTACCCTCCATTCTCATTTTCCCCGTGAAAGAACAACCATCCCCTCACTTCGTACAAACCCAAAACCGTTCATCCCTTTCATCTCCAGCAACCAGATCAATCTCCTCTCCCTCACCAGACGTCATCTTTATCATCAGCCATCACCATCATCATCTTCTCCTCTGTGCTGCAACCTCGAGCACCACCCCAAACCCGCGAAGGACAAACGAATCTGAAAACCCAAACCGTTAAACCCACGCGTCTACACCTTGAACCAATACCAGGCTAGGACCACTAGGAGGCTTGGATTACTGACGAATGGACGAGAAGACCCACGACGGCGACACGACGGAGGTAGGCTGGAAAACCCGATAACCCCTCTATTTTTCTCATTTTTAGAACCTTGGGTTTTGACGTGTACGAACCGTTCCTTTGTGTTGAGTCGTGTTCTAGGGACTGTGACGAGTTAAGGGAAGCCTGTTTCGAAGCTAGAAGGGGACTGAGGCGACGGGGAAGACGACCGGAACTGGGCTGCAGGTTTTCTTCGAGTTACATATATAGATCTCGATGGTTTTCTAGTTTTTGAGTTCACAGACCCGTAGAACGGACTTAGACGAACCCCTAGGAACAAACCCCGTGGAAAATGGTGATTGGGTCAGGTCGCGGATCATCGGCGACCCGGTTGTAGGAATTCAGTAGGACCCGACCGAATGTCAGGGATTATGATGACATCATGATGACGTCATCATGTCAGACCAATGACCAACCAGGGAGTAACACGTGTCACCTGACACCTGCCAGTGATGACGTCAGCAGTGACGTCATGATAACGTCATCATTCACTGTAGCCGCATTGACCAGAGGCTTGACCAAGCGCGTGGGGGCACATGTGAATAGTATTTTTGGTGGGACTAGTACCATTTTCAAGGTTTTGACAAAACGAATCCAATGGATGTGGTTTCGTGTCGATCGGAGATCGTTAGGTTGGTCAAATTAGGGCTTAATGCCTCGGGAAGTATGTTCGGACCGCTTTTCCAAGCTGGTTCTGTTCTAGGGTTTTAGAGTTGAACTCATGGGGCCCATTAGTGACTTTTGGATGTATTTGTACAAGTTTAGGCGGTCGGTTGAGCAGTAAGGACCGTGTGTGAGTGGGCTATTTGATTTCTAATGGATTGCATGCATAACTGTTTTTACTATACCACTTTATAATTGAGGTAGGACTATTATGGATATTATATTATGATACTTATTATATATTATGGTGTTTTGGGCATGAGACCCGTCTGGATTATATACGGAATGTTTACAGGGATTATCAGGGAATGCAGGGTAACTATACTACTATTGTGCTGTAATTTCCGACCTTATTGTTATTGTCTCCTCTAGGGAGGGTCGTTGGCATGGGTGGACCCTGGAGTAGTCACTGGGAACTAACTGAGAGGAATAAACTCCCGTGGGGTTACTCCCTCTCAGGAAGGCATTATGATTATACCTCGGGTAGTAATCCGGGATACCGGACACTAATGGACCTAGATGATTACTCGGGATTTGAGACCTTGAGTGGCACGCGTAGCCTTAGGACCGTGACATTATTAGGCATCGGGGATGCCGGGGTTTGGTTTTATAGTGCACTATTACGATGGTTTTCCCTATTCAGTTATTATGTGATTCTATGATTTATGTTACGGTATGATTACTTATATTTTATTCAATACATGCAAGTTTGGAAAACAGAGGGGTAATACTTTATGAGTATTATATTATTCAATTGTTTTTGGAAACTTGTTTATTTTCGGCCCACTCACTTTTTATTATTTTAATTGACCCCTCCAAGTCGTGCTACTGAGGTAGAAGAGGAGGATCCGGAGTATGAGGCTTAGATTATTTCTTTGTGCACCTGTACACCCAGTTGGGTAGGTTGAACACTGTTTTTGTAACCTGACATTTGTGCTCACATTTTGTATTCATACTATCCCTGGTCTGATGGCATTAAACTTTAAATTCGTATGTTTTAACTTTATTTATTAATTCGAACAACTTTAGTTCGGTTAAGGGTATCTTTGGCATGTTTAGAGTTGTTCTTAGACGGGAGCGGGACACATCCCCGGGTGGTCCCAGTGGGATTGGGATGAGTCGTGTCACAACTTCACAAGCAATCTAGCTCAGGTTTATGCTCAAGGACTTTGGAGCGAAACAGGGTGAACCAACTCCAATGACTTGTGACAATATGTCAGCCATATCAATCAGCAAGAAACCAGTTTTCCATCAGAAAACTACGCACATACACAGGAAGTTTCATTTCATTCGTGATGCTTTACAAGACAAGCAAATCAATTCATGTTTGTGTTTTTGCAAATCAGAAAATCAATTGGCTGATATTTTCACAAAGGCACTACCTAAGGAAAGGCTGAGCTATCTAAGAGGCTTACTAGGTGTCAAACCTGCTGCTAGTTTAAGAAAGAGTGTTGCTGATTAAGCAGCACAGCAGGTTGAAGATTCAAATCCTACAGCTTGCCATTCAAATTCCTACAGCTAGTTGTGCAAGTGTGTGAAGTTGGGTAAGTGGTGAGTGTGTGAGAGATTGTAAGTGTGCTCTATGATGAGCTAGAAAGTTGTTATAACATATTTGTAAAAGTGTGGAGTGTGTGAGAGATTCCTTAGCCCTCAAGAAAGTTCTCTCTAACAGCCTAAGTATGTGGAAGCTAGGGATAGGCAAGAATTATGTCATGCTTCACTGTGTGTGCATTGAGAGAGTGAGGGTATATGTTTGTACACATTCTCTTAATGAAGGATAATGAAAATCAAGTAAAAGACCGGAGAAAGGATTCTGGTTGCCTAAGAAAAAGTTCTTGGCATTCTATCAAACACTTAGAGTGCACGATTCAATTTTCGATTTGCTCATCTAGTGTTGATCTGATTTCAATCCATTTCGTGTGTGTGTGTGTGTGTGTGTGTGTGTGTGTGTGTGTGTGTGTGTGTGTGTGTGTGTGTGTGTGTGTGTGTGTGTGTGTGTGTGTGTGTGTGTGTGTGTGTGTGTGTGTGTGTGTGTGTGTGTGTGTGTGTGTGTGTGTGTGTGTGATTAAGTGTAAGCAAGGCAAGAAAAACACATAAGTCACGGGCTTAGCCCAATACACAATCAAGTTCAGCTAGGAGGTATAGAGAAGGAGTTCATACCTAAAGCTTGAGTTCAAGCTTGATCGAGCCTGCAGTGCCATTTCCAATACCTTTGTCAGTGAAAGCATAATTTGTCAGGACCCACCCCGGTTTCACCCCGAAAACCGAGGTAAATCCTGCTCCCGTTTGACACCTCGACACAAAACCAAAGTGAACTCACTCGAAGCCACCAAAGTACTCAGTCAGACGCAGGAGAAACTATAACACATCCCGAAGGCAAGTTTTACAGAGCATAGTTCTGAATACAAAAGAAAGAAAACCGATACAAAGAGTACACGCACTACGAAAAATTGAAACACTCTGGGATCCCCTCTGTGACTTCTATGCCTCAGACGCTGCCTCGACGCCAAAACCCCGCTCTAGCTCCACGACCTGGAGGGTAATTTAAAAACAGAAGGTGTGAGTGGACCATAAATAATAAAATCATTTCCGAAAACCGTTTCACATTAAAACCAGGGTTTAGCCCTCCGTTTTGAAACCACATGCATAACCCAGTTACTAGAAACAATTATCAATCACATAAAACTCATCATAGAAACAGAAACACTATAAAAACAGTTGTAGAAATCATATCATACGCATCATAAAAACCGTATCAGAAAACATAAGTACCAAGCCATAACCAACCGATCAAACCTGCTGGATCTATCCGAGTCTTTAAACTCAATCCAGGCCTCAATAATATCCGAGTCTTTAAACTCAACAGGCCTACGGGGGAAATATCAATATATCCGAGTCTTTAAACTCAATCCGGGTCTTTAAACCCAATCCGGGCCCGTCCCCCGCCAAATCAATATCTGGGTCTTTAAACCCAATAACCAGATCCAGAAAATCCAATCCAAAACCACTTGAAAACCCTTTCTAAATCCACATCCAAACCCGAATCGTAAATCACTGGTCTGAAGCCCTTCTGGCGTCTAGAACCGTCATTCCGAACCCAAATCTGGAATTTCACTGTTCAACTTTAAAACCAAATCTCGATTCTCGAAATCCGATTTTAAAACCGAAAACCTTTAATCATTGAAATCATGTTCCAAAATCCCTTATAACCATTAGAAATCATTTATCATTTGAAATCCCGAAACTATAGCATCATAATCAGAAATCCACATTTCTCGTAAAACGTGTCAAATACGTTATTTCTCGAAAACCGTGCAATTATGCAAAACCAACATCACATATTCAACAATCATGAAATCACACGTAAAATCATAAAACAATTATAGAAAAACATTTATGCATGCTTAAGTTTAGAGAAGGGGTCCACTCACAGTACCAAGCCCTCAATCGCGTCCCGAACGTCTCGTACGTTCCTCTGCTTCCTCGGGAAGTCCCGATCCTGTCAACAACCACCAAAGTACGTTACTAACACGTCTACTAAGACGCTCCTAATTTTTCCCAAAAATCTCCGGGTCCTAAACGTAACGAACCGGAACCCTAAACCTTCACCCTCGCGGAACTAATCTCAAACGGCGTCCGATTAACCCGAAACCAATCCCATTAGACTCGTCACAACTCCTAGACCAAGAACTATGTTGACAACTTTCTCAAGAACCACCGCACGCGCCGCCCAAAGTGGCTGCGCGTGGGCCTCACGCGCCAGCTACAGTACAATCGTCTTCCTCGAGTCGACCCGGTCAAACCGGCCTCTGCAATTCGAACCGGTGAGGACGGTTCGCCGCCGTACCTGCACCAAAACACCTCCTTTCTTCACCAACTGCTTTGTTCAGACCTAAGCTATCCATTCCTATACTCCGAACACCTCGACTCAACCTCAAACCTGTCGACTCAACCTCAAACAGAAACCAAAACTGTCCCCTGTTTTCTACTCCAGCCACCCAGGTCTTCCCGCGCCACGGCAACCACTGTAGACGGTTCCTAAGGATCTAAGAAGTCGACTAGGACCAACCAGAACACTCGACTCGTACTCTAAACCCACGACTCAACGTCTGAAGCAAAACGGAAAAACAGAGAACACAGGGTACTCTCCGTCGTTCTAGCCTCCGCCGTGCACTCCTCCGTCACGACTGCACAACCAGCAGCTACCTAGGACCCTACTGAGTCCCCTAGACCTCACTGGACTCCTCGATTCAACCCCAAAAGCCACGACTTTCCAATTTGAAAATCACGGCAAAACAGAGCACTTACACAGGGAGAAGGAATTACCTGCCGTCGACAGCCGCCGTGCTCGCCACCGCACTCCCTGACGTCCACAAAGTCGTCCTTGTTCCCTGTCGAGTCCAATTACACCGCACACGGCCACACCACCACCACGATCACTCACTTCCTCCCTGTTTTCCCCCTGGTTTCCCGTGGCTCACCTCTCACCCATACACAGCCACCGCACCTCCAAACCTCCTCCCTAACTCTCCCACAGTCTCTGGTCACTCTCACACACTCACAAAACTCACCAACCCTAAAGTCAACTTTTCTCCCTAATTTAACCAAATTACGGTTATGCCCTCAACCTTCCGAACATCATAACTGCCTCCTCGGATGTCGGAATCGCGCGTGCTACCTTCCTACGGATTCGTGACGTCCTAAACTACGTCCTGGTCATCGGTTAAAACCCAATTGACCGCCCGAACTAAAAGTCAACATTTTGCCCAGACTAGGGGCAAAATCGTCATTCTACCCTAACGAACTTAGCGAGACCAACTAACTCCCGATTAAGCTCACTAATATTTCCTTAAACACTTCCTTAACCCTAATTCCCGGGACGGGTCGTTACATAATTGATATCTTTACTGCACTATAGTTATGATACTACCGTTTTTCCAAAAATCGGAGGTGATTAAACCAAGGTCATACTCAGGGCGCTTTATTTCAGTCTTCAAAGGAGGGCAAGAAAAAGTTTGTGTTTTTGGAGATGGAGATGATTTGATCCAGAATGAAATTCTTAGAATTTAAGTTTTTTTTTCTAGGAAGGAGATAATTTGATGCACAAAGAAATTCTTAGGATTTATGAAACAATAAGTAAATATCTTTTCATTTTATTTATTCTTTATCTTTTATCTTTTTTTTTAATTTTAATTTTATTTTGAAATATGTAAATAAAAAATGATGAAGTGGATTGTCACGTCATGTGCTATAAATAATGAGATCGAAAAAAATTAATATACGATTTTAAATTATGTCCGTAGCGTTATTGTATTAATATACACATTTTCAACAAACGCTTCCTAATCTCAAGTCTCAACAACAAAACCCGCAACTGTCTTACGAAAATCAATTATATCATTGCTTTCAAGTTATCTCTTTCTTGAGAAAGATATATATAGAAAGAGCTGTGACGATATGATACCATTTTAATCTTTTTCTTTTTCCAAAATAAGAGCCATCGGCAATTTGACAGACAGAGTGTTGGTTCATGCTGGTATAGAATATATCCATCTACCACATGGAAACTTATGCACTCAATAATACATGCAAGTCAATATATATAAGCCTATCAACTAAATTTACTGAATCAAGCAATTTGTGTTATGAATTCAACATACCCGATGAATTTCGTAGATGGAAGATAGTCATTGAAATTTCTTAAGCACATGGTATTTATTTTTTAGGTTGGAATTGAAATTCTTGAAAAGATATATTAACACTTTATTTTATTTTTATTTTTAAAAAGATACAAAATTTTATTGAGAATACAAATACGTACAAAGTAAAGGCAGTTAGAGTATAATAACTTGAAGATAAATATAAGTAAATATCTCAAGTGATCATGTTCAATATATATTGAAACAATCTAAAGGAAACAATACATAAAATAATATAACTTGAATCGCCTAAGCATAATCAAGGCCTTATTGCATGAACAACTAATATTTGCAATCCCACAAGAGAAAAACCTAACTCAGTCAACCCTTAATTTGCATCAAGCAAACTAAAAAGGAAAAAAAAAAGGAGTTTCTATATATATATATATATATAAATGTATATATATATGTGTATATATATATATGAAAAACATTATAACCTAGCTATATTCATATAACAATAATATTTTGGATTGATGAATTCCTTCAATTATTATTTTAGCTGAATTGGTGGATCCTTAATTTGGAGTCGATAAGGGTGCAGCATTTACTCTCGAGGAGACTGCAAAAGTGCGCAGCATCATACCCCTCTGATTGCTACTTGTTAATTGTGCTTAAGTATTCTAACCCTAATTAGAAATGGCTACTTCACGTAGGTGGTTGCTACTTGTTAGTCGTGTTCAAGAATTCTAACCCTAATTAGAAATAGCTACTTCTGCTGGTTGTTCAGTAACTACAAGAAACTACACTTTATTCGGCGAATAAGAGTCGTTGGATAACAATTGATATTCGTCGGGTAAAAAAAAAATCGACAAGCCTCTGTCGGGCAGCCCATCATTGAGTTGCTGCTGCCAGACCAGATCTTTTAAATATAAAACAGAGAATATCGTCAGTTAACATCAATTTTACCCCAAGCAGACGTCATCGTCCATTATTTGTCGGGCAATGTCGGGTCAACGAATGTCGCTCGACGAAAATATCATGCTCATTGGGTAACATGACTTGTTGAACGGAACGGCGACCATCCACCGCATGAAGAAAATTCGTCGGGTACAAATTATCTATTCGTCGAGTAAGATTAAATGTAATGGCCTGGACTTTGAGGAAAATGAAAATTTGGAGAAATTGGGTATAATGACGATTTTGCCTCTAGTAATTCAAAGAGTTGACTTTTTAAGGTGAGAAACCTTTGAGTATTTCGAGGATACCATCACGTAGATCTCAGTGTCCTGAGTCCGTAGATAGGTAGTACGTTGGAATCGGATATCATATGAATTGGAAACGGGCCAAAAATGGTCAAGGGGTATTTTGGTAATTTTTCTTGAAAAGGCAAAATGGCAATTTCACGTGAGGGATTCTAGGGTCATCTAGAAACTTTCCCCTCCCTTATCTCTTAGCCTCCCACTGACTTGCCTTTGTATATTTAAGTGTGTGTGGCTGTGTTTGTGTATTTGGTGGCAAGGTGCCAAAACACACAGAAAACTAGAAATGAGGAGGGGGCGAGGGGCAGAAACCAGAAAAATAAGAAGAGAAGAAGAAGAACCATAAAGGAAGGTTAGAAGAAGGAAACTGTGTGAAAATCATGGGGAGAGGGAGAGGATATACTGAACAAAAACCCTTGAGCCTTGAGCCCGTGAGCAGGAAAACGGATTTTGGGTTCCGGTGTAGGAACATCAAAATTGAGCATTCTTGTGTGTCCTTAGAGTCCCTAAGATAGTTTTAATCTCCAAACAGTGAAGTTTTAGGCACTGGACCGACTGTGAATGGACCCTTTCATTCTTAAACTCACTATGCATGTATATTTAATTGTTTTAAACGATTTTATATGTGATTTAGATGAAGTTTTATTGATGGTAAATTTATATGATTTTTGGTGATTTTATGGATATTTAATTATTATTTTAATGACATGTTTTACGAGATTAGTGTGTTTGTGTTTTGGGGCTTAGGCCCGTGGTTTTGAATTGTGATTTTAATTGAAAATGTCTTATGTGTGTTTTAATTATGTTTTCTCAATAATGGTAAGTTTTGGATGATTTTATAATAATTGTTCAATGCATGTTTTACGAGAAATCGTATATGTGGTATTTTGGATACTTTGGGTCCTGGACTTGGTTTTGGAAATGATGTGGATTGTAAGAATATATTCCTTGGTATATGTGAGATGTAATTCTGGATATATATATATATATATATATATACGATGTGATGTGAAGACCTTCCTCGAGATGTCAGGTTGGATAGACGTTCTTGAATGTAGAGGTAATGCTCTGTAGTTTCAGAAACCGGTATTGTGATAGGTAGTTTCGGACGTCAAGGTAATGCTCCGTAATTTCCAAGACTGGTGAGTAGTCTCAGATGTCGAGGTAATGCTTCGTAGTTCATGAGACTAAGACCGTGACTCAGACATCGAGCTGGGCTCCGTAGTTCCGGGGTGGTTTGACCTACCGATATTGCATATTTGATATGATTTAGCTTGCAGGCATCGAGGATGTGTTGATTGTATATGGTTGTGATTGTGGTTCCTAATATGGTTTTGTGTGTGTGCATGTTTTTTGGTGTTGTTAGATTTCCGATACTGCATGCGTTTGAGGTTTTGAATTTTATTACCTATTTACTGAGTGTTGTGGAATTTCTCTTTATGCATGCGTAGTATTTCCAAAACAGAGAGTAATGATTATGTTTTACGAATTCTTTTTCAAAACTGTGTTTTAAGAATATTTTTTGTAGGTCCATTCACACATTTTTCTTGATATTAAAAACCCTTCAGAGTCGTTGCACGAGAATCGAGGCTGCTTACGGGACGGAGGCATGAACTGACGAGTATACAAGTATCTCTTGTTTGATAAGGTTTTGAGGATAGAATGGGAATTTTGGTGTACTTGTTAGATGGAAGCAGTGCGCGGGTATGGTTTATGACATGCTTCAAGTTCGTGTCCTGTCATTAAATTGTTCATCGGGTAAAATCAAATGGTACTTTGGGTAAAAATTGAACCATTAGAGAGAGGTTTAGTGGCCACCAACTAATTAACCTTTGCCCGACAATAAATTTTTGTCGAGCTAAATTGAATAATTTATTTTTTTAATTAATTAATTTTTTCCATAATAATTATTTTTGTTCATATTATTTAATTATATAAATATTTATTAAATCTATAAAATATGAAAAATAAATAAAATTCAAATATGGAATTAGAAATATATATTTATAAAATTTAAACTATGGTTTTGAACATAATTAAAATAAAACAATTTTTACAATGAAAAATTAGAAATGGCCAGCCACGAGTGAGGTTGGTCGAGATGGTGAGGCTAATCGAACTGAGCAGCCTGTTGCTCTAGGAGTTGAGGATGTGTCTCATCCAAGCGTCGAAAGACCATTGCAAGCTGAGCTCTGATCTCATTGTTTTGGGCCCGAAGGTTCTCGTTTTGAGCCCTCAACTCTGTGGTCTTGGTTTGGAGGGTAGTGTAATTGTGCCTTAACTCCGAATACTCCTCGGGTTGATGCCCCTAGAAGAGTTGTCGAAGCTAGTCGATATGTATCGTTCGAGCCCTTTGCCGGCTCCTCTGAAAATCATTAATTATCCACATTACAGCAACTTGTAGAGTGAACATTTGCCCACTAGACTTGTCATACGTCTGCACACCATTTTCCCATAGATCCACGAGCTCATCTGTTAATGGTCGTAAATAAATATCGATGGAATTAGTTGAGGATTTAGATCCCGGTATCAAAGTACTGAGAATTGTGAATTCTTTCTTCATGCATCTCTAATGAGGTAAGTTATACGAAACTATAACCACTAGTCATGTGCTATATGGCTTTGCAAAACTCTTGAGGATTAAAACCATCAGTAGCAAGTCCTAATATGACATTTCTTGGCGCTGTAGAAAAATCAGGATACATCTTATCGATTTCCTTCCAAGCCTCTCCATTAGTCGGATGCCTCAATGTATCATTATCAATGCGTTCATCTTTGTGCCACCTCATATCACAGGTTGTTGCTTAAATGAAAAATAACGCAACACCTTGGTCATAATCTTATTTTTCGAAACCTAGGCTTATTACACACGGGAGAGTAATTCACCGTAAAATAATGCACATTTGTTTTTGCTTGCATGGATTTGACATATCCTAAATCGAGACCATTCAACAACTTCTTTGAATTATAATGATTTTTAAGGAGATGGTTTTCTTCAGGGAGCATTCGAATTATGATGTGCATCATGTGATCAAAATGCTTGTTCGTTTGATTATACTCAACTTTTATGTGCATCAACTCCACAACTGCTCTTGGAATCGAAAAAGATTTACAACCCGGGTACAATTCTCGTTGAGTTTTTTTCAACAATCTCTCGTAATGGAGTTCAGAATCTTCAGGTTGAAACATGGGTGCTTCACCATCCGTATCATTAAATGCGGGAGGAAAAACATCTGTTAATATCTTAATGACTTGATCATTATCACATCGTTCATCCAAAGTACTTTCTTCCCGATGGGGCCTGGGAATCGAAGATGTCGATTTAGTAAGTATTTCTTTGCTGCAATAGATCCAATTAGTGTAGTTGTGTACGATCTCATTTCGTTCCAAATTATATCGGACCTCATTCAACAACATCCGACTGCAGTTATTACATTTACGACACTGACCAATTGTCTGTCTTTCATCAATGCAATGATTACGTGCAAAATCAATGAACTTGTCGATTCCATCCATATACTGATCCGCGGATCTATCAAACATTTGCGTCCAACACCTGTCCATTGTACATGCTTTCAAAAAATATAGTCAATGTAAGTACTTAAGTTAACATTGTCTCCTAATGGTCTGACAAGTGAATATCAAAAGCCGTTCGTCTCCTTATTACACTGGCTTTGTGGTCCTATTCTATTCGAGAATGCACATTCTGTGCTGTTTGGTGTGCAATCTACAATCTACAGTTTTGATCAATGGAAATTTCAGTAGCATCTCCTTACAGTTCCCCAAATGCCCGACGTAGATATTATAAAGAAATATCTAGTGCACATTCAAAGAACATTGCGAGATACAAACATACCAAATTTTCCACAATCGAAATCTGATCTCGTATACCACAAACTATACAGCACATAGTTGCACACTCCTAAACTGTCCTAATAAATGGATAATTCAAGAGTCAATCAAACAACTCGATTCACCGAGTCTCAAACGGGTCTAAGATTGTTCCTTAAATTTAGTTATACGAAGTTATCAACCCGATTAACTTCCCATAAACTGTTATGAAAAATAGACACATTTCACGCCATAGAAATATATGAAAAAAATATATATTATCAACAATTTTCTATTTTCCTACTTTTCTAATTTCCTAACATATTTTCTACTTTTATAATTTCCTATTTCCTAATTCATAACATATTTTCTATTTTTCTAATTTTCTAAAAATTTCCTAATTTCCTAATTTCGTAACATATTTTCTAATTTCCTATCACATTTTATATTTTCTAATTCATAACATATTTTCATATTTTCCTAACGAACCTTCTAATTTCTTACACAATTTCTACACCAATTACCAACAATTTCAACATATTTTTTCACAATACAAAATTTCAAAATCTAATTATTTTTAAAATTATATACCAAAATTAAAAACAAAATAGATACATACATTTTGTATTGATAGGAGATGAAGTGATGAGAAGATGAATTAATGTTGAGAGAGAGAGAGGGAGTTTACCGTGATGGAGAGAGAGGTCTGAGAGAAACTGGAGAGGAAAGGAAGAAAAGTGGATCGCGGGTGTTAAATGCAATTAGCATTTTTCCCAACGAAGGTATTCGTAGTGCCCCTACTAATGATACGTCAAGCAAATGTAATATTTGGGCACCAAAGCATTTATTTCCCGCCAAAATCATTACCCGACGAAATATTATCATCGGGTAACATTGGTCAACGTTTTATATTACCCGACGAGTAACATTTTTTTCGTCAAATAAGATTTTGAGTATTAAAGCGCAAACTTTTTTCCTTTGCGCCAGAATGTAACCCGAGGAGTTCTTCATATTAATTGGGCAACATCTAAATCAACGACAAAAATGTCGTCGTTGGATAAAGGTTCATCCGGCCTATCTCATTTTCTCATATTGAGTTAATAAAAATGAATCGCGAAATGGGAATATATAGGGTTAATTATATACTAATTAATCAGAATGAAATGTGTTAAGAGCATAAAATGAACAAGAATTCATTCATTTAAACTGTGATATATATATACGGAAGGTACTTGGGGGTGATCCAATTGATAATATTATTCCATAAAATACCAGGACTTAATTACCACATAAGTAAGTGATATGACAAGCTTTAATGACTAGGAGGGCCGGCGCCTATAAACTAAAAATGTAGGCTGATTAAATGTAATGCTGGTATTGGCATCCACCTCCAACTACCCACAACAACTGCCCTAATTCATACGTACGCCAACAAAATCTCTCTTTGTTACGAAGTTCTTAATATTAATCTCACCTTCTTTTTCAAATTAAAAAAAATATATTAATCTCACCTCTCCTGGTCATAGCCTACAGTAAAATGATCTTTTTAAGTGATCACTTTTAAATTCAGGTATAAAAAATAAAAATAAAAATTTATGACTTTATAGTTGAAATACATAAAAATTGTAATTTTAATCTCATTTTGTACTAAAAATACTCATTTGTCTCACATATCATCTTAAACCCGCAATTCATACAAAAATTTGCACAAATTCTGTTAATTCCATTCAATAGTCGTCAATATCATGGGCAATTTTGTCATCCCAAGTAATGAAGTTATGAATAGAGAACCAGATATTACACATGCAGAAGAAAATTGAGATGAATATGAACAAATTAGGATGAGTACGTACGTAGTTGTGAATGATTTCAAATTTGTTCATGCTCATCCTAATTTGACGTGTCATATATGTATGTACCTCATTCATAAGCTCGTAACTTGAATTGCTTATGATATTGATGACTACTTATAAAGTTAAGGGAATTGGTGCAAAATTTTTGTATGAACGGTGGGTTTTAAATGGTAAATGAGACCAATGAGAATTTTAGATCTAAAATTGTAGTTTTCGGTGCATTTTAATTAAAAAGTCTAATTTATAATATATAATTTATAATATATATATATATATGTATATATTGAATTCGATTTTATTAGTTATAACAACAATTGGTTCATTTAATTTTTTTTTAAGTCAGTTGCATAATATTTATCCCAACCACGTACATAATAATATTTTTTTTATCCAACACAACCTATGGCCGTCTTTATCTCCCTCCTTTTAAAACCCCATCTCCTACCCTCTACATAACATAAACATTTGCCCCTCACTAAGCTCAACCCACCAAGCCAACTGCCTCTCTCACAGCAAATTAAAAACATAAAGGCCATATCTCTCTTTCGCTGGTGGCCATGGGGGCACGGTGTCGTTTCGAGCCAATTTCGCGATGTAGCACCGAGGGACGATCGACCCAAACCGTGGCTGCAGACCTCGACGGCACACTCCTCGTGTCACGCAGTGCCTTCCCATATTTCATGCTCGTTGCAATCGAAGCTGGCAGTCTTCTTAGAGGCCTAGTGCTATTGCTTTCAGTCCCATTTGTCTACCTCACCTACTTATTCTTATCGGAATCCATAGCAATCCAAACCTTCATTTTCATCGCATTTGCCGGCCTCAAAATCGAGGACATTGAGATGGTGTCGAGGTCGGTGCTGCCCAAGTTTTACGCCGAAGACGTGCATCCACAGACATGGAAAGTGTTCAATTCTTTTGGAAAACGTTACATAATCACAGCCAATCCCAGAATTATGGTCGAGCCTTTTGTGAAAAGTTTTCTGGGGGGTGATAAGGTTCTTGGCACTGAATTGAAGGTCACAAAATCTGGGAGGGCAACTGGGTTTGTGAAGCAGCCCGGAGTTGTAGTTGGTGAGCACAAAAGGGATGCCATTCTCAATGAATTTGGTACAAACTTGCCTGAGTTAGGTTTGGGAGATAGAGACACAGACCATGATTTCATGTCCCTTTGCAAGGTATGTGTAGATTGAAAAAATTACTTATGCGCGCTTTTGGTGTCCCGAGCATTTACATTTGATTTTGTGAGCTGGTTTTTGTCTCAATATAAATTTTGTGCCATTTACAAATGACTCCGCCCATTCGATCATTAGTTTGCAAGTTTGGTGAGAGCCTTGATGGCTGCTACCAATATGTTCATCAATTATATCTAAATGCATTTTAGAACTTGGATTTTAACCTCGTGATCAGTACTGATATAGGCCACACTTTTCACTTCGTACATCATTCTTTACATACAACGTGCAATTAGGTACAAAAGAATATATGTAAACCTGAACACTTACGGACAGATATTTCTGCTTAATTCTATTTCACATTTTCAATATCCTTCTTTTTTAACTTTGAAAGAACTTCATCAATATACATGTGAAGTAACAAGCCAATATTTATTTCACTTTATTTTGTGACAACTGACACCCCCATACACTCTTCATGCGCCAACCTCTCCTTTCTTTATTCAATCCAATTAACGTACCCTTGTGACTTTCTTCAGCGAAAGTTTCTTTTTATCACCCCAAGTTATTTATGCGATTAATTATCGGGATATATTTGGTCACAACATTTGTATTATAATTTTTTTTTCTTAAAAAAATTCTGACTCGAATTAAACTAAAACTAAATATATCAAAATTTCAAATTATTTATATATTGTGTGTTGGGCTGTTGATTTTGCAGGAAGGGTACATGGTCCCAAGAACAAAAACTGAGCCACTTCCAAGAAACAAGCTTCTAACCCCAGTCATATTTCATGAGGGCAGATTAGTCCAAAGGCCTACCCCAATAGTTGCCCTATTGACTTTTCTATGGATGCCAATTGGCATCCTCCTATCCATCCTCAGAGTCTACACCAACATCCCATTGCCTGAGAGAATTGCAAGATACAACTACAAACTCCTAGGGATTAACCTGATTGTTAAGGGCACCCCTCCCCCTCCCCCCAAGAATGGCCAAAGCGGAGTCCTATTCATTTGCAACCACCGTACGGTCCTAGACCCCGTTGTCACAGCAGTTGCATTAGGAAGAAAAATTAGTTGTGTCACATACAGCATTAGCAAATTTACGGAAATAATATCTCCGATTAAGGCAGTGGCCCTGTCGAGGGAGAGAGAGAAAGACGCGGCCAATATCAAACGGTTGCTTCAGGAAGGGGACTTGGTGATCTGCCCGGAGGGCACAACCTGTAGGGAGCCATTTCTGTTGAGGTTTAGTGCTTTGTTTGCTGAGCTCACTGATAGAATTGTGCCTGTGGCAATCAACACTAAACAAAGTTTGTTTTATGGGACAACGGTTCGGGGGTACAAAGTATTGGACCCTTATTTCGTGTTCATGAATCCGATGCCGACTTATGAGATCACGTTCTTGAACCAGCTGCCGGCGGAGTTGACGTGCCAAGGTGGGAAATCGGCTATTGAAGTTGCAAATTATATTCAGAGGGTTTTGGCTGGGACTTTAGGTTTTGAGTGCACAAGTTTGACTAGGAAGGACAAGTATGTGATGATGGCTGGAACAGACGGTAGGGTTTCATCGTCCAGCAATAAGGAAAAGGAAAAGAAAAATGAGAAAGCAAAAGGCTTGAATAATTAAGTCATTTTTGTTTTCTAATTCGCACATGGCAATGGTGATTATTAACTATCAAATTCTCTATTGTTTTCCAATGCGTTCGAAGGGTTTTTTGTTTTTGTTTTTCTCTTTGTTATCATAATAATATTGAAATTGATTGGGACGATATATATATTATGATAAACATAGTAAATTATCTTGATACTTCGATGTACGCAAATAACATTATTATTTTGTGACATGACTATCTCCTCGTGGTGGTGGTGGTGATGGTGGTGGTGGTGTGGTGGGGGGCTAAGGTAAGAGGGTTAGGTGACTGGTATGAAGGTGGCATTTATGCTTCTTGTTGTTTCATCAAACCCAAAGAGAAGACAATTGATAAACACCCTGGCTAAATCATTAATGAATTCATTCCGATCCTGACATTTTCCAGATCTAATTATTTAATTTGTGGATTACAAATTTAACTCACGATAATATATTCCTGCAAGGTGGTCAATTAGAGGACCATATCTACCAAAGTACCAAGTGCAGCTTCTGATTTGAAGCAGAGACCTGATCAACCATATAAATAGTGTGCTAAAAATTCTAATTTAATGCTTTGTATAATTCTAATTCTAATTTAAAACTTTCATTCCTCGTTCTCTTTTTGTTTGCTTGATTTTGAAATTTTGATTTTTTTTTATTTGCAAGAATCGAATTTGAAACATGTTGTACTAATTAATAATATTACTCCACCAGTTCATGCTGCTCATTACCTTCTTGGTTTCCAAAGTCATCTCATAGTCTTCTTCGTTTTCATAGCTGTAATTTGAGTACACGGCAACGAACTAGTCGTTGTAACTCACCATACGAGGAACAATGTCATCAAATTCACTGCAAGAAAGTTGGCTATTGGACACAGGTCTCTTAGTCACGAATAATTTTTTTTGTGTCCTTTAATAATTAATAAATACAAATATTTCATATTTGTTTCCACTTAAAAACACACAAAATTATTTGTGTCCAATAATTTTATTAATGCACTATCAGACCCTTTTCGTTTTTGAACACAATTATTTGTGTCTATTACTTTTGTTTCCCCTTCCTTTTTTTCAATCTGCTAAAAAATTTTGAAACCCTAATTTTTAGTTTTTTTCCTTTATTAGGACCCAAAAAAATATTAAATAACTTATAAGAAACAAATATTTGTGTATTTTATAATAAATAAATTAAATGTATTGATTTTCCCCTCATTTTCCAAACTGGCAAAACTTTTTGAAACCATAGTTTATAACTTTTTCCCCTATTACAACCCTAAAAATATTATATAACTTGATTTATCCTGTTTGAGTAGCTCTACTTATAAGACACAATTATTTGTGTCCTTTAGAAATCCCTCCTCGAGAAAGGTGCTATACTTCAATTATAAGACACAAATATTTGTGAATTTAAATGATTCATTCTCGAGAAAGGTACGGTGCTTTAACTTATAAGACACAAATATTTGTGTCCTTTATAATAAATAAACTAAATATAATGATTTTTCCCTCTCTTTCCTATTTGCCAAATTTTTTTGAAATCTCTACTCGGAAAATATGTGGTACTTTAATTTATAAGACACAAATATTTGTGTCTTTAAATCATCCATTCTTGAGAAAGGTGTTGTGCTTCAACTTATAAGACACAAATATTTGTGTCCTTTATAATAAATAAACTAAATGTACTGATTTTCCCGCCAAAAATTTTTCAAGTCCCTCCTCGAAAAAGGTGTTGTACTTCAACTTATAAGACACAAATATTTGTGTCTTTAAATTATCTATTCTCGAGAAAGGTGCAGTGCTTCAACCCTATATATTTGTTGTTCCTATATTATTTGAATCTTCAAATTTAGCTCAGTATAGCATTTGCCCATCTAGGATTCCATTTTGTTTTCAATCTAGCAAAAACTCTGATCACCATGTTTGGTTTGGAGATTTATATGGCCAGCCATGGCTGAATTTGTTCCATGCCTATAAAATTGCTTGTTGTTTTAGCAAGTGTTATACCGAGGGCTTTTTTTGGGTGGACGTTGAAAAGAAAATGGTATTTGCTTCTGCAGGTAGCTACTAAAATGGTATTTACTTCTGCAGGTAACTACTAAAATGGTATTTGTTTATGATTCAGTTGTTGAGATTAATATCAAGACCTTATACTCACAAATATAAAGTTTTCAAGTGGATAAAAATGTAAGCCCAAGTATTCCTTTCCCATTTTTGTTTTTCTTGGTTGATATTATTTTTCTTTTTACGAAATTCATGTACTTGGTGATATCTTGCATCATAAACTTATATGGGCTATAGTATGTTGTTTAATGAGTTGTGTACCAGCTGATAGGAGCCATATTTTGTCCCCTTTATTAAGAATATGATCTCCTGTTTTTATTTCTTTTTTCTATTTGGGATATTCATCTTTATATTTTATTTCAGGATGCCAGTTTCATTGTTCAAGGAAAAAGTATATAACGACCCGAACATTCGTAAATATTATTTTATTATAAAATGACCATTTTGCCCTTGAGGAGAGGAAAAAGTTGACTTTTGACCCGGGAAATATTTAAGACCTTGACCTATGACCAAGACGTAGATCGGGATGTTACGAGTCCGTAGGCACGCGACATGTCGAAAACGGACATACGACGAAAAAGTTATGGTCACGGGAGCGAAATCGATTAAACGTACAAACCGAGAGTTTGATTAAAATAATAATAAAATAATGAAATCTGATCAATGATTATGGACACCTGGATGAGTGACAAGTGTCACTCATCCCATGATTTGGAACCCCTAAATTGTGGATCTATGTCTATTGGTCAATTAATTAATTAATTAAACTCACATCTCTCATCTTTCATCCCAGCCATCCATCTCACTCTTAGCCATTCATCCCCACCCTTTATCTTCATCACCAAATATCATCTGCACGATCTCATTTCCTCCTTAAATCGTGAAGAACAAAAATCCCCCCTAAACCACCCGAACACTTACAACAACCCAACCCCGCCTAAACCATTGCTGGACTGGACGTAGAAAGAAGCTGGGTGGCCTGTGGAGTCACCACGGAGGACTCACGACGACGGCAGGGCCCTTTGAGATGTTTTGAAATGGCTTTGTAAAACTGTTTTCCATATACCATCTTAATATAAGGATATGTGATGCTCTCCTCCAGGTGTCTGGGAAACTGGGGAAGTCACGGTGCATGTGAGGGGTCATTATACGGAGTTACCGGACTGTATAGTGACTCAGGAGTAGGAATACTATGATTAGACGTCTGGGACGTCAGACATCTGGGATGTCAGAGATATTAACCCGGAGAGACCTCGGGTAACACGCGTTGTTTATTACTGTGAGATTTGACGTCTGGGACGTCAAGCGTCTAGGACGCTAGGCATCTGGGATTCCGAGGATGGTTATGTGGTAAATATGGACTATTGGATCTATGAAATGGTTTTTCGGTTGGATTTGTGTTCATGGATTTGGGGAGTGGCCCACTTGGTTTTGGATTTACGGTTTTTAGGCTATGGCCCTAATGACTTATTGAGTAAATTTTTTTATTATTAATTTTCGATGCATGCATACTTTTTAGTGAAGGGCATAAATATCTTTATGAAATGTGTTTTTATGAAATTATTGATTTTCGTCCATTCACAGTTCGGAATGGTTTTAATGCCCTTCGGGTTGATCACAGATGCGGGTTGTAGCAGAGAACGAGACATCGCACTCCTCCACCGATCCTTGTGTGCTCTGGGAGCCCCGTATGGGCTGAGGTATGTATTATCCCTTATCTGATACTTCGTGTCAGACAGGAGCATGACACATCCCACGTTAATCCCGGGGGGATTGAGATGGGCCGTGTCAAAGTAGTTAATCAAATAGGTGTAACGACCCGTCCCGAATATCGGGATTTAATAATATTTAATTGTGATTTACTAATCTGGGATTAGTTGAGCGATTTCGGACGAATTGTGCAAAATGACCGTTTTGCCCCTGGGCGTGGGCAAAACGTTGACTTTTAATTCGGATGGTCAAATGGACTTTGACCGATGACCGTGACGTAGTTCGGGACGTCACGAGTTCATAGACAGGTGGCACGTTCGATTCCGACGTTCGTGGTGAAAGTTATAATGTACGGAAGTCCAGGGGCATTTTCGTAATTTGGACGAAAGAAGGGGAAATGTTGACTTTTTGGCCGGGATGTCCGATGGCCGAGGGCCAAGGACCGTTACGTAGGTTCCGTCGATGCGAATCCAACGACAGGCGGCACGCCGAAATCGGAGATTCGACGACGAAGTTATGGGTCACGAAAGTTTGGTTTTGTTATGCACGCATTACGAGGCGTGGACATGTGGCGCTCTCTGATTGGTCTGAATTTCTGAGTGGGACACGTGGACCACTAATCTTTAATTATTGGGATCAGATCTGGATTGGTCAGATTGATTAAATTATTGGATTAAAAAAATATATTTCCCACTTATTTTCACCTTTTGATCTGGGCCCTTCATCTATATTACTGATGCACATCCCCACCGTCCATTTCCTTATTCATCTGATACCTCCCTTCCTCATTTTTCATTCTTCCTCTGCCCGTGAAGAAATCGATCACACACTCACACCAGCCCATCTCCTTTGTGCGTGGGAGTGAGACCAACTGCTGGTATGGACGGAGGGACGACGGTGGTGAGCTGGGAGACGGCGGAAGCCGGCGGAGTTGACGGCGGAAGGAAAAACAGGGGAGGCCGAAAAACTCAAATTTGGAAGTCGATGGAGACCGGTGTTTTGACCGTGCTTGAGGGGTGGACGGAGTTCTGGGATCAAACTGGGCGTTTCGGTGGCCACGGTGGTGACCACGGCGGCGAAGGGAGCCTAAACCCGTGAGTCCGATTCTCGGGTCAAAAATGGCAGGATGGGTTTTACTGTCTTTCGTTCGATCTAGTAACCAGGATGATGACTCAGAGGATGAGACGAGTCTTTTGGGATCGTTTTCATCGAGAATGGTGGTCGGAGCTGAGAGCAGTCGACGGTGGAGTTGGCCGTGAGCTTCTCGATCGGAGAGGTAAGGATCTTGACGTTGTTCCTTGTTGTTGTTTCCACAGAACTCCTAGTTTAACTCAGACGATCTTGTAGGAGGAAACCCTGTCGAAAATGATCAAGGAACGGCGGAGAACCGATCGGGTTGGCCCGCGGGTCACGGCGACCCGTTTACCAGTCGTTCGGGTTGAACGACGGTGAACAGTACCCGGCGCGTGGGTTTCACGCGCAGGGAGTTCAACCGGCGCGTGGGGGCGCGTGTGAGGTAATTTTGGGAAACTTCCAACATGACTTTTGTCCTATACAATGTAACGAACATTTTAGCGTTGGTTTCGTGTCGATCGGACACCGTCTCGATATTGTTCGGGATGTCCGAAGGTTTTAAATCCAGTTTAAAAATACTTAAAAATTCGGGAAAATTACGGGACTTGAATAGGATGTTAATGATGAGGTTAGTGATCCTCTAAATTGATTTGAACAGGATTGGGAGTCCCGGTGATAGTGATGTGGCCCGGGAAGGCCTATGGCACGCGTATCGAGGCGCTCGGTTAAACGGTCTGTGAGTGGACATTGGTTTCATAAATTCGATGCATGCATAACTGTTTTATGATTGTTATAATTATGATTAAATGATTTACTTTGGATATCGGTGAATTTTAAATGATTTCACGTATTTCGAGGTAAATTACGTATTTGCACGAAAACCGAGGTTTTCTGGATTTGCACCGATTTCCATGAATGTGGTTGGATATGATTTCATGAAACGGTTACGAACTTAAATAATGTAAAATCGGGCCAGGGGCCCAGTTGAACTATGAAATCGGGCCAGGGGCCCAGTTAACATGTGGATCGGGCCAGGGGCCCAGTTAACTTGTGGAATCGGGCGGCCAGGGGCCCAGTTGATTTCTACATGTGATTTCGGGTCGGGGACCCTAAATGGAATTGAATAAATGTTTTCTGGTTTACATTTTATATATGTTCACATGCTGGAATCAATAAATGGTTTTGATGATATTTCGATTATGGCACGTTTCACGGTATTTGGGTATGAGACCCGTTTGATGAAACGTAACGAATGGTTCGGATTTTACCTATGTATACCTATATGTTTTGCATGTGGATATCTATAAAATGTATTTGTTACTGCACTGTATAGATCCTTCCATATTATATTGTCTCCTCCGGCGAGGTACCCCGGAGAGGTCACGGGCGTCTAGTACGTCCAGCGTCTATGACGCTAAGCATCAGGTGATGCTGTACCCGAACGGGGTTCGGGGATTTAACTCGGAAAATTGAGACCCGAGTGGCACGCGTAGCCTTGTGATTGTGACCTTATTGACGTCAGGGACGTCAGACATTAGGGATGTCGGATTGGAGTGTATAGTGCAGTGGCTAAAATAATGGTTATGGTTTATATGCCTTATGGTTCATATTACTGGATTTATGAAATAACTCTTGGATTTACTTTTGGAAATTGAAACTATGCTTTGGTTTCCGGGCTAAGGTCCTAATGGTTATTTCTAAATAATTATGGAATTATTGGTTTTGGTGCATGCATATGATTTTACTGAGGGGCATAAATGTCTTATAAATGTTTTAAACAGACTTGTTTATTTTCGTCCACTCACAACTTTTGTTTTCAATGCCCTTCAGGTTGATTCCGGATACGACTGCAGCAGAGACTTGAGCATCGCACACCTCCTCCATCGATCCTTACACACTCTGGAAGCCCGTTTGGGCAATGGCATTCGGTTATCCCTTGTCTGGCGCCTCTTGTCAGACGGGAGCACGTCACATTCCATGGTAATCCCAGGGGGATTGGGATGGGTCGTGTCATAGGTGTTCTAGTTAGTCACCAATGGCTCATTTTTAGGGGAAAGGTGTTAAAAGATGATCACCCTCTTTCTGAGTATCGTATCCCACCATTTCAAACATTTATGCTCACTGATGTTGTGTATAGTATTAGCCTTAGGTATATACTGACATTTTAATAGCTCATGAGTTAAACGTTCAACCGTTCTGAGAATTATTGTGCCCTTTTTGAGAAATTCAATTCCATTCTAAGAAACATATCCAGGTTCAACTAGGGTTTTGATGATTTTGGTGTGTTTATGTATTCTAGCAGTATGCTTGAAATTTGAGTAATTGATTTTGATCTCTGCCTAACATTGTCCATTGTTTTATAACTTATAAGGTTGGTCAGAGCAAGCTTGATGCTCTCGTGAGTCAACGAGAGAGAAGACTAATTTGTGCTACAGTAATTGTATACTATAGCACAATTTTTTATTTAAAAATTAGATTAGAGGACACAATAATATATTTGTGTCCATGAGTTTAACACAACACGTGGGCCCACTGTCAGAAAAAAGACACAAAACATCAGTGTCCTTTGATCTTTGATAATTGGCCACAAAGTATTTTATTTGTGTCATTTGATCAAAAAGCACGCTAGTGCTATGCATAGATAAACACTAGTAGCTGCAATGTGTCCACTGTCATAGGACACAAATAATTGTATCCATTGAGTCAAAAGACACATATAATTATTGGTGTACTCAGCCCAGTTTTCTTGTAGTTAAAGGGAAGATTTTAATTATATATATTGCACTTTTACCATATTTCTGTCAAACTCATATTCCATAAAAAATTAAAAAAAATACAAGAGGCAAATAATATCCGCTATCGTACTATGTCAAACAAACAAATACACAAAAAATAATGCTCTCGTACATTGTCAAACAAATAAATACACAAAAACTAATGTAGTGAAAATCTCAATACTTCAATTCATAGTTCATATGGGAGCACAGAAAAACTAAGCTCTGCACATCCATATGGAATACAAGCACTCTATGAACCACTCAATGTATTGTTGTATGTGATTACAATGGTACTGGATAGTTATCATTAACAAGTATAAGCTAAGCCTTATATATAGGTAACAATTTATATATCCAAAAAGATAATACAACCTAACTTTTTTAATACTATGCAAACTAATCTTTATTTTTTATACTAAACTAACCCAAAATAGGTAAGTAACCTAATTATATACCAAAGGTAATTCCTAATTCAAACAATATTTTCCAACTATTTCATCTTCTATGATAGTGTTCTTTTATCAACTATTATTATCATCTTTCAAGTTTGAGAAAGAAAAAGAGATGTATGGACAATTAAGAGTACTTAATTACAATGATGAATCATCTCACACCAAATTAAGATGATATACAATATTCATGAATTCCAATTAAGGCGACATGGACGAGGCTATTGTCCTAATTACCATTTACGCTCACTAATTTGAATTTTTGGTCATGCATGTATTGTCTTATAGATTCTTTGTTCAGTATGATCGAATTATATGTATGTAGACTACAAGAAAAAATGTTTTACGCTCGACAAAATTTTACCCAATGAACACTATCCCATCGTTGAAGTTCATTTTGCTCTACGAATATGACAATTTCTTCGGGTCAAGCCCTGGTGGGAAGAGAAACTTGTTCACGCACATATATTGTGAAGCTTACTCGACAAAAATTAGTGCTCTTTGGGTACACAACAACGATGAATATAATTAGATATTTATTTGTTGGGTAAACTTAAGCGTTGACTAAATTTGCCCGAAGAGCAACCTTCGTCAGGTCATCCTTTTTGCGGGAAAGAAATCTCGTTGGCGCCCGAAGGTGCGAAAGTTGTGTAGTTTTCCCTTCTTTCCCGAAGAATTATTAAAAGTTTCCCTGCAAACCAATTCGTCGGGCAAACTTCAATTAGAATTTATAACAGACGACCAATTCTTCTTCCTCTCCACCCACAACTCTCTCTCTCTCTCTCTCTCTCTCTCTCTCTCTCTCTCTCTCTCTCTCCCCCTCCTCTATCTCTTCACATTTACACGTTCATAACCGAAAACCTGATATAAGATCACACAGCCTCCTTTTTATTTTTCCCTGTTTTTCCCTCCTGCATCTTGATTTCTTCTTATTACTTCTCCCTTATCTCATTTCTTCTTCTCTTTTTCTCTCTCTTCTTCTTCCTGGCTAGTCTCCATTCTCTCCCTTTCAATTTTCCTTTCCCCTTTCTCTCTCAGTTCTCAATTCTCGCTTCTTCTCTTGTTTCTCCTTTTCAGCTCTCACTCATTGAACACACACATTCACATACCAACCTCACATATATAATGTGAGTATATCGGTGGCAGGAAAGGGATAAGGGAGAGAATTACAAGAATCTTCTAGATTAACCTAGAGTCCTCTTGTCAATTGACCAAAATACCCCTAATGTGCAAAATTACCAAAATGCCCCTAGTTAATTTTGACCCATCTTAAATCCATACGATCTCTGATTTCAGCATGTTGCTTGTCTTTGGATTCAAAATTTCGAGAACTACGTTGTTACGACCCGACTCATCTAGCACAATATTGTTCGCTTTGGGCCCAACCCTCAAGGTTTTGTTCTCGGGAGCTCACATGCAACTTCCCAATAGGTCACCCATCCTGAGATTGCACTAGCCTCAACTCGCTTAATTTTGGAGTTCCTAAGGAATCCAAAGCCAGTGAGCTCCCAAAAGGCCTTGTGTTAGATAGATACATGCGTACACATATAAGACACTTCACCTTTTCCCTCCCCGAGTGATGTGGGATTGTTCACCGATCTTGATTTTCCAAGCTCACCGTTCTTGCTTCTCAAGTTCACGGATCTTGCTCGCCGTTCTTGCTACCAAGACCGGGTACTACAATCCACCCCCTTGTGGCCCAACGTCCTCGCTGGCACACTTCTGGTCGGGGTCCAGCTCTGTTCCTAAGGGGGTCACCCATCATGGAATTGCATCACCCTCAACTCGCTTAACTTTGAAGTTCCCAAGGAATCCAAAGCCACTGAGCTCCCAAAAGGCCTTGTGCTAGATAGATATGTGCCCACACATATAAGGCATTTCACCTTTTCCCTCCCCGAGCGATGTAAGATTATTCACCGATCTTGACTTTTCAAGCTCAAGGGTCTTGCTCACCGTTCTTGCTTCTCAAGCTCACGAGTCTTGCTGACCGTTTTTACTTTCAAGACCGAGCATTACATACGTAACGGTCCTCACGAAATATCCAAAAAGTGTCGAGATCAAAAAGTCAACATTTGACCTTCTAAGATAAAAATTGTCATTTCTATTTTACTTTTCCTAAATTACCGTTTTCCTAAATTGTAGGCCGTTACAAACGATGTATCTACTCCGAGCCCCCGGAGGAGCAAGTTGGAAGGGACGAGCCAAATTCTTCTTCTAGAACGATCCCTAAGGGTGAGTTGTTAATTTTTTTTTATTTTAAAGATCTTTTTTTTTGCTCATTTTTCTTATTAATGTTTATCGAATTTGTAAGGAGAAATGTAAGCGTGTGGGGATTAACTAGGGGTTGTCATCCCAGCAGATTTGTCGGGAAACGAATACCAATATCCCGCTCGCCTACGTCCTTCACTTCCTCAGTGCCTGTCAAGATCCATAGCTTGATGGTGCATGACATAGGTTCCATTCTTTGCACTCATTGTCTCATGATCGGCGATACATTCAGGAAACAATCTCTAGTACAGCTCAAGTTCTGTTGGATACCTTATTAGTATTTGTCATTTTTAATTATTTAACTATTTTACTTATTTTAATAATTTGTTGCAGGTCAATTTTCAATATGAACCTGATGAGGATGCTCTCTTGAAATACATGGGACACCACTACTAGCTATGGTAAGCAGAGTGGAAGTGCGAGCTCCACTAATGGTGGAAGACTTGGCCCACCTCGGAGGAAGCACATGTAAATCCTCCACATGGGTTAGAGGGGCCTCAAGAGATCGGGTGGGATTGGATCGGCAAGCATTTTGTGTCGCCCAAATATCTGGTAACGTTCAACTTTTTTTATTGTACCTTTCGATTTCATTATTTAATTATTTCTAGTAATAAAAAGAAAAAATCGAGGGCCAACAACCTAAACCTGGAGGCGAAGAAGTTAAACTATCAGGAGGGGTCGCGTCCCTTAGCGGCCATGCAAGAAGACCGACGCAATGCTAGGTTGCTGTTCCCAAATGGGGATGTCTGGGGTCAAGTGTACGCTAGCCAAAGATGAAAATATCGATATCGACGGATATATCGCTAGTCAAATTTACGGATATCTCATCCCAAATATCGATATCGTTTACGGTCAACAAAAATGACGAAAATTCGGTCTAAAAGTTGGAAATTTGGAATGAAATTTTGGGAAAAACTTAAGTACCCAATGATGGTTATATAGGACTAATAAAAATTATAAAATGTCTTTAATATAATAAATATATGATGAATAATATGATATAATAAGGTTATGCCGATGACTAATAATATAAAATTTTAAACATAAACATAAATTGAAGTGAATTACTATAATTGAATGTTAATATAATTAAAAACATAACAATAAACATAAAAAAATGTCAATGGAAGAAAAATTATAAAATGAGTAAATATATTTAAAATTGGAAAAAAAAAAATGATGAAAAAATAGAGCTAATCTTTGTTCAAAAATGGGAAAGAATTCATATATTTAAAATTGGAAAAAAAAAAGGAAAACATTTGGAAAAAACAAATTAAAAAAAAAAACAAAGGGGCATCCTGGATTCGAACTTAGGACCCCTGGTCATTTAATGGGAAGGGCATAAGTGCCCAGCCAACTCAACTAGCCCAACATAATTGAAAATGTAACAACGGTATAATATATAAAATATACCCATTAACTCTCTTAACAGGTCTCCTTTTCCTCTCGCGGGTCTGCCATTGGGTTTTTTCGACTCGGCGGCATGACGACCGGACTGGAATTCGCATGTTTTACGTCTGATTTTCATGAACTTTGGTTCTATCTCAATCGATTTAATCAAATAATGAGATCTATGGGCTTAAAATAAGACAAAATGTCGAAATTTTGCTCAATTTCTCCCCCCCCCCCCCCCCCCCTCCCTCTCCTTATGTGTCGCGGGCCAATTTTAGCAAAATTTCGCCGATAATCTCAGATTTTTTCATCCAGGACACTAGCCGAGGTAGCCAGGAAGCTCACGATATTTATGTAATTTAAACTAGTATATTTAATTTTAAAATTACTAATAAATATGGTTTTGATTTTGTAGGAGGTAATGTTGGAAGACGCTTAGCAGACACAAGCGGAGTTGACGCAGCACCAGCCGAACATATCGTGGAGCAACAGTTGCTGGATACGGAGTGGTTGAGGGCGATCCTGGAGCGACGATTGCGTAGGCATCGAGAAAAGATCGTTCGAGGGGCCAGTAAAGGGCTAGAATGGGATTTATCGAGTAGCTCCTAAAGTTCTCCTAGGGAAACCAATCTCTTGGAGTTATTAGAGCTAAGGCGTAATTACATCGCCTTCCAGACCGAGACCGCACAACTGAAGGCCCAAAACAAGAGCCTCCAGGCCCAAAACGACGAGATTATGACTCATCTCGCCATGGTCTTTTAGCACTCGAGTGAGACACATCCTCAGTCCCTCGACCAATAGCCTACTCAGTTCAAACATCCTAACCATCGAGACTAGCCCTGCCTATAACCGACCATTTCTACTTTTATGTTTTGCAAATACCTTTTTATTTTAATTATGTTCAAAACATTGGTTTAAATTTTATAAATATATTTTTTCAATCTCATATTTGAATTGTATTTATTTTTTCAATTTGTTTTAGATTTATTAAATAAATAAACAATTAATATGAATTATTAAAATTATATATAATTAATATTTAATATAGCCCGACAAACTCCATTCGTTGGGAAAAGTGTATTAGGTGGGTGGCCGACAAACTGTCCAATGCTTCGGATACACATATGTTACCCGATGAGCACGATTTTTTCGTCGGACGAAATGCATTGACTAACATTACCCGACGAACGTTCACCGACAACGTCGTTCTTCCGGTAAAACACATGTTACCCAACGAGCGTGTTTTTTTCGTGGGTAAAGTTCATGGCCTGACGGCTACGGCTTGACGAAGACTAGTCGGTTAATATTTACCCGACGAAACCTCTTTTTGCGCGACGAAGCCAATTTTCCAGGTAATTACAAGTTTCTTGTAGTGCTACGATTTAATTCAAAAACCATAAATATTAATTATTACGTTAAATCTTTCAAAAATTGAACTGCTAGAAGTAGATCAAATGTAACATGATGCCTTCCTTATAACATGAGTTCTCTTGTTAAAATAATAAAAATAAAACACTTGTACAGGGCCATCTACTCAACTAACATTTAATTAATTAATTAAAAGCCTCCATTGATGGTCACGGTCTGGTGGTCCCTTTCCAATAATATTCATGACATTGCAGTATGATAAGCGGCATCCATAAATTTCACCAGCTCGATTTTGTCCCTTCAATTAACAAAATTAGGGCTTTTCGATTTGCCACAATCCGTGAGTACCAGCTAAGATAGCATATGGGATATGATAGTATAACAATCACGATTTTAGAATCTAAGTCTAATATAATAAAATCATCGAAACCATGGTGTGAAATAGTGAGGCGATCCATAATTACATTAAAAAATTTCTCATACCTAAAGGCTCATATATTATTTTGAACTCAAAGTCTCGACCGCTAGGCTGCTAGACTGCTAGCGAGAGAGTACCTTACCCACAAACCATTGATTCTAGTCTTAAATTTCACATGCACATGCATGTGAAAGTTGAGATCGTAGCTAGCTAGGCAAAGCAAAGAGTGGTGAATTTTGCTATTCGATCCTTTCACTTAATATAATTTGGCACATGTACTAGAAATCTTGGGCGACCCATGCATCTTCGTAAATTCTAACCATTCATCTTATACATAAATTCACGGGGACCTCATCTCCAATATGTCTCGTCATCACGCATCCATTATTAACATATACATTACTATCGATTACCTATTGAGGTATATTAACGTGATTATCTCTTAATATATATATATATATATCAAATTTAATGTTATTAAAGAATTAGAAGGACGATTATATTTAATGAGCTAATTAACCTTTCCTAAAGGTTTCAAATTATATTGCATTAACTTTTAAGAGTAATTTGTTTTCTTTATCGTTTCAGAGGAGACATACAGCATCATGGCGCGCAGGGCGTATATGGTTTACAAAAACCAGTTAGGTTTCCGTAGTTCAGAGCTTACGAACCTTTTGTTGATGGTGGGCTACCATTGGTTTTCTGATTCTGGCTGCCATTGGTTTTCTGATTCTGGCTGCCATCTGTTTTCTGATTCCAGACTATTAATAGTAATATATATTATGGTGAAAATTTGCTCCTTGTACTTAGCAATATATTGGACCCCAGAATTGAGGAGCAGCTCGATCTCTAGTTGGCCAGTCGTTAAATACAAGAAGCAGTTATGTACTCTTTTGCCGCGCATAATTGAATTGAATACATATTGTACTATATATCTTTTCAAGGCATGTTGGGGAAAAGAAATGAAGAAAAAATAAATCAAAGTTGACAGTAAAATAGAATATACGAAAGCTTTTATCCTATCCAATTATTACAAAATGGTAACACTCTACCGGATAAATTTCTTCCCTAATCATCTTCTACAATACCTGACGAACATATACATTTATTTCTATATCTAAAATATTTTTTTACTTATCGTATATGTAGGACTTTAGAAGTACTTTATTTAACTTTAAGGATATTTCAGTCTATTTGGATTGATATATATGTGGTTAGGTTTAACAAAAATTGACATCTTTGAATAGGATATGCAAATTTTGGTTAATTTTGACAAAATCTCATGACACAAAATAAGTGGATCTCACATCAAAATTAAGCACCAAATTCCGTTCAACAAGGAATCAAAATCAACTAGTGGTTGTTGTTGCTGTGATGCCGAACACGTTTTCCAATATATTCTAATACATGATAAGTAAGAGAAATGTTATTTAGACATATTAAATTGACACATTTAATAATACATTTGATGTGGTAATCACTGAATAATTTTTTTTAAATTAAATTAAATCTTTTAGTAAACTTACATAATCATTCATTGATTGTCACATTAAGTGTGTAACTAAATGTAATTAATTTAGTGTATCTAAGTAATATTACTAAATATGTAAACATAACATAAATTTTATAAATGACTAAAACTAAAGCCAGTCAACAAGTCATACATTATTATTGTTTTTTGGTAAATCGAATCATACATATATAGTTTTCTTGGGTAAGCATAAATCGTACATATTTTCATTTAACTTAACTTAGCTCGCAATCATAAATATGTAGGTCAAGTTCACAATTTATTAGTCCTGAATCTTGATAGTACGTCTATGTCATGCGATGAGTGGACCTCTCCATAATGACATGCATCATGATTCATGATACGTCCATCACCATAAAAATTACTTAATAAGAAAAAAGAAAATGAGGTACAAAAATCACTTTATTATAAGAATAATATTTATGTACAAAGTTAATTCTACTCATGTTGACAAGATGATCAGCTGTATCTCTGGATACACATGCTTCATGATAAATGGGAATTACACATTTAAATAAATACATAATTCACACATGTTCATTTAAATCCTATTTTGAAGATTATAATAGTAATAAGTAGGGATCGTTCTGGACCGGAGAATTGAGGGATGTTTAACAATGGTTGGTAAAAAGAATAAAAATATGTAATGGGGAAATTTAAGAGTGTTGCAACCGAAGCTACATGTTTTAAACTACTAATTGAATGCAAATACATATGCAAACTAGAACTTCCAAGTTATACTTAAGTTTCATAGATAAAACCGACAATATTAAGCGTGCAAACCCTAATTAACAATCACACCATTTAATCTACTCCTAATTAACTTTTACATAGTGATCACATCATCCACTTACCTTGTCTACACATTAACACCTGCACACATTAAATCAATCATGAATTATAACTCCTAAATTCAATTACCTTCATACGTTTTTTAATACGATGAATGCATCGAACAACGGACAACACCCACAATACGATTCACTTTAAATTGTTGATTGAATGCGCCGAACAACATACAAACACTATCTCTTTCGGTCTAATTCTAAATGCACCTAATAATATATTATCACTTAGCGTTAAATTGTAGTATTAAACACTTAAACATATTATGTAACTAAAATTCAGAAACTAATACACAAGGAGATTAAATTTAGCCATGTACATGTGTTAACTAATTACAAATAAAGCAAGTTCTAAGATGTCCAAAACCCTAACTTGGTTAACCTTAGGATTAACTCAAGTTAGTGTCCCAAAAACCCTAGGACTACATGACTTGCATTAGAAGAAGAAAACCAACACTTGTCTATTTAATTTGTTATTGCGTTCAAACAAAAAGTAATCAAATAGAGACTGAATTCCATACGCAACCAAGATCAAATACATGAATTCAGAGAAATGAGGCATAGTTTACACTTTTCGAATCCAAGAACAACTTAAGACCCCGAAGTGGTGAAATTGATGGATCATTATTCACTTAGTTCTCCAAACAGCGGATTGGACCTTGTGAAGATGGAGGAATGAAAAATGAACTGGGGATAAATTCTTCTTCTTAGGCCTTGGTGTGGCGGCTAGGAATTCTTCTAGTAAACAAACAATTTTCTCGTGGAGAATGTCAACCCCCTTGAAGTAAATAAACACTTCCTTATATAGTGATATTATCCCTAAAAACCCTAGCCTCCATACGTTAAAATCCTAGGTGATCCAGGAGGATCTAGTAATACATATAATATAATCAATTGTGATCCAAGAGGATCTAGTAATACATATAATATAATATAATTGATATAAATCAATTATATTATTTAATCCACAAATAATTTGTAGCTTAAAAGAGAATTGATTTTAAGCCACAACCTTTTTCATAGCTTAAGTACGTAGGAGCCTTCTAACCACATAGCTTTTATGGTTTGATTTCATTTGCTATTTTAATTCAGTTATTTTTAGAAAGCCAAACTTGTATAAATACGTAAGTTTATTGAATGTAAGGAAGAAGTTTTGGTAAGTAATTCAATAGCTTCTACTATTTCTCATTCTCTAGTTCTCTCTCATAGTAAGGAAATTGACAGGACCCGTCACAAATCCTCCTGGGATTAACGCGAGACGTGTCTGCTCTTATCTGACACAAAGTGTCAGACAATAGATGATTCCAACCTTAGCCCCACATAGGGCTTCCAGAGTGCACCATGATCGGAGGAGAAGTGTGATGTCTCGGTCCCCGCTACAGCCCGCATCCGCGATCAACCTGAAGGGCATTAAAACCACGAAAGCTGTGAGTTGACAAAAATAAATAATTTAATGGTAAAACACATTTCACGAAAAAGCGTTTATGTCCTTCACTAAAAAGTATGCATGCATTCGAAAACAAGTAATCAAAATGAAACCATTAGGGTCTTAGCCCAAAATTGTAAAACCAAGGTATATGAGAACTCATCCCAAATCAATACAAGTGGGTCGCAGCCCAAAACCAATCCTCGGCATCCTTGATGCCTGACATCCCAGATGTCACAATCCACACCACTGTCATGGTTCCAAGCTACGCGTGCTACCCGGGATCTCAAATCCCAAGTCTCCCCAGGGTCCACCCAGGTCAATGACCCTCCCTAGAGGGAGTTTTTAACCTCTGTCAATCCCTGCTCCTGAGTCACTATACGGACTGGTCACTCCGTGCAATGACCCCTCGCAGGCAATGCCCTGTGACTACTCCAGGATAGACAACCCGCCACTCCAGGATATTACGGGACGTCTGAAGGGCAACCGTTCATGAGGATGGTATACGGAAAACAATTTTACAAATCATTTCGAAACCATTCAAAGGGCCACGCCCGGGTTTTACATAAACCATCGTAAATCCAAATCCATTTGGGTCTCCGACCCGAAATCACATTTATAAACTAGAACTGGGCCTCACGCCCAATTCGTAAACCAACGGAGCCCCCGGCCCGTTCACATAACTCAAATGGGCCTCCAGCCCGATTTCTCATTAAATCAAATGGACTCCAAGTCCGATAATTTCCAATCAAATGGGTCATATTCCCAAAATATATTTCCAAAATCCCTTTCAAATCGTCTTTCAACGGGTACTCGTGTCCGAATCTCGATTTCGCGCATCCCCGTGAAATCCTCAAAATCGTAAACCAATTCCTCGGTTTCACGTCTCTCCGTGAAACCTCCATAATCACATAAAAACTGTGTAAAACATATGCATGTAGTACACTTGGCCAAAGCCCAAACATTATATGAAACAGAAATCTCGAACTACGTGCACTAATGCATTTTATTCCGAAAATGCCCTAAAAATCATATTTAAATCATACGCACTCATGGCATCTCAAAACATGTATTTAAACTCATATAAAACATTTATGCATGCATAAATTTAGAAAACAAGGTCCACTCATAGACCGTCTAAGCTGCGCCTTGATACGCGAGTCATAAGCCTCTCCCGGGCCAATCACCGTCTCCGGGATTCCCAAACCTGTCTAAATCATAATAGAGGGTTACTAACTACCTCATTAACCTCTCATTGAAGCCCCGTAATTTTCTTGAATTTTTTAACTATTTTTAAACTCGATCTTAAACCATCGGACATCCCGAACTATATCGAAACGATCCCCCATCGACACGAAACCAGCCCCAAAATGTTCGTTACATCGAATAGATAAAATTACATGTTGGACACTTCCCCAAAGGATGGTCAACGCGCCCTCACGCCCACACCCCTGCACCCAGTCATCTTTAACCTCGCGATAGACCGGTCCGGCTTGTTCGCTGGTTCGGCCGGTCCAATTGGATCGGCGTGACCGGTTCGGTCCAATAACTCCCTCATTTTTCATCCTTTTTCATCCATTCCAATTCCTATAGTTTTCTCTCCTCCAATCCAACCTATCTATGTGATCAAATCGAAGAAAACAATCCTAAACCCTATTGGTACCAAAAACCATTTTGAACCCAAAACTTTATTCCATGTTTTGGGTACTTTTAGGGGCCAAAACTCCATCCTAATGATCCCATTTAGTTCCTAAGGTCCCTAAAAACGTGTTTGGAGGTTCGATTTGGGTTTACTTGGCCGGAAAATGATTTCGGTGGGCAGCCACCGAAAATCTTCCCGACCGCCGTTCTGGGTTGTTCAGCCGTCCTAACCCCCGTTTCCTATTCCAAACGACTCGTATAATCCCCACAACCATCCTCTAATCCCTAGACAACCTCCCTAACATCCAAAACACAAATTTGAATTTGAAAATGAAAAGGGGTTCGGGTTTTCAACTGTTCCTGTGGTTCCTCCGCTGTCCACGGTGGTTGTTCGTCCTGCCACCGTCATCACGTTCTCCCACTCATCCTCAGCCTCACTTGGCTTTACATGGATTCAAATGGGGGAAGGTTTTGGTTTTGGGTTCATCGGGGTGTTTGGTCGGTCGAATGAGGAAAGGGATACAGATGCATGCATCCGTGTAATGGGAGCAATGGATGGGTGACACTTGTCACTCATCCATTGGGTCTGTACAAAATATCTAGGGCCTACTCCAGACAAAAGTTCCCCTATCTCGTGATTCGTGCAATAGTTCATTGGAATTTCCGTTAACTGTAACTTTTCTGTCGAATGTCGGATTTCGACGTGCCGCCTGTCTACGGACTCGTATCGACCCGATCTACGTAACGGTCCTTGATCCTCGGGCATCGGACCTCCCGGGGTCAAAAGTTAACTTTTTACCCTCGTCTTGGGGAAAAATCATAATTTTGCCATGAACGTCCATTAATCCTCAGCTAATAGTCTTAATTAATCCTTAAAATTAGGGACGGGTCGTTATAGAAATCCTTTTCGATAGAGAAGTAGCGAGTCTCCTCAATTCCAAAAGATTAGGAATTCATAGTTTTATTATCTAGAAGTTTTTGGATCAAGTGGTATCAGAACGCCAGATCTAAGAGGGTGACGGTGGTTTATGGTCTCAACTCGCAACCAACGCAAAACTTCTATAGAAGAACTTTTAGGTCCTTTGCTCGTGCGCCAAAAGTCAAGGTCCAAGAGAGACATTATGATTGGAGAAAACAAATAGGATACATCTAGTGATGGTGATCGCATCACTAAGCTTGAGCAACAAGTTGAAAACTTGTCTGCATCAATCCTTACACTCGTGGACAATTTGAAGACTAAAAAACCTTCACGTCCATCAACTTCATATGAGCCTGATCAAAAGCTCAAGAAAAAGCTTGTTGAGGATAGCGAAGATGAAGACGACACACAAGCTAATCCAGATTGATACTTTAAAAATTGATTTTTAAGGTTGATATCCTTATATATAAAGGAGATTTTGATCCTAAAAAGCTAGATAGTTGGATAGATACATTAGAAACTTATTTCACGGTTTATAAGTATTCTCATGTGCAAAAAATTAAATTTGCGAGTCTGAAACTTTCAAGCCATGCCCTTACATGGTGGAAGTCCTATCGGAGACGATACGATGTCTCGGAATTGACTTGGAAGAACTTCCTAATGTTTATGAGAAAACAATTCTATCCAGTTGGCTATGAAGATGAAAGATGGTATAAATGGCAACACTTCAGAAAAAAAAAATTGGGCAGACAATACAAGAGTATACAACAGAGTTCCACAACCAAGCTATGTTTTTGGACATCGACGTCGATGACTGCGATGTTTTTATGAAGTATACCAGAGGTCTTGCTGACTACATACGGAAAGAACTAAAATTGTTCACCGTAGATACTATTGAAAAAGCTACTGTTAAAACCATCTCTATTGAGGCAAAAAATAAAAGAACTGAAAAGAAAGATGACAGATCAAAACCTGTCAAAAAAATTAACTAGCAAAAAAAGAGGAAGCAGGCAAGGAAGGTCAGACACAGAAGGTCTACTGCGATCATTGTCAAACTAGCAGACATGCCAAAGACAAGTGCTGGATACTTCATCCTGAGTCGCGGCCAATGCGTGAGAAAAAAAAAATCAAGGGAGAAATGACAGAAAAGCCATCTTAACTGCACAACAGGCAGAAGAGCTTCCAAAGGTGAAGCAACTTGATGTAACACTTACCCTTATGACAAGACCCGCAGCTACTGAAGACACGTACAATTGTGAAGAGTTATTTTATGTGAATATTCAGGTGAAGCAAAGTGTTGTACAAGCTATTATTGACCCAGGAAGTAAAAAAAAAAACTGATTTCAGAGGCTTTACTAAGGAAAGTAGGTTTAGCCACCACATCACATCCTAAGCCGTACTCGTTGGGATGGATTCAAAGGACGTTGACTTACAGATCACAAAGCAATGTACTTTCAAATTTTCTATCACTAATCGATATATCGATGTGGTGACATGTGAGGTGGTTCCTTTGGACGTTTTCCAAGTCATATTAGGCAGTCCATATTTATGGGACCGAGATGCCATTCACTATCGGAGGCTTCACAAGTATCGACTTGTGAAGGATGGGAAGGAAATCCACATCAACGTTTTCAAGCCTCAAGCTACAGATAATTTACTTATAGATAATTTGTTGACAGCTAACCAAGCCAAGAGGTTAGTCAATTCATTTGGGTGATTCATTTTGTTGATGATTTGACCTCAAGATCAGAGTTCTGGAGCTGTGACATTGTCTACTTTTTCTTTATCGCCTATGCAATGCTTAAACATAGGGAAATTACAGGAGAAGTTCAAGGACTTATTTCAGGATGTGCATGGTTTTCCACCAAGGAGGGTTGTGGAGCATGATATCCAGTTGGTTGGAGATTCACCTCTACCAAACTTAGGTTTGTATCACACTTTTCTGACGGAATCTGACGAGATCAAAAAGCAAATTCAAGGACTTCTTGAACAAGGAGTCATCAAACCTAGCTGCTCACTATGTGGTTCGCCAGTGTTACTTATGCCTAAGAAAGACAGAGGCTAGCGTATGTGTGTAGATTATAGGGCGCTCAACAAAATAACCATCAAGAATCAGTATCCCTTGCCGAGGATTGATGACTTGTTAGATTAATTACATGAAGCTCGTTACTTTACGAAGCTAGATCTCAAATCTGGCTATCACCAAGTTCGCATCCATGAAGAAGACACTTGGAAGACTGCTTTCAAGACAAAGCAGGGACTCTTCGAGTGGTTAGTTATGCCATTGGGATTATGCAATGCTCCAGCTACCTTCATGCGATTAATGAATGAGGTACTCCGTCCTTTCATTGACGACTTCGTCATTGTATACTTAAATGAAATTCTCATATTTAGTGTCATATGGGAGGATCATCCTCATCATATTGCTCAAGTTTTGGAGGTTCTGCGAACAAATCAGTTATAGTTAAACGGTAAGAAGTGTGAATTTGGGAAACAACACCTTGTATACCTGGGATGTGACGACCCGTCCTGAATTACCGGGATTTATTAAGAATTAATAATGGATTAGCAAGGCTAATCGGGGATTAGCCGAGGATTAACGGACGTTCTAGGTGAAATTATGATTTTACCCCTAAATGAGGGCAAAAAGTTAACTTTTGACTCGGGAGGTCTGATGGCCGAGGGCAAAGGATCGTTAAGTAGATCGAGTGGATACGAATTCATAGACAGGCGGCACGTCGAAATCAAATGTTCGACGGGAAAATTACGGTTCACGAAAGTTCCGAGGAACTATTTACAATAGCACGTTTTACGAGGAAAAAATGGAACTTTTGTCCTGGGTGGGCCCCAGATATTTTGAATTGGCCCAATGGATGAGTGACAAGTGTCACTCATCCATTGCCTAGCATCACACATACATGCATCATCCCCATCCTCTCGTTTATTTCATAGAACCCGAAACCCATTCCCATTTTGTATAGAACCACAGATACCACCTTCCCCTAAGAACTCACCCTCTGTGTTTAGAACATGAATGAAAGAGAGAGAATGGATTGAGATGATAGAGATGGTGGGAGGATCGGCTGAGTCGTCATGGACGGCGGAGGAAGGTAACCCGATAACTCCATTTTTTATTCAATTATTCGAATTTTGGATTTAGACGTTTATGTAAGACCCGTGTTCTGGAGGGAACGGTGAACAATCCCACATTCCTGCGAGGGGGAATGGTCTGGGAGAGGATGGTGGTGTGCCTTAAAGGTGTAGGCACACACTTATCTAGCACTAGGCCTTTTGGGAGCTCAAGTGGCTTTGGGGGGGGGGGGGGGGGGATTGGAACCCCAAAGTTAAGCGAGTTGAGGCTGGTGCAATTCGATGATGGGTGACCCCCTGGGAGGTTGCACCATGAGCTCCCGAAAACAAAACCGTGAGGGCGAGGCCCAAAGCGGACAATATGGTGCTAGATGAGTTGGGTCCTGACCGAGGAGGGTCGGGTCCTGACATTTAGGTTGTTATCTGTTGTGTCTGGAGTGTTTATTGGGTTAGTATGACGGTCTAGGGGTGGTCTTAGACGGCGGAGGACGGCGGAGTAGCCCAGGGGAGTGGATGGAAAACAGGGTTGTGAAAAGGGGGGTTGAACAGTCGAGTTTTAGACCTTTTGTTTGTTTTAAATCGATGGAATGATAGGAAACTTTGAGATAGGAAGATTAGGATTGGATTGAAAGGAAATGGACGAAAAATAGGAGAGATATGAGGTCGGACCGGTCACGCCGGTCCAACTGGACCAGCCGAACCAGTGAACCGGTCGGACCGGCCGTCGCAAGGTTGAAGACAGGTACTGTGCAGGGTGCGTGGCTCCCACGCGTAGCCCCTTTGGGCAGTGCATGAGGGCGCGTGGTCCACTTTTTGGGGAAGTTTTCAACATTACTTTTAATCTAATTGATGTAACGAACATTTTGGGACTGGTTTTGAGTCGATCAGACATCGTCTCGATATAGTTCGGGACGTCCGAAGGTTTATGATCGACTTTAAAAATAGTTAAAAATTACGGAAAATTACGGGGCTTTAATGAGGGGTTAATTAAGTAGTTAGTAACCCTCTATTACGATTTGGATAGATTCGGGAGTCCCGGTGATGGTGATTGGCCCGGGAAGGGCGTATGGCAAACATATCGAGGCGCAACTTCGGACGGTCTGTGAGTGGACTTGTCTTATGAATTTGATGCATGCATAAATGTTTTATATGCTTTAATGAACATGTTTTATGATGTCATGAGTGCATTTGTTTGTGGTAGCTAGTATTGACGTGTTTGCACGCTTTTCGAGGTTTTCGGCTTTAGGTCGTGCCTATGCGTACTATGTCTTCAATGATGATTTGATGAAATGATTTCGAATTTAGAAATATGGAATCGGGCAGGAGACCCATTTGATTTACGAACCATCGGACTTAGAGTCCATTTGAATTGATGAGAAATCGGGCTGGAGGCCCCTTTTGAGTTATACGACCGGGTCGAGGGTTCCATTGGTTTACTAATTCGGGCTTGAGGCCCAGTTGACTGTGGTATCGTGCTTGAGGCCCCGTTGATTATGAAATTGGGCATAAGGCCCCGTTGATTTATGGTATCGGGCTAGAGGCCCAGTTGATTGTGAAATCAGGCTCGAGGCCCCGTTATCGTGGTATCTGGCTTGAGTCCCCTTTGTGGTTATGAAATCAGAATTCGGGTTTGAGACCCTATTAGATTGTGGATTTAGACTGAGGCCTGTGAAATCGGATTTGAATCGGATTCGAGGAATCCTATTGAAATGTTTAGGTATGAGACTCAGTTGAGGAAGAAAGTATTTAAAAATGTTTATACCCTGCTATATTAGTTTATTGGTCTCCTGCAGACGTTGACCCGGAGAGTCACGATCCACTACTCGGAATGAGTGATCCCCATAGGGAGCATATTCCGAGAGTGGGAGTTATGATATGGTCTCAGACTGGGTCCGGAGATAGCCATCCAGACGTCGTAGATCTTGGATGTTGGACAGACCTCCCAGATGTAGAATTCCTAAGGGTAGACTCGGAGTGAGACCTCGAGTAGTATGCATACTTATAGATGAATCTTGATAGATATCGGGGATTAGATCCCTAGGGGCTGTGTGCCCCGAGTTGGCATCTTAGATGCCGAGGATGGGTGGTATGTATGTATATGTATATGTATGAGATTTCACAGACAGTGGTTTGGAGTGGAGGCCCCGTGTTCTATGTTTTGGTTATGGTTTCGGGTTGAGGCCCACGTCTATTGTTTTACGCCGAGTCCCTACGGATTTGATTTTGGGCTGAGTTCCCATGTATTTGATTTACGGTTTTGGGCCAAGGCCCCAATGAATGTTTTGATAAATGGTTTTTGAATGCATACATGTTTTTCAGTGAAGGGCATAAACGTCTTTCTGTGAAAATGTTTTTATCAAATTCTTTATTTTGTCCACTCACGGCTTTTGATGTTTTGAATGCCCTTCAGGTTGATCACGGATGCGGGTTGTAGCAGTGACCGAGGCATCACACTCTTCCTCCGGATCCTGGTGCGCTCTGAAGCCCCAAGTGGGCTAAAGTTGGAATTCTCCCTAGTTTGACACTTTGTGTCAGACGGGAGCAGACACGTCCCACGTTAATCTTGGGGGGTTTGGGATGGGTCCTTACAAGTGGTATCAGAGCGTGTTTTGCTCTCAGAGTGACGCACAGGTCGAGGATGTGATGTCTCTGCAGTCGCAACAGCCCGTCATCAACCTGATAGTTAGGGTAATAGTATGAAGATTCAGTGGAATCGACCCTAGTTAGATTTCATTTGGAACGAGGTGCGATGGTTCAGGGTCTAATTGGCATGGGATGCCGTGTTTCTCGAGAGATGTGATCCCGAGTAGGATCAATGAGCGTGTGAATCTAACGGCTTAGGACGGTAGTGTTATTAGAGATAGGATCCAGTGGACCAGTAGACATAGTATAACGACCTGAGAGTCGGGACCGTCGAGTGGTCATGCTAGACATGGAATGGTGCAAAGTGGAACCAGTGGAGGTCGGACGTTAGGGTCATCCATGATAGAATTATAAGGGTCGGAGATTGTACTACTAGGAGCAGTCAGGTGCACGATAACCCTAGTTGAGGCTAATTGGAATAGGAGCGTTGATCCTATTTGGTATGAGATGCCATATTTCGGTGTGTCGAATCCCGAAAGGATGTCGATTGGCAGGGGATGCCTCGGAGTAGTTGTTGTGTGGCGTGGTAGGATGCAATTGCGACTTATAGCAGTTATGCAGTGTTAGGCATGGAGTATGGCCAAGTTCTTATGGAGGCTAGCGGCTGGGAGCCGTAGCGTTACGAGGGGACGAGATCCTCCGATTGTGATTATTGGTTGTTTGGACACTAGTATCGGGGTATGACGTCTTTTGGAGTCGAGAGCGATGGATCACTCGAGATGGACATGCTGTAGGGAGTAGTCGGGTTCATGATAGCCCTAGTTGGTGAGTGATCGGACGAGTGACCAGGAGAGTGGTACTTGTCAACCGAATCCTGAGGTGGACCGATTGGTGGATGTTGTGTTTTGAGCGGTTAGTTTCGGCGGTGAGTTGACCGCATAGGTTCGGAGTCTCGATGGTGTATGTGTGGGTTGTGTCTGTACGAGATCGTAGTAGGTACCACCATCGAGGGTGGATATAGTTTCCGTGGTTGTTGAGAATCGGGGGACGTTTGGGGGACGTTCAGTTTCTCGTATGGATTGTCGGAATAGTCATACCCAGAGTCGTCGGGTACAGGAGAGGCAGGGCCCTTCAGACCCGAGCAGAGATCAGTGGCGATTGCTCGGTATGAGTAGGGTTTTAGGATTGGTTTGATTCGCACTCCATGTGGCGATGATGCGATGGAGATAACGAGGAGAGACGACGAGCCATGAGCTGAGAGTATCTCAGTCGTGGCGTGCTCATAGTTAGTTTCTACCACTATACGAAGAGGAGGATTCGTCGGCTAGTGCGACTTTGTAACGACCCGTCCCGGAATTCGGGATTAGGTTAGTAACTAATCATGATTAATGAGGGTTAATCGGTGGTTAGTTGGGTGGAATCGGACGAATGTGGCAAAATGACCGTTTTGCCCCTGGTTGTGGGCAAAACGTTGACTTTTAATTCGGGCCGTCAAATGGACCTTGCCCGATGACCCTGACGTAGTTTGGGACGTCACGAGTTCATAGACAGGTGGCACGTCCGATTCGGACGAACAGGGTGAAAGTATTGACGTGCGGAAGTCCAGGGGCATTATCGTAAATTGGACGTTATAAGGGGAAAAAGTTGACTTTTTGTTTGACAATTGATATCCATATGACTCGATGACCGTTATGTTCGTCTCGACGCCCTGAGTACAACGACGGGCGGCACGCGTCAATCGGAATTCGAATGACCAAGTTTCGGATCTAGATTGTTTGAGGGCATTTTGGTAAATTGTCAATTGAGGGAAAAATGGTAATTCAGCCTTGGGGACAGCCGTGGGACAGCCGTGCGCGGGTGGTTTCCCCTTAGAAAAACAGAGCATGGGCGGGGGAGAATTGTTTAGTCTGCCCAAGGAATTGTTGAATTCTTTTTACCTGATAATGGCTGAGTGGGAGAGTTGTTTAAGGACTTTGAGGTAGTGGCATAGGCTGGTGCAAACCCAGTGCACGGGGAGGATTAAACCATGACATTTTTGGGCGGTGCGGGAAACCTTTTGTGCAGAGAGACCAGAATGTCTTCCCACAGGTGTTGGCGTCGTGTGCGGTCATCAGAGTATGTGGGGGTGTTGGTACTTGGGTCTGAGAGTGCACATTCGTGGGCTGGTGTATTCAAACTGTGCGGGTGTCTCTGAGGGAAAAACAGAGTGTGAGTGATGGCTGGCCATTTTTCTACTAGAGCAACTCGGGTGCGAGTTTGAGGCAGGGTGAGAGAGTGATTATAGTCGAGTGTGTTGGGTATGTGGGGATGCAGTGGATTGAACGAGTGGAACTGCACCCAGAAACCCGAAGCTCGTGTTTGGAAAATTCAAACTCGAATTCGGAATGTAGGTCGACCCATGGCAAATTAAGGCCTCATTTAGCCTCCTGGGGTTAAGTCGAGTCGATCCAGGGCGATTGGGAGGTGACTGGATGCTGTTACGGTTTCTGATCGGACCTGGTGACCGGGAGGAAAATCGAGCATTGAGTTGTGGACTTGAAGGTAAACTCTTGCAAAATTGATTTCAAAATCATCCTCAGAGTAACTTTTCGATGCTCCCTGGCCAGTTAATTGAAGGAAAACGGTGACGGTTTGCTGAACTGGAATGCTGAACCGTGATTGGGACAGGAGGTTAGTTGGTCTAGTTTTAGGCCATGACGATTGAAATGGATGTCACTGACCCTTAATTATGTCTTTCACGATGCTATTTGAGGGTTCAATTGAAGGAAACAAGATGTTATTGGCAGGTTTTGAACCGGGTCACACACGCGGGTCGACGGCCCGTTTACCAGGGAAACGGGTGAAGGAGACGTACTGTAGCGGGAACTGTAGCAGGCGCGTGGGCTCACGCGCAGCCACTCACGGCGGCGCGTGAGGGTACGTGGACCCGAATTTCAAGGTGAGTTCAACACGACTTTTGTCCTATACAATGTAACGAACATTTTAGTATTGGTTTCGAATTTATCGGACAACGTTTCGATGTGGTTTCGAGGGTCCGAAGATTTATGTTACGTTTGTAAATAATGATTAATTCCCGGAAAATTATGGGAAATTAGTATGTTTTTATGTAAGCCCTTAGTGACACTAAAGTATGTTTTCGGGCAGGATTCGAAATTCTAGAAAATATCGGAAATTACGGGCGTGCGTGCGGCGCGAAACCGAGCCTTAAAATTGGTGTGTGAGTGGACATTGCTTTCAAAATTTAATGCATGCATAAATTATTTCTATGATTTTATGATTATGATTATAAGTTGTGATTGATTTTGATTTCCGTTTTATACGTATTCGATTCCCGTATTTATACGTATTTTTACTTTACATGTGAAATTACACGTATTTCGAGAATATGGTCACTCGTGTGCTTAATGATGGTTTAATGATAGAAGTTATACAGAATGGGTGTAAAATGATTTAAGAAGGTTGTTTATGATTTGCGAGTATGACTTACGATTTTGACACGTTTTTTTCGAGAACGTTCCGGATTTGCGAGTGTGACAGACGTCCATCATCCACGTAACACGCGAGCCGGAAGAGGGATTCCCAACCGAACCGTCCAAAAATCTCCGAATTTCTTGGAACACGCAGAACCTACTGTGGATCGCGTGTTTGATGTCTCCGTCTCTCTCTACCAACAGCCCGCATCACAACAACCTGGAGGGTATCGAAAACATAAAAAGACTGTAAGTTGACAAAATAACAATACGTTCTGAAAACAGGTTATAGAAAGTACATTTATACCCTCCATGCAAAAACCAATGCATGCATATGAAAACCTTTTCATAAAACCATTTCGTATCCAAGATAAGAAAACCAGCTTTGAAAACTAGAAATATTTCCTTTTCTCAAATCCCTAATTCAAATCCCGGGCCTCAATCCAAAATTATAAATCTTCATCAAAGTACGGGAACTCAACCCAAAACTCATTAAATCCAAATCATCTGGGCCACAGCCCAAAACATCTGAAAACCAGTTAAAAACATCAATAAATCAAGTTACTGGATCTCAAGCGCGCCGAGTTTTTAAACTCAAAACATATGCGCATAATCAGGCCTTCCCAGGATATCAACGAGTCTTTAAACTCAAAACCAGATCCAGCCATATCCGAGTCTTTAAACCCAAAACCAAGTAAAAATCATAGAAATACATATTCAAATTCTCAATCATGATTCCGTAAGCTAGCATCCAGAATCATCATTTTGAACCCAAATCCAGAAATCCACTTTCAAGTTTCAAAACCAAATCAGGAATCATAGTTCCGAAATCCGATTCTAAAACCCGAAATCTCGTTTATCGAAATCACTTTTAGGAACAGGGCTACAAGCTCGAAATTACTTTACCAAAATCCATTATAAACCATTGAAATCAAATCATATTTAAAATCTCAAAATCATGGTATCGAAACCTTTATCAAATCACATCAGAAAATCATATCTCGTAAAATGTGCAATTCCGTAAATATCTCGAAATACGTGCAAAATCGTAAAGCATCACGATCATAATCATAAACATAGAAATCACGTATAGAAAACATATAAAACATTTATGCATGCATCATAATTTAGAAAGCAAAGTCCACTCACAGACCATTCGCGTTGCCGCCTCGATACGCGTGTAAATATGCTTTCCCGGCTAATCCACTATCACCGGTTTTCCTGAACCTGTCCAAATCCTATAAGTAGGTCACTAACTACTTCATTAAGCTTCTATTAAATCCCCGTAATTTTTCCGAATTTTTAACTATTTTTAAACGAACCCTAAAATCTTCAGACATCCCGAAACCTATCGAAACGATGTCTGATCGACTCAAAACAAGTGCCAAAATGTTCGTTACATCAAATACTTTAAAAGTCGTGTTAGAACCTTCCTCAAAAACTGTGCAACGCACCTACACGCGCAGTCCAAAGAGGCTGCGCGTGGGCCTCATGCGCTAGTACAGGTTGTCTTCAACCTCGTGTGAACCGAATTCGAACAGGTCCAGACCGACCCGGTCCATACCCGAACCGGCGTGGGCGATTTTCAGTCCATTTTTGGTCCATTTTCAGTTCTATTTATTCTATTAGGTTCGTTCAAACATGTATAATCGATTTAGCTAATTAAAACGTGAACTTAGGGCCGGTTTATTACCTTCCAAATCGGCATACGATCAAACTTTTTTCCAGCTTCCAGTTTCCACCTTCCCGGCCACCATTCATCTTACTTCCAAGCTTATTAGCTTTTTCTTGACCTCCAAAACATGTTCCAATAACCTAAACATATCAATAAGCATGAAAACAAACTTCACCATTTTTTAATCCAAACGAAGGTTTCTCTGGAACTCACCTTACCTTCCATTTTTTAGGCCTCAAAACCAGGCTCAAAAGCTTCCTTAGACCTCCAGCAACACCTTCCCAGCAACTACATCGATCAAAACCCTTGAGAACACGAGTTGTCATCTTCAATTGAAAAATAGGGCTTCGCGGGTTTCACACGTTCCTTACCTCGCCGCCGGTGGACCATCGTGCCCCTACCAACTTCTTTCTTTTATCTTCCTCTCTCATTTCCCTTCAGAAAGTATAGGCAATAGATGAAGGGTTGAAGGGATTGTCTGAGTGGATTCCTCATGGTTTACGCATATACTCTGTTCTCAGTCTCTCAAACCCATGCACCCATTTTTAAATTTTGAGAGACGGTGAGGAGGCTTCCATACCCATCTAGAGGAAGCCAGGTGTCCAATTTTCTATGGGCAAAATTCCTAAGAACAGCCAAGTGTCCCCTGATCACTAGGCACCAATCCCAATGCAAGCCAATTGACCAACATGCCCTTGAGGCTAACTTACCAAAATGCCCATCGCACGTTTAGACCATTAACTAATCCATCTGAAGTACAATGACCACGTGCCGCCTGTCATTGTACTCAGGGGATCGAGACCTTCCTAACGATCCTCAAATTACGTGAAAATAATTTGTCGTATAAAAAGTCAACCATTTGCCCCTTCTTAACCAAATTACCAAATTACCCTTGAACTTCCAAACATCATAACTTCTTCCTCGAAAGTCAGACTCGGACGTGCCACCTGTCTATGAACTCGTGTCGTCCCGAACTACGTCACAGTCATCGGCCAAAGTCCATTTGTCAGTCCAAGCTAAAAGTCAACCTTTTTGCCCATTCTAGCGGTAAAACCGTCATTTCGAACCGTCTGTCCGAAAGCACCCAACTAATCACCGATTAACTTCACTAATCCGTCATTAACCACCAATCTAATCCTGATTTTTGGGACGGGTCGTTACATGTTGTGACTCTTCGGTCGAGCGGTACATCTAGTTAGGATGAATTGACATCCTTTTGGATGTACATAAACGGTCGTAAACAGATAGGCGAGTTGGATTGCTTACGAACATGTGCATGATGTCCGAGTGAGTTGAGGGCGTGGTTTGCAACCGAGTTGGTAGACGTGCTTTATAGGGGTAAACATGTGAGTTCAATGGGCACTGAGTGGGACAGAGAGGATCCCGAGTGGATCAGTGCGAGGTACTAGGTATACTTGGTTTGGTGGACTGCAGTTGACCATACCCCCTGAGTTGAGGACTTGGCACTCGTTTTCCTATAAGACGTGAATACTCGTGTAGAAAGTAAGCTCAGTAATCGAAAAATGAGCATGTTTCCAACGTGATTGGAACTTCGGAATCAAGAGTGGTTGTGATTGAGACAAAGAGAAGGATACTTGATTCCGAAGTTAGTTAGAGATGGGTATTCCGATGTGACAGTTAAAGGGTTCAAGAGGACATAAGAACCAAACAGCTAGACTGTGAGTCAAATTTGATTGACTGGAAAAGCAGGTAGTACCTAGCGTAACCAGATGTGACGAGTGAGTGTCTAAGGTAGCAAACCCATGTTGGTCTTATGGGTCATCTAACGTCGACTGACGAAGCTGATAGTGGATCCTAGGTGGATCAAGCAGTGTAGTGACGATCTAGTCGATCGAGATGACTGAGATGATTGTAGCGATCGTGGGTCGAGTAGACCAAGGTCCGGTCATCATTAAATTGAATTACCCTACTGATTATGCTAAGTTAGGAGCAGAGGAGAACTGTATCGTGAGAAAGTTAAGGAATCCCTTAGCATAATCAGTGGGAAGACAAGATAGAAGTTGGTTATAGGAGTGTATGATCTGTCTTGGGTATGAGAGCAGAGAGTGTACTGGATTGAGGTGTGCCTGGTGACAGAAGGTTGAGGTCAGAGCCGTAGTTGGAGCGCGGACAGTAGTGCGTGATTGGACGTTACTAGAGTGCAGGACTAGATCAGGCCGAGTAGTGCCTTGATGATTGTTGCGATGTGGGTGCACCTGTGAGTAGTGCACGGTGGACGAAGGGATTGAGTACAGTCAATCGTTACGTTGGGACGAGAGTGGCCCGAAAGAACGAATATTTTGTCGAATGGATGGAGTCCTAGGTGGACATGAGATGGTGATCGCAACAAGTCGATGAGTACTATGATCAAATTTGTTTTGACAGAGTACGTGTTGTGACGTTTTGGGACTCGAGGGAGTCAAGATTTCGGAATAGGTCACGGAGTGACACGAGATACGATATAGGGACTCGAGAACGAGTCGAGATCAGAGTGGCGCAACGAAAGCGCAGTGGAGCCGGGAGTTACCAGCTGGTTACAATGGTTGTGATGTATCGTCGTAATGGAGTTAATCGGTATCCGATTGCGTTCAGATTGGTGTGTTTTGATGTGATTCTCACTGGAGTCAGCAAGGATCACCGAGGGAGTCGATACGAGTACGAGGAGACGTAAGTGTTGGCTGATATGAGTACCTAGGTCGGTAGATGCCGCAGGTTTGAGGATGACCTGCGAGATGGGATTGTGCCATTGTGATAGCAGGATCTAGAGGATATTGTCGGATCGGAGGCTGAATAGGATATCTGTAACAACCCGTTCCGAGAATTTGGATGAGTAGAGTGATTAAGGTGTGATTAGTAAGGTTAATCAGGGGTTAGGTGGTCCCGAGGGGTCCGGGAACCTAGAATGACGATTTTGCCCCTGCTTCGGGCAAAAATGTTGATTCGTATTTCGGGTGGTCAATTGGGGATTGACCAGTGACCAGGACGTAGTTGAGGTTGTCACGAATCCTTAGGCTGGTGGCACGCCCGATTCCGACATCCGAGGAGGAAGTTGTGATGTTCGGAAGGCTGAGGGCTTAACCGTAATTTGGGTAAAGTAGGGGGAATAGTTGACTTTTCGTATAATCGGGTTTTGGTAGGTTGACCTAGGATGGTTAGATAGTTCTTGTCGTCCTGAGTTCGATGACAGGCGGCACGTATTCATCGGACTTACGAGGTAAGAGTTACGGGTCTAGGAAGTTTTGGTTAAATCGTAAAAATAAGTTTAAAAGAAGGGTAATTTGGTCTTTCTGCACATTGGGATTTGTGCAGAAAGAAGGAAAGGGACGGCTGGGATGGAGCCATCTGGTGAGAGAGTGAGGAGGATTGGTGACACGTGCTAAAGGTGGAGTGGCTTCTGGTGTGTTCGAGTGTGTGCACGGCCCAAATAATTGGGGTGCACCCGTGTGTGTGTTCGTGATGGTTCAGAAAAACAGAGGGAGATCGTGAAGGAAATTGAGGGTGGTGGTGTGTGTGTTGATGAATTGTGAGTGTGTGAGGATGATCAGAGAGTGAGAGGGAAGCAGTTGAGACGGTTGGGAGGTGAGAAATCGTGGTGTGTGCGAGTGGGGAGCCACGGGAACCAGGGAGGAACTCAGGGGGGAAAACGGAGTAGATTGAGGGCTTGTGGTGGTGCGGTAGCCGTGCACGGTGCAACGAAGATCGCGGTGGTGTCGTGAGGGCTGTGGGAAGTCGACCAGCCCCGGAGGAGCTCACGGCGGCAGCAGGAGGCAGGTAATTTCCTCATCCCCGTTTCGGTACTCTGTTTTCCGTTGAGGTTCAACGTGGAAGTCGTGGGTCTAGGGTGAGATTCGAGGGAATTGGAAGTCAGGGCGAGGTTCAGGAGAGTCCTAGGCGTCGACTAGGATGGTCGCCGTGACGGGGAGGTACACGGCGGAGCTCAGCCGACGGCAGACACTCTGGTGCTCTGTTTTGCTGTGATGTTTGAACCCAAAGTCGTGACGATTGGGGTTGAGTCGAAGGTCTAGGAGAGTTGGTTTAGGTTCAGTGAGGTTCAGGGAAGAGTTTGGTGAAGCCACCGTGAAGGGTGGTGAGTTGGGTGGTCGGATCGTGAAACAGAGTTTTGGGGAGGTTTGATTTCGAGCTTGAGACGACGGGTAGGAGGCTGTGTCGAGGTGATTGGAGGATGGGGATGCTTAGAGTAAGGTTGGACGAAGCTATAGGAGAAGGAAGGAGGTGTTTTAGTGCAGGCACGGCGGAGAACCGTTGACGCCGGTTCAAGCTGTAGCCTACTGTGTTGAACCGGGTCGACGTGAGGTTGAAGGTGCACTGTAGCTGGCGCGTGGGGCCACGCGCAGCCACTTTGGGCGGCGCGTGGGGGCGCGTGCGGCAGTTCTGGGAGAAACGGTCAACATCGTTTTTGGTCTAGGAGTTGTTGTGAGTTCAATGGAATTGGTTTCGAGTCAATCGGAAGTCGTTTGAGTGTAGTTCCGCGAGGGTGAATGTGTAGGGTCCCGGGGTTTTAAGTCTTTGGTTCGGGGATTTTTGAAGGCATTTAGGTGAGTGTTTGTAGACGTATTAGTGATGTAATTTGACGGTGTTTGACAGGATCGGGATTTCCCGAGGAAGCCGAGGAACGGGCTGGACGTTCGGGACGCGAGTAGGGCTCAGTACTGTGAGTGGACCCTTTCCTTAAACTCGATCATGCATAACTGTTTTATATCCGTTTTTGATGGTTTTCCTTAAGACACTATGTTCATTGTATATGTTATGATGTTTTTCGAGACGTTTTCGAGATGTTGCACGTTTTTCGAGAAAATACTGGTTTTCGGATTTTGATGCCACATTTGGGGATTTTCACCTATAAAGGTTTTCTGATAATGATAAATGGGTTATGAAATATGAATTGTGATTACATGTGGTTTTGGTATGGAAATGGATATTTTTCCGGATTTGGGTTCGGAATGACGGTCCTGAACGCCGGAAGGGCATCAGACCAGTGATTTCGGATTCGGGTTTGGATGAGGATTTGGTAAATGGTTTTCAAATGATTTTGGGATTGGATTTGCTGGATCTGGATATTGGGTTTAAAGACCCGGATATATTGGACGGGGGACCGGCCGGATTGGGTTTAAAGACCCGGAATGAGTTTAAAGACTCGGGAGTTTAAAGACTCGGATATATTGATTTTTCCCCCGTAGGCCTTGAGTTTAAAGACTCGGGAGTTTAAAGACTCGGATATGATTAAGGCCTGGATTGAGTTTAAAGACTCGGGAGTTTAAAGACTCGGATAGGTCCAGCAGGTTTGATCGGGAAAATGATGATTTGGTGTTTATGGTTTTGATACGGTTTCTGATACTCCTGTTATGGTTTCTTATGGTATTTTATAGTGTTTCTGTTCTTATGATGTTTAAGAAGGATTCTTTTATTAATGTGTTTATAACTGTTGGTTATGCATGTGGTTTCAAAACGGAGGGTTAAACTCGGTTTTCATATAAAGTGGTTTGGAACTTTTGTACTTTCTGGTCCACTCACATTTTCTGTTTTAATCGCCCTCCAGGTTGTGGAGCTAGCGCGGGGTCTTGACGTCGAGGCAGAGTCTGAGGCATAGAAGCGATGTGAGAGTTCCCAGAATAGATTAAAGGCTTCCGTGTGCGTGTGGTTATCGGTTTTATTTTCTTTGTATGTTCGTACTATGTTCTGTAAATGCTACCTTCGGGACATTGTGTCTAATTACTCCTGCGTTTGACTGGATTTGAGTGAGTTTTACTTGAATTTTGTGTCGAGGAGTCAGACGGGAGCGGGATTTACCTCGGATTTCGGGGTGAAACCGGGGTGGGTCCTGACAATTGGTATCAGAGCATAGGTTTGTCGAGTTTGTTGGGTCTGTCGGTTTGTGAGGTTGTGTTTTAGTTTCTTAACTACTTCTATGCCTCTTTCAGTGCGCGGTTGACGATGCCTCCGAGACGTAGACCCTCTCCACAACCTGAAGAAGTAGCCAGAGAGACGGAAAGTGCCACGATTGAGCGAGCCCAGCGGCTCGGGGCTACGACTTTTAGTGGTGGGGCTGATCCTGAGGAAGCCCAGAGGTGGATTACTAGACTGGAGCGGATTTTTGCGGTGATGCATTGTCCGCCGGAGGAGCGAGTATTGTTGGCTGCATTTTTACTCGATGGTGCGGCGTACGAGTGGTGGTATACCCTCGAGTTGTCTGGCTGGGATGTCCATAGTGTGACCTGGGAGACGTTTAGGGAACGGTTTCTGGAGCAGTATTACCCTCGTTCTTTCCGGGATGCCAAGGAGGCGGAGTTTTTGCATCTCCAGCAAGGAAATATGACAGTGGCAGAATATGAACGGAAGTTTCAGATGTTGTCTCGGTTTGCTCCTGCTTTTGTGGCCACTGAAGCCGAGAAGTGCCGTAGGTTTGAGTTGGGTTTGCGCGGTGAGATTCGAGCCGTAGTGACGGCTGGATCTTTTGCTACCCTCCGAGACTTGTCGGATGCTGCGGTGCGAGTTGAGGCTAGTTTGCCGGTGCGACGCCGGGAACTATTGATTCCTGGAGCTTCGAGCCAGCGGACACCGAAAAGAGGTAACTTCGGTGGATCGTCCTCGTCGGGCGATGATCGTTTTGGTAGGCTTGGCAGTGCCCAGAGTTCAGGATTTTGGGGTTACCGAGCACCGCCGACTCCGCAAGCGAGTGCGACATCGGTAGCGTCTACGGGGAGACCGAGCAGTGGACCAGGCTGGAATGTGTGTTTCTATTGCGGGGAGCGAGGTCATTTTCGACGTGAGTGTCCACTGTTGCCACAGGAAGGTGGTGTAGGTAGAGGAGTAGCGGAGTCCGGACAGAGTACAGCATCAGGGACAGCGGGCACTAGAGGAGGTGGTGGCACAGCCACGAGTAGTTCGAGGGGACGTGGTAGAGCGTCGGGATCTCAGGCCCGGGTGTTTTCGATGACTCAGCAGGAGGATCAGGCGATACCAGATGTGGGGACAGGTACTTGTTTTACTTTTGGTTGTTCTGTTGGTTTGGTTTTTTTTTGGATATCGGGGTAGAGTCTAGGAGTTTTCCTAGAGGACTTGGAGTGTACAGTAAGGTCTGTAGTAGGTTGACGGGAAGTATAGGAAAGGAGTGACTATAACTGATCGATCTGAGCCTATGGAAGGAGAGAACCCACAAGCTAGAGTTTGCCTTTAGGACTTTGTGAAGTTAGTCCGACCGTGGCCGGAATAGTAGCCGAGGGAGATGGGTGGTTGTATACGAGGATGTACGCTATGACTTCTGTCGGGTATTGTGAAATGAGGTATATTATAATACCTTTGTTTTCTGTTCATAGAGTTTCCCTTGCGTACACCATGTAGTTGTTACATAGCTAGGGTCGGCTGTGGTAACAGTCGTTGGGGATGGAGCGAAATACCCAAGGTGGAGTTGATAGACAGGAAACCTAGGAGGGGTTGTTCCTTAGGAGACCCTAGGTGTCGGGGATTAGCTGTGGAATTTCGGGGACGAAATTCTTTTTAGGTGGGTAGATTGTAACAACCCGTTCCGAGAATTTGGATGAGTAGAGTGATTAAGGTGTGATTAGTAAGGTTAATCAGGGGTTAGGTGGTCCCGAGGGGTCCGGGAACCTAGAATGACGATTTTGCCCCTGCTTCGGGTAAAAATGTTGATTCGTATTTCGGGTGGTCAATTGGGGATTGACCAGTGACCAGGACGTAGTTGAGGTTGTCACGAATCCTTAGGCTGGTGGCACGCCCGATTCCGACATCCGAGGAGGAAGTTGTGATGTTCGGAAGGCTGAGGGCTTAACCGTAATTTGGGTAAAGTAGGGGGAATAGTTGACTTTTCGTATAATCGGGTTTTGGTAGGTTGACCTAGGATGGTTAGATAGTTCTTGTCGTCTTGAGTTCGATGACAGGCGGCACGTATTCATCGGACTTACGAGGTGAGAGTTACGGGTCTAGGAAGTTTTGGTTAAATCGTAAAAATAAGTTTAAAAGAAGGGTAATTTGGTCTTTCTGCACATTGGGATTTGTGCAGAAAGAAGGAAAGGGACGGCTGGGATGGAGCCATCTGGTGAGAGAGTGAGGAGGATTGGTGACACGTGCTAAAGGTGGAGTGGCTTCTGGTGTGTTCGAGTGTGTGCACGGCCCAAATAATTGGGGTGCACCCGTGTGTGTGTTCGTGATGGTTCAGAAAAACAGAGGGAGATCGTGAAGGAAATTGAGGGTGGTGGTGTGTGTGTTGATGAATTGTGAGTGTGTGAGGATGATCAGAGAGTGAGAGGGAAGCAGTTGAGACGGTTGGGAGGTGAGAAATCGTGGTGTGTGCGAGTGGGGAGCCACGGGAACCAGGGAGGAACTCAGGGGGGAAAACGGAGTAGATTGAGGGCTTGTGGTGGTGCGGTAGCCGTGCACGGTGCAACGAAGATCGCGGTGGTGTCGTGAGGGCTGTGGGAAGTCGACCAGCCCCGGAGGAGCTCACGGCGGCAGCAGGAGGCAGGTAATTTCCTCATCCCCGTTTCGGTACTCTGTTTTCCGTTGAGGTTCAACGTGGAAGTCGTGGGTCTAGGGTGAGATTCGAGGGAATTGGAAGTCAGGGCGAGGTTCAGGAGAGTCCTAGGCGTCGACTAGGATGGTCGCCGTGACGGGGAGGTACACGGCGGAGCTCAGCCGACGGCAGACACTCTGGTGCTCTGTTTTGCTGTGATGTTTGAACCCAAAGTCGTGACGATTGGGGTTGAGTCGAAGGTCTAGGAGAGTTGGTTTAGGTTCAGTGAGGTTCAGGGAAGATTTTGGTGAAGCCACCGTGAAGGGTGGTGAGTTGGGTGGTCGGATCGTGAAACAGAGTTTTGGGGAGGTTTGATTTCGAGCTTGAGACGACGGGTAGGAGGCTGTGTCGAGGTGATTGGAGGATGGGGATGCTTAGAGTAAGGTTGGACGAAGCTATAGGAGAAGGAAGGAGGTGTTTTAGTGCAGGCACGGCGGAGAACCGTTGACGCCGGTTCAAGCTGTAGCCTACTGTGTTGAACCGGGTCGACGTGAGGTTGAAGGTGCACTGTAGCTGGCGCGTGGGGCCACGCGCAGTCACTTTGGGCGGCGCGTGGGGGCGCGTGCGGCAGTTCTGGGAGAAACGGTCAACATCGTTTTTGGTCTAGGAGTTGTTGTGAGTTCAATGGAATTGGTTTCGAGTCAATCGGAAGTCGTTTGAGTGTAGTTCCGCGAGGGTGAATGTGTAGGGTCCCGGGGTTTTAAGTCTTTGGTTCGGGGATTTTTGAAGGCATTTAGGTGAGTGTTTGTAGACGTATTAGTGATGTAATTTGACGGTGTTTGACAGGATCGGGATTTCCCGAGGAAGCCGAGGAACGGGCTGGACGTTCGGGACGCGAGTAGGGCTCAGTACTGTGAGTGGACCCTTTCCTTAAACTCGATCATGCATAACTGTTTATATCCGTTTTTGATGGTTTTCCTTAAGACACTATGTTCATTGTATATGTTATGATGTTTTTCGAGACGTTTTCGAGATGTTGCACGTTTTTCGAGAAAATACTGGTTTTCGGATTTTGATGCCACATTTGGGGATTTTCACCTATAAAGGTTTTCTGATAATGATAAATGGGTTATGAAATATGAATTGTGATTACATGTGGTTTTGGTATGGAAATGGATATTTTTCCAGATTTGGGTTCGGAATGACGGTCCTGAACGCCGGAAGGGCATCAGACCAGTGATTTCGGATTCGGGTTTGGATGAGGATTTGGTAAATGGTTTTCAAATGATTTTGGGATTGGATTTGCTGGATCTGGATATTGGGTTTAAAGACCCGGATATATTGGACGGGGGACCGGCCGGATTGGGTTTAAAGACCCGGATTGAGTTTAAAGACTCGGGAGTTTAAAGACTCGGATATATTGATTTTTCCCCCGTAGGCCTTGAGTTTAAAGACTCGGGAGTTTAAAGACTCGGATATGATTAAGGCCTGGATTGAGTTTAAAGACTCGGGAGTTTAAAGACTCGGATAGGTCCAGCAGGTTTGATCGGGAAAATGATGATTTGGTGTTTATGGTTTTGATACGGTTTCTGATACTCCTGTTATGGTTTCTTATGGTATTTTATAGTGTTTCTGTTCTTATGATGTTTAAGAAGGATTCTTTTATTAATGTGTTTATAACTGTTGGTTATGCATGTGGTTTCAAAACGGAGGGTTAAACTCGGTTTTCATATAAAGTGGTTTGGAACTTTTGTACTTTCTGGTCCACTCACATTTTCTGTTTTAATCGCCCTCCAGGTTGTGGAGCTAGCGCGGGGTCTTGACGTCGAGGCAGAGTCTGAGGCATAGAAGCGATGTGAGAGTTCCCAGAATAGATTAAAGGCTTCCGTGTGCGTGTGGTTATCGGTTTTATTTTCTTTGTATGTTCGTACTATGTTCTGTAAATGCTACCTTCGGGACATTGTGTCTAATTACTCCTGCGTTTGACTGGATTTGAGTGAGTTTTACTTGAATTTTGTGTCGAGGAGTCAGACGGGAGCGGGATTTACCTCGGATTTCGGGGTGAAACCGGGGTGGGTCCTGACAATTGGTATCAGAGCATAGGTTTGTCGAGTTTGTTGGGTCTGTCGGTTTGTGAGGTTGTGTTTTAGTTTCTTAACTACTTCTATGCCTCTTTCAGTGCGCGGTTGACGATGCCTCCGAGACGTAGACCCTCTCCACAACCTGAAGAAGTAGCCAGAGAGACGGAAAGTGCCACGATTGAGCGAGCCCAGCGGCTCGGGGCTACGACTTTTAGTGGTGGGGCTGATCCTGAGGAAGCCCAGAGGTGGATTACTAGACTGGAGCGGATTTTTGCGGTGATGCATTGTCCGCCGGAGGAGCGAGTATTGTTGGCTGCATTTTTACTCGATGGTGCGGCGTACGAGTGGTGGTATACCCTCGAGTTGTCTGGCTGGGATGTCCATAGTGTGACCTGGGAGACGTTTAGGGAACGGTTTCTGGAGCAGTATTACCCTCGTTCTTTCCGGGATGCCAAGGAGGCGGAGTTTTTGCATCTCCAGCAAGGAAATATGACAGTGGCAGAATATGAACGGAAGTTTCAGATGTTGTCTCGGTTTGCTCCTGCTTTTGTGGCCACTGAAGCCGAGAAGTGCCGTAGGTTTGAGTAGGGTTTGCGCGGTGAGATTCGAGCCGTAGTGACGGCTGGATCTTTTGCTACCCTCCGAGACTTGTCGGATGCTGCGGTGCGAGTTGAGGCTAGTTTGCCGGTGCGACGCCGGGAACTATTGATTCCTGGAGCTTCGAGCCAGCGGACACCGAAAAGAGGTAACTTCGGTGGATCGTCCTCGTCGGGCGATGATCGTTTTGGTAGGCCTGGCAGTGCCCAGAGTTCAGGATTTTGGGGTTACCGAGCACCGCCGACTCCGCAAGCGAGTGCGACATCGGTAGCGTCTACGGGGAGACCGAGCAGTGGACCAGGCTGGAATGTGTGTTTCTATTGCGGGGAGCGAGGTCATTTTCGACGTGAGTGTCCACTGTTGCCACAGGAAGGTGGTGTAGGTAGAGGAGTAGCGGAGTCCGGACAGAGTACAGCATCAGGGACAGCGGGCACTAGAGGAGGTGGTGGCACAGCCACGAGTAGTTCGAGGGGACGTGGTAGAGCGTCGGGATCTCAGGCCCGGGTGTTTTCGATGACTCAGCAGGAGGATCAGGCGATACCAGATGTGGGGACAGGTACTTGTTTTACTTTTGGTTGTTCTGTTGGTTTGGTTTTTTTTTGGATATCGGGGTAGAGTCTAGGAGTTTTCCTAGAGGACTTGGAGTGTACAGTAAGGTCTGTAGTAGGTTGACGGGAAGTATAGGAAAGGAGTGACTATAACTGATCGATCTGAGCCTATGGAAGGAGAGAACCCACAAGCTAGAGTTTGCCTTTAGGACTTTGTGAAGTTAGTCCGACCGTGGCCGGAATAGTAGCCGAGGGAGATGGGTGGTTGTATACGAGGATGTACGCTATGACTTCTGTCGGGTATTGTGAAATGAGGTATTTTATAATACCTTTGTTTTCTGTTCATAGAGTTTCCCTTGCGTACACCATGTAGTTGTTACATAGCTAGGGTCGGCTGTGGTAACAGTCGTTGGGGATGGAGCGAAATACCCAAGGTGGAGTTGATAGACAGGAAACCTAGGAGGGGTTGTTCCTTAGGAGACCCTAGGTGTCGGGGATTAGCTGTGGAATTTCGGGGACGAAATTCTTTTTAGGTGGGTAGATTGTAACAACCCGTTCCGAGAATTTGGATGAGTAGAGTGATTAAGGTGTGATTAGTAAGGTTAATCAGGGGTTAGGTGGTCCCGAGGGGTCCGGGAACCTAGAATGACGATTTTGCCCCTGCTTCGGGCAAAAATGTTGATTCGTATTTCGGGTGGTCAATTGGGGATTGACCAGTGACCAGGACGTAGTTGAGGTTGTCACGAATCCTTAGGCTGGTGGCACGCCCGATTCCGACATCCGAGGAGGAAGTTGTGATGTTCGGAAGGCTGAGGGCTTAACCGTAATTTGGGTAAAGTAGGGGGATAGTTGACTTTTCGTATAATCGGGTTTTGGTAGGTTGGCCTAGGATGGTTAGATAGTTCTTGTCGTCTTGAGTTCGATGACAGGCGGCACGTATTCATCGGACTTACGAGGTGAGAGTTACGGGTCTAGGAAGTTTTGGTTAAATCGTAAAAATAAGTTTAAAAGAAGGGTAATTTGGTCTTTCTGCACATTGGGATTTGTGCAGAAAGAAGGAAAGGGACGGCTGGGATGGAGCCATCTGGTGAGAGAGTGAGGAGGATTGGTGACACGTGCTAAAGGTGGAGTGGCTTCTGGTGTGTTCGAGTGTGTGCACGGCCCAAATAATTGGGGTGCACCCGTGTGTGTGTTCGTGATGGTTCAGAAAAACAGAGGGAGATCGTGAAGGAAATTGAGGGTGGTGGTGTGTGTGTTGATGAATTGTGAGTGTGTGAGGATGATCAGAGAGTGAGAGGGAAGCAGTTGAGACGGTTGGGAGGTGAGAAATCGTGGTGTGTGCGAGTGGGGAGCCACGGGAACCAGGGAGGAACTCAGGGGGGAAAACGGAGCAGATTGAGGGCTTGTGGTGGTGCGGTAGCCGTGCACGGTGCAACGAAGATCGCGGTGGTGTCGTGAGGGCTGTGGGAAGTCGACCAGCCCCGGAGGAGCTCACGGCGGCAGCAGGAGGCAGGTAATTTCCTCATCCCCGTTTCGGTACTCTGTTTTCCGTTGAGGTTCAACGTGGAAGTCGTGGGTCTAGGGTGAGATTCGAGGGAATTGGAAGTCAGGGCGAGGTTCAGGAGAGTCCTAGGCGTCGACTAGGATGGTCGCCGTGACGGGGAGGTACACGGCGGAGCTCAGCCGACGGCAGACACTCTGGTGCTCTGTTTTGCTGTGATGTTTGAACCCAAAGTCGTGACGATTGGGGTTGAGTCGAAGGTCTAGGAGAGTTGGTTTAGGTTCAGTGAGGTTCAGGGAAGTGTTTGGTGAAGCCACCGTGAAGGGTGGTGAGTTGGGTGGTCGGATCGTGAAACAGAGTTTTGGGGAGGTTTGATTTCGAGCTTGAGACGACGGGTAGGAGGCTGTGTCGAGGTGATTGGAGGATGGGGATGCTTAGAGTAAGGTTGGACGAAGCTATAGGAGAAGGAATGAGGTGTTTTAGTGCAGGCACGGCGGAGAACCGTTGACGCCGGTTCAAGCTGTAGCCTACTGTGTTGAACCGGGTCGACGTGAGGTTGAAGGTGCACTGTAGCTGGCGCGTGGGGCCACGCGTAGCCACTTTGGGCGGCGCGTGGGGGCGCGTGCGGCAGTTCTGGGAGAAACGGTCAACATCGTTTTTGGTCTAGGAGTTGTTGTGAGTTCAATGGAATTGGTTTCGAGTCAATCGGAAGTCGTTTGAGTGTAGTTCCGCGAGGGTGAATGTGTAGGGTCCCGGGGTTTTAAGTCTTTGGTTCGGGGATTTTTGAAGGCATTTAGGTGAGTGTTTGTAGACGTATTAGTGATGTAATTTGACGGTGTTTGACAGGATCGGGATTTCCCGAGGAAGCCGAGGAACGGGCTGGACGTTCGGGACGCGAGTAGGGCTCAGTACTGTGAGTGGACCCTTTCCTTAAACTCGATCATGCATAACTGTTTATATCCGTTTTTGATGGTTTTCCTTAAGACACTATGTTCATTGTATATGTTATGATGTGTTTCGAGACGTTTTCGAGATGTTGCACGTTTTTCGAGAAAATACTGGTTTTCGGATTTTGATGCCACATTTGGGGATTTTCACCTATAAAGGTTTTCTGATAATGATAAATGGGTTATGAAATATGAATTGTGATTACATGTGGTTTTGGTATGGAAATGGATATTTTTCCAGATTTGGGTTCGGAATGACGGTCCTGAACGCCGGAAGGGCATCAGACCAGTGATTTCGGATTCGGGTTTGGATGAGGATTTGGTAAATGGTTTTCAAATGATTTTGGGATTGGATTTGCTGGATCTGGATATTGGGTTTAAAGACCCGGATATATTGGACGGGGGACCGGCCGGATTGGGTTTAAAGACCCGGATTGAGTTTAAAGACTCGGGAGTTTAAAGACTCGGATATATTGATTTTTCCCCCGTAGGCCTTGAGTTTAAAGACTCGGGAGTTTAAAGACTCGGATATGATTAAGGCCTGGATTGAGTTTAAAGACTCGGGAGTTTAAAGACTCGGATAGGTCCAGCAGGTTTGATCGGGAAAATGATGATTTGGTGTTTATGGTTTTGATACGGTTTCTGATACTCCTGTTATGGTTTCTTATGGTATTTTATAGTGTTTCTGTTCTTATGATGTTTAAGAAGGATTCTTTTATTAATGTGTTTATAACTGTTGGTTATGCATGTGGTTTCAAAACGGAGGGTTAAACTCGGTTTTCATATAAAGTGGTTTTGAACTTTTGTACTTTCTGGTCCACTCACATTTTCTGTTTTAATCGCCCTCCAGGTTGTGGAGCTAGCGCGGGGTCTTGACGTCGAGGCAGAGTCTGAGGCATAGAAGCGACGTGAGAGTTCCCAGAATAGATTAAAGGCTTCCGTGTGCGTGTGGTTATCGGTTTTATTTTCTTTGTATGTTCGTACTATGTTCTGTAAATGCTACCTTCGGGACATTGTGTCTAATTACTCCTGCGTTTGACTGGATTTGAGTGAGTTTTACTTGAATTTTGTGTCGAGGAGTCAGACGGGAGCGGGATTTACCTCGGATTTCGGGGTGAAACCGGGGTGGGTCCTGACAATATCAGCTTCGGTTAGCAGATAAGAAAGGTCGTCGGACTGAAAAGCTGACTTCGGTTGTCAGATGAGAAAGGTCGTCGGGCTGAAAAGCCATTTGAATGTCAGTTTGGTATTGTTGACCTGTCAAAGTGACTGACAGGCGAGATCGACGAGTGTCGACGTCTCGAGTGAGACTTTCGAGCCGACATGATGATTCTCGAGAGTCAACGATCGGAACGCGGTTAGTGAGAGAATGAGTTGGAGCTTTGGAAGCTCCAGTGACGGTACGTACTGACGAGTACGAAGGTTGTGTCTGACATGTATGTGTACATAAGAGTAACCGAGTCGAGGGATACAGTTGGATTTCCACATTTTGGTTGTGGAATTGGGTAGGTTTGTATTTCGATGATGAAATTCTTGAAGGGGGAAGATTATGACGACCCGACCTGAACTATCCAGATTTATTAAGAATTAATAACGGATTAGCCCATGATTAACGGACGTTCAGGGAAAAATTACGATTTTACCCCTGAATGAGGGTAAAAAGTTAACTTTTGACCCGGGAGGTCTGATGGACGAGGGCCAAGGATCCTCAAGTATATCGAGTCGATATCAATCCGTAGACAGACGGCACGTCAAAATCGGACGTTCAACGGAAAAGTTACGGTTCACGGAAGTTCAGAGGAACTATTTACAACGGTAACTTTTACGAGGAAAAAATGGAACTTTTGTCCTGAGTGGGCCCCAGATATTTTGAATTGGCCCAATGGATGAGTGACAAGTGTCACTCATCAATTTCCTAGCATCACACATACATGCATCATACCCATCCTCTCGTCTGTTTCATAGAACCCGAAACCCATTCCCATTTTGTACAAAACCACACATACCACCTTCCCATAAGAACTCACCCTCTGTGTTTAGAACATGAATGAAAGAAAGAGAATGGATTGAGACGATAGAGATGGTGGCAGGATTGGCTGAGCCATCGTGGACGACGGAGGAAGGTAACCCGATAACTCCATTTTTAATTCAATTTCTCGAATTTTGGATTTAGACGTTTAGGTTGTTATCTGTTGAGTGGGGAGTGTTTATTGGGTTAGTATGACGGTCTAAGGGTGGTCTTAGACGGCGGAGGACGGCGGAGTAGCCCAGGGGAGTGGATGGAAAACAGGGTTGTGAAAAGGGGGGTTGAACAGTCGAGTTTTAGACCTTTTGTTTGTTTTAAATCGATGGAATGATAGGAAACTTTGAGATAGGAAGATTAGGATTGGATTGAAAGGAAATGGACGAAAAACAGGAGAGATATGAGGTCGGACCGGTCACGCCGGTCCAACTGGACCAGCAGAACCAGTGAACCAGCCGGACCGGCCGTCGCAAGGTTGAAGACAGGTATTGTGCAGAGCGTGTGGCTCCCACATGCAGCCCCTTTGGTCGGCATGTGAGGACGCGTGGTCCACTTTTTGGGGAAGTTTTCAACACGACTTTTAATCTAATCGATGTAACGAACATTTTGGGACTAGTTTCGAGTTAATCGGATATTATCTTGATATAGTTTGGGACGTCCGAAGGTTTAGGATCAACTTTAAAAATAGTTTAAAATTCTAGAAACTTATGGGGCTTTAATTAGGTGTTAATTAAGTAGTTAGTAACCCTCTATTACGATTTGGACAGGTTCGGGAGTCTCGGTGATGGTGATTGGCCCGGAAAGGGCGTATGGCAAGCATATCGAGGCGCGACTTCGGACGGTCTATGGGTGGACTTGTTTTATGAATTCGATGCATGCATAAATTTTTTATATGCTTTAATGAACTTGTTTTATGATGCCATGAGTGCATTTATTTGCGATAGCTAGTATTGACGTGTTTGCACGCTTTTCGAGGTTTTCGGCTTTAGGTCGTGCCTATGCGTACTATGTTTTCAACAATGATTTGATGAAATGATTTCGGATTTAGAAATATGGAATCGGGCATGAGACCCATTTGATTTATGAACCATCAGACTTAGAGTCCATTTGAATTGATGAGAAATCGGGCTGGAGGCCCTTTTGAGTTATACGATCGGGCCGAGGGCCCCATTGGTTTACGAATTCACGTTTGCGGCCCAGTTGATTATGAAATCGGGTTGAGGCCCCGTTGACTTTGGTATCAGGCTTGAGGCCCCGTTGATTATGAAATCGGGCATGAGGCCCCGTTGATTTATGGTATCGGGCTAGAGGCCCAGTTGATTGTGAAATCGAGCTCGAGGCCCCGTTATCGTGGTATCGGGCTTAAGTCCCCATTGTGGTTTATGAAATCAGAATTCAGGTTTGAGACCCTATTGGATTGTGGATTTAGGCTGAGGCCTGTGAAATAAGATTTGAATCGGATTCGAGGAATTCTGTTGAAATGTTCAGGTATGAGACCCAGCTGAGGAAGAAAGTATTTAAAAATGTATATAGCCTCATATATGAGTTGATTGGTCTCCTCCAGACGTCGACCTGTAGAGTCACGATCCACTACTCGAAATGAGTGATCTCCATAGGGAGCATATTCCGGGAGTGGGACTTATGATATGGTCTCGGACTGGGTCCGGAGATAGCCATACAGACGTCGTAGATCCTGGATGTTGGACAGAGCCTCCCAGATGTAGAATTCCTGGGGGTAGACTCGGAGTGAGACCCCGGGTAGTATGCATACTTATAGATGAATGGTGACAGACATTGGGGATTAGTTCCCTAGGGGCTGTGTGCCCCGAGTTGGCATCTTAGATGCTGAGGATGAGTGGTATATATGTATATGTATGAGATTTCTCGGACAGTGGTTTGGGGCGGAGGCCCCGTATTCTATGTTTTGGCTATGGTTTCGGCCTGCGACCCACGTCTATTGTTTTGGGCTGAGTCCCTACGGATTTGATTTTGGGCTGAGTTCCCAATATTTTATTTACGGTTTTGGGCCAAGGCCCCAATGAATGTTTTGATAAATGGTTTTCGAATGCATGCATGCTTTTTAGTGAAGGGCATAAACGTCTTTCTATGAAAATATTTTTATCTAATTTTGTGTTTTGTCCACTCACGGTTTTTGATGTTTTGAATGCCCTTCAGGTTGATCGCGGATGCGTGCTGTAGAAGAGACTGAGGCATCACACTCCTCCTCTGGATCCTAGCGCGCTCTGAAGCCCCCAGTGAGCTAAAGTCGGAATTCTCCTTGGTCTGGCACTTCGTGTCAGGCGGGAGCAGGCACGTCCCATGTTAATCCCGGAGGGTTTTGGGACGGGTCCTGACATGGGATTTATTGTTGGTGCAGGATAACTAAAAGTGGACCTAGAGAAAGTACACGTGATTTCTCAATAGCCTACGCCCCATTCAGTAACTGAAGTTCAGAGCTTTATAGGTGCATGTCAATATTTGCGAAAGTTTATTCGCCACTTTTCACAAATTGCTGCACCCTTACATTCTCTTACAAAGGCAAATCAAAAGTTTGAATGGTCGAGAAACCGTGAGGAATCTTTCCAGCTGTTGAGGCGGAAGATTATAGAGGCCCCATTATTAGCATTACCAAAATTGCAGAGACCATTTGAAGTGGAAGTAGATGCATCGAACTATGCCATGGGAGCTGTATTATTTCAGGATGGGAAACCAGTTACATACCATTCTGGGAAACCAGTTACAAGGAGTTGTATGCAATGCATCAAGCAGTGAAACATTGGAGAGCTTACTTGTTGGGAAAAGAAGTCGTAGTTCACTCAGATCATAAACCTCTTCAATTTTTAACTACACAGTCTAAGTTACAGCAAGCTTGCCATATGAAATGGATGTCTTACCTACAACAATTCAACATTGTGATAAAGTACAAGAAATGAGCAACTAATAAGTTGGCAAATATGTTATCTAGACCACCTACACCAGTTAGTTCCGCATTGTTGGTGGCTATGCAAATCCAACCCATTGTTCTTTCTGAATATGCCAAAGGGTATAACACAGATGTTGATTTCAACTCAGCCTATGCCAAGCTACAACAAGGAAAGACTAGTGAGTTCTAATTGAAGGATGGACTAATGTACAAGGGAACACAATTGTGCATTCCAGAAGATGGTGACAGATTGCAGTAGATTCGTGAGGCTCATACTTCCAAAGTTGCAGAAAATTTTGGAGTTGAGAAGACTTTATTGAATCTTCGTAGTTATGTGTATTGGGCGAAGATGCATCTCGATGTTTCACGATACATTCGAGATTGTTTTCTATGTAATACATCGAAGCCTTCCAATAGGATGTTAGGACTATATCCTCCATTGCCAGTACCTAACCGACTTTGGGAGAGTATCTCGATGGATTTCTTAGGGGGATTGCCTAAAACTAAGTATGGAAATGACTACTTATTTGTGGTGGTAGATCGTTTCAGTAAGATGGTAATTCTCATTTCATGCAAGAAGACCGTTACTGGAGAAGGAGCTGCTAAGTTATTTTTCCAACATGTTTGGAAACATTTTGGCTTACCTATATTGATTATTTCTAATAGAGACAGTTGATTCCTAAGCCATTTCTAGAGGTCGTTATGGGGAATGATGGATACTAGATTGAAAAGAAGCACTGCATTTCATCCACAGACAGATGGGCAACCGGAGGTCTTAAATAGGACTATAATACACTTGTTGAGGGGTCACAATTCCAAGCATCCAAAGACTTGGGATGAAAGTCTCCCTTACTTACAATTTTCTTTTAACCGAGCAATTAATGGATCCACACTCAAATCTCCATATGAGGTTTCTTTGGGTTATTTACCCCAGATTCCTTTTGATTTAGCATTCATTATGAGTAACCAGCCATTAAGTGGGAAAGAAGAAGAACGTATTTGAGCACAAAAATTTCTCGAACAAGTCAGAAAGATTCATACTAAAGTGGAGGCACAACTGAAACGTTTTCAGCAACGATATAAAGCTCGCCATGATAAACAGCGTGTGCCATGTAACTTCGAAGAAGGTGACTTAGTATGGTTACACCTTGGAAAGGAACGGATAACCGGTGAAGGCAAGAAACTGAAGCCTATTCATTATGGATCGTTCAAGATCATCAAACAAATTGGTGATAATGCCTTTCAACTTGAAGTACCACCATACATGCATATTTACTCGGTCATCAATGTCGAGAATCTTAAACTTTTTGAACCATCTCTACTTGATGATGATCTCGATGAAGATACACGCCTTCCATCTGTTGATGACTTAAAGATTAAACGAGAAGATCCTTTGCAGGAGGATTGTATCTTGGAATAGAAGGTTTGTGAGACTCGACATGGAAAGTATGAGTATTTCCATATTGGCAGAAAAGGTCAACTTCCTAGCAAGTCGAAGTAGTATATTCGAGAAAAGGCAATAACAGAGTTTCCTCATCTCACAATTTAGTTTGACCAAGAGTTCAAGCATCTTAAATGGGGGAGCCATGATCCAGGAGGATTTGGTAATACATATAATATAATATAATTGATATAAATCAATTATATTATTTAATCCACAAATAATTTATGGCTTAAAAGAGAATTTATTTTAAGCCACCATTTTTTTCATGGCTTAAGTACGTAGGAGCCTTCAAACCACATAGCTTTTATGGTTTGATTTCATTTTCTATTTTAATTCAGTTATTTTTAGAAAGCCAAACTTGTACAAATACGTAAGTTTATTGAATATAAGGAAGCAGTTTTTGGTAAGCAATTCAATAGCTTCTACTGTTTCTCATTCTCTAGTTCTCTCTCATAGTAAGGAAATCCTCTTTCAAAGAGAAGTAGCGAGTCTCCTCAATTCCAAAAAATTAGGAATTCGTAGTTCTATTATCTAGAAGTTTTTGGATCACTAGGAATAGCCTCCGAAAACAACTCCTAAAAACCATCACGACTTGCACGTTAAAATCCCTAAAAACTAGATGAAAACATCTTCTCCAATCCCAATGGATACTTACTTATTTGAAGAATATCCTTGAGTCAACTTTCCTTTGGACATCCGAAATTCTTTCCAAAATAAAGTTTAATTAACCTCAAACTCTCCAAAATGGATCCGTAGCTTAGCCCACTTACAAAAGGATTTTGTGAGGAAATCTTAAACCCTAATTGTTATAAGCCCTTAAAAAGCCAAGAAAAATTTGGTTTAAAGCCCTTGCTTCATTAGGAAAGTATTACTCATCTCTTTAGGAAACATGGTTGCTTAGGGAAGTTCTTTAAGTGCTCCATCAATTTTCACGGTTATAAGCCTTTTCTTCAACTCTTGTAGTTAGTACCTAAAAAGTATAAAATAAGTTAGAAATGACATTGTTAAAGGTCTAACGTATCTAAACGTAGGGAGAAATGATATAAAAAGATGAGTGTTTAGATGTTTATCACTTCACAGTATAATTCCACGAAATAACCTAAAGGGGAACATTCAAGAGTCTAGGACAACAAAATTGAAAGAACCCTCACCTAGTCACCTTCAAAATATAGTCCCAAAAATTTACGTTTACCTGTTATTTTGGATAACCAAAATTCATCTGGATTGAACCAATGTTTTGTTTGTCAAAAATAATAGACCAATGTCGGTCCCAACTATCAACCACTGGTCTAAAACAGTTTGTTAATCGGAGCAGCCGGACCGAAAGGCAAGTTTGTATGCTTAATGGACCTTGGATTTTTTTTATTAGAACTTAGAAGTGGACCTTGGATTTATTCGGCAAGTTTCTAATGTTTGGGCTTCCTATCCATTCTTAGGTAAGCTTTCGGCCCAATTCAGGCCCAGCTTTAATTGGCAACAATCTAGGCCTAGTTTTTTAATTTCTTTTTCTATTTGCAGTTGTTGTCAAGGAGCAAACTTCAGGCTTGGTCGCAGTTCGATTTGATTAGGTAGGAACTGTATCAATTAATTTTATCGAATTGGAAAAATTCCGTATTCTATAATGTAAAATTGATACTAATATTATATAATCAATATATATAATATGGTCAATAAAAAACTTTGAGTCAAATTTATATTAAAAAATATGTATAATATAATCTATTCAATAGTGTAAAATATGCATCCCAAAATTGAAGTGACTCAGTTGGGATGACCTAGGTTATCGTAGCCAGTGAAGAAGTGTGGTCTGAAATTCTGAATACCTCAGGGTAAGCTCCATTAATCTGTTGCTTGTACAACACAATTGACAATTCTAAAGTTGTAAACCTACCTCATTCTTAAAACTTTTCTTTATGCAGGAATATCTTGATGCTGAGACTTTAAAAATCAATGGCCGCTCAAATTACAAAGATTTATGCACTATATTTGCAGAACCATCGACCAATGGAAAACATGGCCATCCAGCTGAGCACGTGGACGGGGCACCAAAATCGCGTCCATGAGAGACCTTGTTTGTGCACCAAGAACCGTCCTCGTCAGAATCCGAGGAGCAAATAATGCTGAAGAGGATTATGAAATGGTACAGCCTACTACACCAAGCACTACTGCGGTGCAAGGGCATTGATGATGCTATCAAAGCTGAGGACGGCGGCGGCTTCGCAGCAGCGTAATGCTAGATATACCACTTGATCTCTTTTCCCTTCACCATCTGCATCCCTTGATATGGTGAGGGTGCGAGAGAGACGAGAGTGCGGAGTCTGCGAGAATGGTTTGTTCCTACAAAGCCGAGAGAGACGGATTGAAGTTCAGAATAATTGGCCTATTGGTTTTTTTTTTGGGATTTAATTTAAATATTAGGTTTTTAATTATTAAAAAAAAAATTATTCAGTTAGATATTTGATGCAGAACAGTGTTGCAAAACCTCGCAATCGTACGAAACCTAATCGGCTCAATTTGATAGGATACCGGTATTATCTTCTATTATTATAAAGTAAGATGCTCAAAAATTTTCATCAAAAAATTCTGATAAAAATATCTTTTAAATTATTAAATAGTTAAAGATAAAATAATAAAATTAAATATTAAATTTAAAATTTAAAAAATAATAAAGATTAATAGAAAGAGTGAGGTAAAAAAATAAAATAAAAAAAAAGGATAGTACGTAGTTATTCTTCTTATTTTTATTTTAAAAATTAAAAAAATAATATTATTTATTTTTTTAAAATTTTTTTAATAAAATTAAAAAATTAACTAGGAACTGCATTAGCGGGTACTCAGGAATGGTTTAATTATTGGACATTTTTTTATGTGATGATATAATTTTCATTTTTCGGTTCCAGATGGCCCCGTAGCTAACTCCATGTCGAAATTCTGACGGAATTATTTCTCAATATCGAAATGACCATAAAGGCCTTCTATTCATTTTACACGTAATGACAGAACAGGGCAAGAATCGAGTAATTTGAACAAAACAATAAGGGTAATCGTGTCACTATCGGCTTCAAACTTTGTCAGTTCCCGGACCGCATGCCCTTATCGTTTCTAGTTGAAGATTGTAAAACCATCTGCAACCTCCAGCGGCCTAGTATTCCATTAATGGAGAACGGAAATTCCCATACTGCACCTGGCACCGACGACCGTATCAAGCTCAACGTTGGCGGAAAATTCTTCGAAACCACCATATCAACAATCCAGGCTGGTGGACCCGACTCTCTATTAGCCGCCCTCTCCAACCGCTCCACGAACGACCCGAGTCCGGTTTTCATAGACCGGGATCCGGAGATCTTTTCCGTCATGCTCTCTCTCCTTCGATCGAACGGTATCCCTTCCACGGCTCGCCGATTCTCCAAGCAAGAGCTCGCCGATGAAGCCCTCTACTATGGTATCGAGTCGCAGCTCAAGTCGGCGTTGTCGCCGCCTCCTTTCTCGGGAATCGACGCTTCGATAGTCACCACCGTACAACCCGCCTCCGATGGTTGTCCTTCGGCGATCAGCGCTGGTGAAGACGGCTCCGTCTGGATCGCCCATGGCGGCCAGATCTCCAGCTACGACTGGAATCTGAGCCACGCGGGAACAATCCGTACGCATTTAGAGAACATAACCTCGATTTGCCGAGTGTATCCTGACATCGCAGCGGTAGGATCCGAATACTCCCCGGGGCTCCACTTGTATGACTTCTCCGGCGTGCGGAACCTCGGGTCGATACACTGGACCGACCCTGAAGATCCGAGAATCTTCAAGGCCCGAGTGACAGCCATTGCCGACTCACCGACCTCGGTCTTCGGGTCGTTCGATTGCCCACACGGAGTGAATTGCATACTCGTGATCGACAAGTCGACGCTCAAAATAGTGTCGGAGTTGAGCCGGCAACCGGGAAGCTCGGCGAAGAACCTAGCTGTAGGTAAGCTGAGGTGGCTTCCGGAGACTGGCATGATCGTGGGGAGCTCGGTCACGTGTGGCGCGTTTGGGTACTCGGGGTATATCCGATTGTGGGACCCGAGGTCGAATGAAGTGGTTTGGGAGGCGAACGAGCCGGGTTCAGGCCGGAGTAGTAGATTCGGGGACTCGTTCGCTGACGTAGATGCCGACGTTGAGGAGTCGACTCTGTTCAAGTTGTGCTCAAAGTCTGGGGATTTGGCAGTGGCAGACTTGCGTAAATTAGGCGATGATCCGTGGGTTTATTTACTGGACAAAAACCCAAGCATGAGGAACACAAGCGGAAATGGAGCGGTTGGCAATGGCAGTAGTGTAATTAGCTGTTACAGAAAGCAAGTGTTTGTGGGTAGGGAAGGTGGCCTAGAGGTTTGGTCGAGAGTGGCTAAAGCAGAAAGCAGGGTGGATAGAAATGGGGTTTGCGAAGGCTGGTATAGGAGGAATTTTGTGGACAAAGTTGAGGATTCTAATAGAGGAGTTATAAAGAAGATAGAAGGTGGTGGAGATAGGCTTTTCGTTAGCAGAGAAGATGTTGAAGGAATTGAGGTGTGGGAAAGCTCTTATTCTTCTGGTGCAATTTCAGTTTTGTGATTACAAAAGGAGGCTTTGTATTATTAGTGTTTTTCGACTGTATTGCTTTCTGGACATGTTGGTCTTGTCACACACTGTCTGATATTTCCTTTGTTTTCTTCCTTTTATGGATCAATGGATGGTAACTTTGGGTATCTCACTTACCTGGTACTTGATCCTCTCAACCTTTTCCCTAATGAAGCAAGTTACTATGCACAATGAGCAGTTGCTCTTCACATGATCGGAGGCTTTCAATTAGCTTTATTCTGGGATGGTTTCATTTTCCTAGTGTAAGCACTTTTAGATTCCATCATTTTGCACTAATCAACAAGGCTGCTTTGTTTTTGTATAATCATTTCTCTCATTGCTTAGATTTTAATTCTGCAGAAGTGAGGCCAGTTTTTGCTGTCATGTACGTCGATAACCTATTTGCAAAGTGATGGAAAGGGACCAAGTTAATCTGCTGCACAGCTTGACCATCATTTTCTCTGCCTCTGTTATTGTAAGGTTGATAGATGCTTCGCCATGCCATTTCCTTTGTAATTGAGCCGTTCAGTGATTTTAAGTCTATAATGTCTCTTTACATTTGTGAGAATCGCTTAACAACTAGTAATGGTACTTGATTTTTTTTGTGCTCGTAAGTCTCATAACTCAATTGTAGCTCTGTCTGCTATTTTCGGTGCAAGTAAAAGCTCTTTTACAACACTCTCCCCCTCCCTGTGGAATACTTTTAACAATTCTTACTATTGTGAGTATAATTCTGATTCTCACTTTCACGCATGAATTCTTTTTATTTCTCTTTTACAACACTCTCCCTCTCCCTGCAACTTTAAACTCTACTTAAATCATTTCAACATGCCTTATCTGTCTGGAGCTCTTTATTTTATAAAGTCAGAAGCCAAGGGACTCATTTTCATTGGACAAGCATCCTATCTTACCTGTACCATATAAAACCTGAGTTGACCTCCTTTTTATATTCCAGTCAATGGGGGTTTCTTCAGATCAAAGTCTGGTATTTTTTTGTAGATAAAAGGAAAAGCCTTCTAATTTCGTAAGTTCTGAGAATAGTTTTATCGCAGAAACTCTGTTGGGTTGCTGTTCTTACTTTGTCTTCCCCATCGGTCCCTCCTCACTCAGACCTCATAAAGTTGGAGATAGTTTTTAGCAATGGTAGCTTTGTTGAAGATCAATGGTAATGAGACATAGTTATCCTTTGAACCACTACTTATATGCTTATATCAACCCAAATTCCTGACTAACAATATTTCAATTGCAGGTCTGATATGGGCAGATGGGCTCGCGGGATATGCATTGTGGATGACCATGGAATACCTAACTGATGCATGGAAACTCAGATTCACACACGCTGCTGCACTTGTCAATTTCTTCTGGGGCATGGTGCTCATACTGCTAATCGGCTTGCACTTGCTTGTGGATACTTTTATAGGGAACTATTGGATGGTCGTGCTCTCAAGTGTTTCCTTTAGCATTGTAAGTTAATTTCTTCTAGGAAAAAAAAAAGACTAATTAGAAGTAGGGGGCCGGTTTGGATTGGTGTGAATATCACCCAAATCCAAATAAATAGTTAAAATTTTAACAGTTCAATACACTTTGGATTTTCTGAAAATAGACTTTAAACCGTTCCAAATCCAGATCGTTAATAATGATTTGGCTTGGATTGGTTTGGACGGTTTAGACATAAAAGTTTCATGTAATTTTTTCATTAAAATTACTCCAAAACATAATGGTTTGGTTTGGATTCCAACGGTTTTCAAAATGAAAATTCAAAATCAAAGTGTTACTAACGGAACGGTTTAGATTTTCATACCGTTTGACTTTTATTTAAGGGCTATCCATTGGTTAATCCTTGACAACATTAATATTTATTCAAAACTCCCCTTGATCATAATTTTGAAACTTTGCAATTCCTAACCATCATCATAATTACTCGAAGACCCTTTAAAACTTTTAATCCTTATTTAGTAGATTTTTTTTTTCGTTCTATTTTATGAAAACATTACACTCCCACTTATAATTTTTTTTTAATCACTTGTTGATTTTAAGGAGTAATGTAAGGACAATCTAACTTAAAACAAGATAATCAAGAGTAAGAATTCTTCAAAATACTTTTAAAATTCAAATTTGAGAACAATTTATAATCCGATATTAAAAGATTAGGTTAATCACTTATGGTTTAGGGTTTAGTTCTTGGATTTTGTGCCATAATTCAAGAATTAAATCCTAAATCCCAAGTCATAAGCGTCGCCACCCTCACCTAAACACCCTCCACCATACCCTAAAACTTTATATATCCTAACGTTAAACCTCTAACAACACGGATTTCATTCTTGTTTTAAAAAAAAATCATTTATAATATGTAAGTTTAATTATGAAAGTATTTTAAGTTTAATTCTAAAATAGTGAGTTAGAATTCTAATCATACATTGTACAAGAAGATAACAATGAACATGCATGGCTAAAAAATAGTAAAAAAAGAGCATAAGGACCTTAGAAGAAAGAATTCCAACTTTTAAGTAAGGTACAATCTTATCAATGATTAATCAGTAGTTTACTCTTTAGCTAATAATCCAACTAGAGTTCAAAATTACTTTTTTTTTTCCCACCTGTTATTAGAAGCAGAAAAAGATCAGTACCAAATTAATGGTTTTGAACTGCAGGGCTTGGGCTTTTTGTCAATGTCAGCACCACCAGTCACAGGCACTTGCAGCATTGGACATGATCCTGAGTGTATTGGCCAAGGGCAAATAGTCCTCATTTTCACAGCGCGTTTTTCACTCTGTTTTCATTACCACTCATTTTCTTTGATTCCAAAGAATAAAAGCTGACAAATTTTTAAAAAAAATATATTTTTGGGTTGAGATATAGGTTCTTAGACAAGGCTGCAATTATATTACCCACCCAACCTCTACAGCTGCAAAAGAATGACAGTTGGAGACTTTGCAGAGTCACACATGTGGAAGAGACCAAAAGCTTTCTATGCATCATTCCCATATGCATGACATTTATCATTACAGGTGTTGTATCTTCAATTGGAACTTCTTATTTTCTTGGACAAGCAGTTCACATGAATCGCAAGGTTGGGCGCGTAGTGGTTCCTCTTGCTATCTTCCAATGGTTCTATTGCGTTGCCAAACAACTGTTTTCGAACCTCCAGACCCGAATTTCTGGTCAAAGAAAGCATGGTCCTGCTATTGGAATTGCAGTGTCAATGATATTTTCTATTCTATGTTGCATCACAGCAGCAAAAGTGGAGACCTGGAGATTGGGCGTGGTTAAGAGCCACGATTTAGTTGAGAAGCCAGGGGAAACAGTTACCATGAGCATGTTTTGGTTGCTTCCGCAGTTTCTTCTTCTTGGAGGGTTTGATGGGATTGCAGACAATGGCATTGCTTGCTTCTTGAGTCCCCAGATCCCTCGATTCATGGTTCGGTACCGTGTTCTCTTTGCTACGGCTACCAGTGGAGTGGGTATGGTGGGCAATGTTTTGTCAGTCTATTTGGTGGGTGAGATTAGTGGAAGGGGAGGTCAAGTAAGTTGGTTCCAAGAGACTATAAATAGGAGTCGTTTGGATAATTATTATTGGACCTTGGCTGCGTTGGCTGCAGCTAATCTTGTGGTGTATATTCTGCTGAGCTTTTGGTATGCTGGTACAGATTCCAAGGAAGATGATGTGCCCGAGGATGATGAAGCTGTTGAGCTATTTCCCATTTGATGATAATTTGCAAAGTTGAATTGATTTTTTGTATTAAGGAATCAATGATATGCAATTTTCTTCTTATTCTTATGTAAATCGTGGGAGAGATTCAAACTCCGTACGTGCACTATGTGCCTACATAGGGGATTGTGTACTTGCTTTCGTTCATGATTGATCGCCTATAATTTGCTAAATACAAACATGTGTTTTCTAATTCAATTAAAATTTGTACGTCGACTTTTATTTAAGTGGTAGTGAATGGGGTTTCATAGCATCTAAGAAAATTTTGTGATACGCCGGTTGTATAGGTTGACTTTGCAGGCGTTAGATTAAAATCTGGGCGTTGAATGAATGTGAAGAAGAGTGGTAGGTGCGAATTACAATTTCGGATCATTTTTTAGTTTATGATACATGTAATAAAGGGTTATTCGTTAATTAGTCATTAACAATATCAATGTTTATTTAAAACTCATTAATTATATTTTTTTAACTTTCTAGTCCCTAACCTATAATATTATTCAAATACCCTATTTAGAAATCTTAATCATTATTTAATAGTTTTGTTTCTTTTCTAATTATGAAAACATTATTTCTATGTATAATATTTTTTTTCCACCACTACAACCCCCCCCCCTCCCCAAAAAAAGTATATATATATACCCTATCGTTGAATCCCAGACGAAACGGATTTCATTCTTGATTTATAGAAAGAAAAAAAAAATTCAATTGCAATTGCAATAATATAATGTATAAATGATTTACTAAATAATTTACTCCAATAATTCTTAATTTCGTTCTTGAAAATATTACTCCAATAGTAAGTGAAGTAGTACGTAGTTTTGAAAAGAATATAAAAAACTAAAATATATTTGTTACAAAAGAAAAGCATAAATAAAATAAAAATGTTCCAAACTAGAAGATAAAGTTGCAAGTAGGATATTTGTTGGCAAACAAATAGATAATGGTATTTGTTTTACCTAAATAAGATGTGAAGGCTATTAGGGAGCTCACAATGATTTTGCCTTTAATAAACGGGAAGATTTCGGATCAACTTCTTAACTCGTATAATGATCTATTAACCCGTTTAATAAATTGATAGATTTCGAATTAAACTGTTAATCTGTATTATTGACTTATATATTCACATATTTAATAAATGTGTTTTTACTAACTCATATATCTACCCATTTACTTATCTAAATACCTATTAAAATTTATAGTTTAAATAAGTTAAACGGGTTAAACAAGTTATAGGTTAATTGATTTCGACTACAAACTATTTATTAAATGGGTTACACAGTTTATTTGAGTTATTAACAGGTTATGTTTGACACGATTATTAAACTAGTCGGATTTGAATTGGGTATATTTAGGTAAAACAAAGTTCATGATACGACAAGACCTATTGTCAATCCTATATAAAATATCATGAAACATCAAATATTTACATGTATGACTGTTGTCTCACAACTCAAGCAGCATCTCGCCTTTTGCTTTGCACAACCTTAATTAGAAATGCTAGATTTGGTGTAGATCATTGGTCGTCATCATAATTAAGTTGTTACTTTACCCACGTATAACATTGCATTTGGGTAGATCATCGACTCACTGGCCGGCAAGACTGGGCAATCGATTAGGGACTAGAATCGGCCTTAGTTATTCACCAGCGAATTTCAATTTCAATTTCAATATAAATCTAAATTTAAATTAATTTCTTACTTAACAACTAGGGGTGGGCACGGTACGGTTCGATACGGATATTGGTAATATCTAAATCCAAACTGTTAAAATCTTAACGGTTCGATACGGTTTGAATTTTCTAAAATTAGAAATAAAACCGTTTCAATCCAAACCGTTACTAACGGTTCGGTTTGGATCGAAACGGTTTAAAACCGTTAAGAAATAAAAAAATTAAGGATATAGAAAAAACAACGATACAAAAAAAAATCAATATTCAATATTCAAAATTTTACATATTAAGCTTGCTAAGTATTGAATTGCAAACATTATCATTATACTCAGATTTATCAAACACACAAACTATTTAATAATATTTTATTATACTCTTAGATAAGTATATATATACTTAAATGAGTATATCTAGGTATCCTTTTATTTTTATTATTTTTATTTTGTATTAATAATAGATTTACATATTAATAAAAATTAATATATTCCTTAACGGTTCGGTTTGGATTTAACGGATTTCCAAAATAAAAATCCAAATCCAAACCGTTAATAACGGAACGGTTTGAATTCTCAAACCGTTTGACTTTTATCCGGTCAAACCTAAACCGTTGGATAAATAACAGTTTAAATCGAATCGATTAGCAGTTTTAACGGATTCGTGTCTACCCCTATTAAGAAGACCGTGAACCAACCAACACCCATTAGATTAAAGTATCATTAGTAGAAAAATATAAACAAACAAGAAAACTAACGAACGAAAGGTGGACTCGTTTTATTCAACACATCCAACGGTATTAGGCACATCTCTTTCATTTCCTTTCTTCTGCGGGTTTTGCTTCTCTCTCAGTGGGTTTAAGACAGAAGAGTATTCCGGATACCAACAGAGCACAGACACCGAGATGGACGTGATCAAGACCCAGCAAGTTTCGGCGAGGACCATCGAGAAGGTGATAGTTCACCCGCTCGTTCTACTCAGCATCGTCGACAACTACAACCGAGTCGCCAAGGACACTAGCAAGCGAGTTGTCGGCGTTCTGCTCGGAAGCACTTACAAAGGCGTCGTCGATGTCTCCAACAGTTACGCAGGTCTGTTCATCTCAATTCCCCCAATTGAATTTACTGCATTATTAATCTTTCACCCCATTTCCAGTTTACTTCTTTGTTAGGTTTAGATCCGCAAATTTGTTAATTAAGTGTAGATTCTGATATTTGGGATTGTAGGATTTTGTTCAATATACCGTGCAAGTAATGTTTGGATTTGAATTAAGATTGTTAGTGTACTTTTCGTATGAGCGATTTAGTGGAGGGCTAGGGTTTCCACAACGCGAATTTAAATTGAGGTTGGCATCAATGCTTTTTATTGAAATTATTGTTTCACTATTCAGTGCCCTTTGAAGAAGATGAGAGAGACTCTAGCATTTGGTTTCTTGACCATAACTACCATGAAGCAATGTTCTCCATGTTCAAGAGAATCAATGGTAACTTCTGTTCAAATGTTGTGTGAATATGGATGCTTTAGCTCTTTTGTTTACCTTATTCCAATCTTCTGGAAGTTATGAGTAATCTCTTTTTATGATTATCTGTTAAATTTCAGCCAAGGAGCACGTTGTAGGTTGGTATAGCACGGGGCCCAAACTACGAGAGAATGATCTGGATATTCACAGTTTATTCCACAAGTAAGATCATGCATAACATTCTATGTGTGCATGCAGCTGCATTTTTCATTGTACCCCACACATGCTTTTCTTCTTCTCACTTTACTACTGTCTGTATAGACCTTATGTGATTCTATTCAATGCATAGCTGGTGGGTTGTACATACTTTAGCAATCAAATTTTGATTGGGAAGTGTGAGACACCGTCATTGCTTGTGATTTAGATTATTGAATGAATATTATATGATATATACACTCTTAGTAAGCTTTGAATGCATAATCATTTTTTTTCACTTTGATTTAAATCAAGTTCTTTGTGGTATGTAGCTATGTTCCAAATCCAGTCCTGGTCATTATTGATGTCCAGCCTAAGGAGCTTGGAATACCCACTAAAGCCTACTATGATGTAGAAGAAGTTAAAGAGGTAATCATGAGTTCACATTGTTCCTATACTGCTGCTATCCCTGCTTAAATGTTGAGGAACATGTTGCTGCTACATTTCCGACAAGTTTATTTCATATGGCCTCCAATGCAGCTAATATAAAACATTTGACAATGCTTACAGAATGCAACTCAAAAAAGCCAAAAGATTTTTGTTCATGTTCCCTCTGAAATTGCTGCTCATGAGGTTGAAGAAATTGGTATGTCATAGGATGAATAGTCCCCTTTTCTTTTTGCGCTAATATATTTAAAATGCTAATCTGCTGATCGTGTTCTTTTGTCATATATCAACAGGAGTGGAACACTTACTGAGAGATGTGAAGGATACAACCATCAGCACCCTTGCAAATGAGGTTTTTCTCTTGAGCATCTTATTTTCTCTTTCGCAAAAACAAAAGAAAAAAAAAAAAAAAAGAGCTTCAATTTGAATTTAAGCTCTAGAGAAAAGCTTGAGAGTGAATCCTTATGAATGGTAATAGCATCTGTAAACTTAATGAATTTGAAGGAATAAAATTTACCTTTCTCATTTACAGGTTACTGGAAAACTTACTGCTCTAAAGGGTTTGGATGCACGCTTACGAGAAATACGCAGCTACCTAGATCTTGTCATTGATGAGAAGCTACCACTAAATCATGAGATACTATACCATTTGCAGGTACACTCATTATTCATTTATATGTGACCTCTCTTTCTCTCATATTATGACTACCTAACTTTGTTATTGTTCTTTCTAAATACTTATCTTAATTACTTTTGTTTGTTTTTGTAGAAATTAGTCATATAAAGATTTTAAAAAAATATTTTTGTTGAAATTTCAGGACGTGTTCAATCTACTCCCAAATCTCAATGTGGCTGAGTTAGTAAAGGGATTTGCAGGTATACGCACAAATTATCTAGGTGTGCAGTTCCTAATAGTCTAGATAACTTTTAATGTGGGCTTCTAATGTCCATTTCTTTCAATTTCTATGCAGTAAAAACAAATGACATGATGTTGGTTATATATTTGTCGTCTCTCATCCGAAGTGTTATCGCCCTCCACAACTTGATCAATAACAAGGTAACCATGCTGTTTCAACTTATATTCTATTGATCACAAGCATACCATTGATCCATGGGCTTTCAATTTAATGAGAATAGGATATGGAACCTTAGATTTGAATTGAATTGAATTGAATTGATTCTAGCACTCTTGCAGATTATTATCTCTTTGATTTTGTGAAATTTTTTTTTCCAGATGCTAAACAAAGAACACGAGAAAGCTGAAGATGCAAAGCCAGCCACAGTCCCGTCTGTTGCTGGAAGCTGAAGACCATAATCTAGTGAAGTGGCTGCTACTTTTGACATTTGAGGGTTTTTTGAAAATTTTGTAATCTCAGTATCGATGGGATTCACTGTTTGAGATATTTTTCACATTGATTTCTAATACAATGTCAGTAACAGTCTTAGCATTTAGCACCATGCTTGGTTACTCTCACTCGGTATTGTCAAGCATTCATATTTACCAACGCTCAATTATACTCTGCCTATTTATTCTTTGAATGATTAGTAGCTTTTACTCTATTGATTTTGGGTTTTGGCTACACAAGTAGACTTTGTAAGTTACGTTTGGTACATCGTATAAGAGAGTGAATAAAATAATATAATACGAAACTAGTGTTTAACACCATTTGTATTAATTAGTTCTCGTATAAACTAATATGATTGCGTGCCTTTATGCGGTTTAGATATGTTAAAAATAATATTTTTCAAATTGTTTGTATTAAATAGTCGAATAATTAATAATCTTGAAATATATAATCATAATAATAAAAATTTAATAAATAGGAATAATAATATATCAATAATTAATAAATAATAAAAATAAAATAATAATGTACAAAATTAATATTTTTGATATAAATATTTCTTATTAACTACTATAATAATATAGTCGGCATTTTAATCCGTTAGAATACTAAATACTCGACTAAATAGTCAGTCTATTCGATAAATAGATTAGTTTATTCGACTGAAATAATCAGTATAATCCGACGTATTAAACGAAGCCGTAGAATATAGCTAGACGCATACTATTTGGTAGCCCTCATCTTTGGGCCGGATCGGGTAAGTCTAGCCCAAATTTTTTGGGCTTGGGTAAGGTTAGGCCGGACCTATTTCATAATTTCAAAAGTATCGGGTCGCGCAGACTTAGTCATAAATATAAAAGTCCAAGAACTTTGTCAGGCCAGATTTTTATCGGGCTTTACGAGCAGGGCCTAATAAGCCCATTCGAGTCGGGCTCAATTCAGCTTTTAAAAATAACTAGTTCAACCTATAAAAAAAAAACTTATTCAACAAATTTTGGAGTTAAAAAAAAAAGTTTGAAAGAAAAAATAATATTACGACTTTATCATCAAATTAAGTCACTTTCATTCTCAATCACCTCAATCTCATCATCACTACATCTATCTAGTGCTTATATGTTAGAGCAACCTAAAGCAAATTCTTGTTTTTACAACCTAAAACAAATCCAGTGACTACATTCATCCACTTTTAAAAAATATATTACAACCTAATCATCAAATTCCTGTTCTTTGTAACTTAAGGCAAATTGTGTGTTAAAGCAAATCGTGGTTGTATGTTCATCTAAAATTGATTATGACTATATATTGTTTATGTAAATTAATATAATTGTGCAAAGATGGTTAGAAAAAATAAAAAATAAATAAAACAGTGATATCGATCATGTCAAAAATATGAGGCATAGTTGTATTGTTTTCCTAATTTTAATATCCTAATGCAAAAAACAATGTCAATTGTGCCTAAAACTTCAATTGTGTTAGGCTAGTCAAGGTTGAAACAGAAAGAGCCACAGTTATAAGATAATTCAACACATGAATGCAAAAAACACCCTATACCAAATTTGGATCATAATCATAAAATCCTAAGTAATAAAAAGAGCAAAAATTTACTTCACTTCAATACTCACAGAACAACCTTATTACAAGTAGGATTAGATTCACACAGAAGACATATATTCAACAATAACACACATAAACCAAGACAAAAATTAAGAAATAATCATATCTAAAGGAAACACAATAATTCCTAATTAATAATTATTTTATATATTCAGGTTTTATGGGTCGGGTTTATATGGGGGGTCGGTTGAGCTTTCCGAGCCTTATCAGGCTCGGGCCTATCTAGCTTATCGGGTTTGAATACACCAAGTTCAAATCCAGCCTGTTAACTTTCGGGTCGGGTTAGCTTACGACTCATAATAGGTGAATCGAGTTTTTTATCAACGAACTTATAGGGTATCCACAAGTCTATAGACTTCTCGGGAGGGCTACTATTAGGTAGTGGGGACTTGGGGAGGTGTGGAGGATAAGTAAAGACCATCCAAGCCAAACGGCTGATTCGCATCGGTTTGTAATTCTCTTTTTGTGTAGCTTTGGTTTTTTTATAATAAGATGAAAAGTACGGTGTCCAATAAAAAACTATTGCGTTAAATCCAAATCAAAATTATCCAGTAAACAAAAAAAATCCAAATCAAAATTATGTTGACACGGAATGATTAGAATTATTTAATAAAACTGCATGTCGTTCGGTCATTAAACGGCACGGCGTTACTAGCACATCTTCCTTGCCATCCAAAACCTCCGTTGCGGATTTGCCCTGCCCTGCCCCGCCCCGCCCCAAGTGAAAACGATTCAGATTAAGGGGGAACCACCAATTTCTGAAATTCCAAAATTTCGTTGATTCTTTGAAAGCAAGGAATCCGAAAAATACAGCGAGAATAGCAGCGACTAGTTGTTGTTGTTGCTAAGAGCGATGGGGAAAGCTTCAAGGGACAAGAGGGATATCTACTACCGAAAAGCAAAAGAAGAAGGATGGCGTGCTCGAAGTGCCTTCAAACTCCTTCAGATTGACGAGGAATTCAATTTATTTGATGGAGTTAAGCGGGTGGTCGATCTTTGTGCTGCCCCTGGTAGCTGGAGTCAGGTATTTATATTGATAGGATAGGATTCTCATTTTATTTGATATTAATACTGTCCCTTCGAAATTGCACTAAAACCCGATTGAATGTGACTTTGATGCGAATTACGATGTAGGTTTTGAGTAGGAAATTATATCTCCCAGCAAAGAGTTCATCCGATTCGAAGTAAGTTTCAGTCACTGCTAGTATTAGTAGTGTGATTGTTGTTCTCAATAGATAAAGGTCCTAACTTCTTCTTTCATCGTTATTTTCAGGGATGGCGATGTGCCCCTTATTGTTGCAATTGATTTGCAGCCCATGGCTCCAATTGAAGGTGTTATTCAAGTCCAGGGTGATATAACTAATGCCCGAACCGCTGAAATCGTAAGAATCAGCTATATTTCTACTTTCATAGCTCTACGTTTATTTTTTATTCATATTGGCGATGTATATTGCCAAATTTGGCATCCATTTCCCTGTCTGACTTTTTGTTAACCCTTTAGGTGATCAGACATTTTGATGGTTGCAAGGCTGACCTAGTTGTGTGTGATGGTGCCCCAGATGGTATGCTGACATTTTTGGTTTTACCGTCCACTTCCTTACTGCTTTTTGTTTATAATTACTATTGGCTTAAGCTGTACTTGATTCCAAGCTATGGTTTGCAGTTACTGGCCTTCATGACATGGATGAATTTGTTCAGTCCCAGTTAATACTAGCAGTAAGTATCCTCAAAATCTTTCCAAGGAAATTTATCATCATAAATTTGTTTCTCAGAAATTAAAATCATGTGCTGGCCTTTGCTTACACATTCAATCTTCCTAACCTAAATATGCTACAGACTTTGTAGATGATGTTGAACTTCGTATTATATTGATACGAATGTTGGGTCATCCTTGCAGGGTTTGACAATCGTTACTCATGTACTTAAAGAAGGTGGTAAGTTTATTGCAAAGATATTCCGTGGAAAAGATACAAGTCTTCTCTACTGTCAGGTAAGTCTAAAGCCCTCAAATTTGGCAGCTTAATATAATTTGTTACAAAGGTATATTATACGGTTTGCTAACAGTAAAGCATGATTTCAATTAATAAATTCCTTGTTGTCTGGCTCATTTTGTTGCAGCTGAAGTTATTCTTCCCCATAGTAACCTTTGCAAAACCAAAAAGCAGTCGTAACTCCAGCATAGGTAACATATTGAACTTAGTTTTCTTTTCCTTAGCAGCTACATTCTAGTTCTTCTCAATCTCTATGTAGTCCTATTGCAGTACGTTTTCCATGAAATAGAAATACTAATGTTGTAAATAGTTCTTCGTTTTAAATTGTATATGTCAATAAAGTATTCTAGCATTTTCTTAGGGTTGTATGGCTTCAACAATCAACTTTTGCCTTGCTCGGTTAATGCTGTGTCTGGCATGCATTTGTGCCCTACTAATCTTCAGGTCCATGCAGTCCCCACTTGCTGCACGTATGGGAAACTTAATTGGATGCATCCCAGGTGGTGGCCTGTCCAAGGACAACCCCTGGTGCTCAACTCAATTATTCAGCATCATGGCTTACCTTTGGGGATCCACTCAAATACCTGAGAGATATGCTCTTATCAATTCTAAAATTGCTTGGAGTTTCAGTATTTCTAGGATTGATTTGCTACAATATTGATGAGAGGATTGCAGGCTATTTTATCTTTGAAGTAATAAATTTACAATGAATGCAGTCTTTTTTACTTGAAATGTTGTAATACACAATGTTGCCTCTGATATATCTCGAGGACCTGTTATGTAGAAAGATCTCTGATGCTGTTTGCACCCTTAGCCCTGTCCAAATTTTTTATTTTGGAAAAAATATTTTTGCACGCGTTTTTTTTTTCTTTTCTTTTTGCCAATGCACATAAATTCATGTTGAATGCATGCTCGATTTCCCAATCTATTTAGGCATTCTACCTGATTTATGCTTGCATATTTTTAGATTAATTTTGCGTCTGAATGTTTCGTACCTCCTATTGAATGGGAAATATGTTCTGTAACATATGTTTTTTTATTTTTTACCTTTGGGCTTGTGAAGTAGTTACATATTGGATATCTGGGCGTGTCATTTGATTTATCATGTATTCAATTGAGAGCCAACATTCAGACAATGGACTGCAGTTGTGTGGAAAAAAAAATGCAGGCCCTAGATATTTGAATGTGCCTTTAAATGAGCAGAATAATCTGATTCCATATGGTATCGAAATATCACTCCATTCCAAAGGGCATATAACATGCGTTTATGATCCTTTCAACTTCTAAAATATATTATGAACCTTACATTGTTGTATGTTTCTGCAGTCTTAAAACTAATGCTGGCAATTTTTCATCACACAGAGGCATTTGCAGTTTGTGAGAATTACTCCCCTCCTGATGGATTCAACCCTAAGGATCTGCATCGTCTCCTAGAAAAGGTGGGAAGTCCTTCGGGAGCAGATGATCTAGGTATGTCAAATCTTCCAAATTGATGACTCTTATGAACTACATTATTTTTTTAATGGCACAGTTCAATGAAGATCAACACCTTCATCTCGTTTTTGAATTTTAAATAACCAACTTGGTCTCACATATCAGTAAATGAATGTCATTGCCTCCTTTAACACGACAGATTGCAGTAGTGGGTTGTTGGAAGGGCCAAATAAGGTGTACATTCCGTTTCTGGCTTGCGGTGACCTCAGTGGGTATGACTCTGACCGTTCCTATCCTCTGCCTAAAGATGCCCAGGGAACTTACCGGAGCTTGGATCCTATCCAGCCCCCAATTGCCCCTCCTTATAAGAGGGCCCTAGAAATGAAGAAAGCTTCCAGCCAGAGCATCACATAGCTTGAGAAACTTTCCTTGGAATCTTGAACGCATTTGTTATCGTCATCTTTCATATACAGGATCAAACAAGTTAGTCGTTCTTAGATGCCTTAGAATTCAAACAATAGACCGGCGTCCCCATTTTTTAGTACGATTATTGATCCTCTTTCTGTTGTAACAGTATGTCTCACTGGATATGTGATCGGTCTTGTATTAAGTTATTAACTATGGTCTTCCTGATATTAGAGCAAAATGATTACATTTTCTGAATGTGGGCTTTTGTGCTCATAATTGCTAGGTCACTGGAATTTACAGATGAGTTTACTGTGTTGGGTAAAAAAGAATGAGATAAAGTTGGATATTCGTTTTTTTTTTTTATCAGAAGTTGGATATTCGTTTTTTTTTTTTTATCAGAAGTTGGATATTCGTTTTTTTTTTTTTTATCAGAAGTTGGATATTCGTTGAGTTGAACAATTGTGGTCCTGGGACAACAGCATCTTTTGCATTCTGATGAGGTAATGAGAGGCACGGGCCTATAGGCCCACAACCCCCAGAGAATCCATGATTGGTAACTTGGTATCTGGTGGTAAAATATTCGACGTGTACTTTCACGTGGCAAATATTTCTGACAACTTAGCAGTGAAGTTTTACTTCTTTCAACTTGTATAATAAGCACAGTAACTTGTAATTAAACTTGTACTTCTCACATCCGTCCTTTGTTAAAAACATGTTTGCTGTTTCTATAGTAGTGGTCTTTTCTTTTGTATGATAATGACACTTTCCGAGTTGAATAGTTGAGTAAACATTCGAGTCCTAATATCAATTTTTTATTAAGATATTTGAAAGTTGAAGAAATGTCATGTATACAAAGAGTGATACAAGTTTATATGTATAGGCGATAGCTAATGTGTCGATAATATAATATGTTGACATGTTTTGCGATTGGGATGTTACGTTCAGAGAGAAACCGATTCAGCTTTACTTACTGCTATTTTTTTCTGCAACACGTTAATATGTTTTCCCACTTAGGCACTGCTCAAACCTAAAAGAAATGAGCTAAAAAAATTCACACCTAAGAATCTAAGATGGTGTGATTTGGCACTCACTATGTATATTTCTACAAGTTAAGAGACAAATTTTTGAAGCAAAAACCACAGAATTCCTTAGTTCTACAAATTTTTCTAATCAACAAGGATTTGAAGTAACAGAGTTAGTCCTCTTCAAAGAAGAAGCAGAGTTCAAGAACTCGATGCAGTCCTCCAGCGCCTCAGCTCGGTGCGATTCGATTGGATCCGACACAGACCTCGACCTAGTCAAGTTGGCCGACATCACCTTCCTCGAGCTCCTCTTTCTTGCAGACATAACACACACAGCTCTCGCCACCTTAGTCCTCAGTGTGCGTAGTAAATTCATGGGTGCGGAGAGTGGTTCTTTGTCTTTCAGAAACGGGAAAGCCCAAACTCCGGTGGCTGGTCTGTTCCTGCCTCCGCCAACTCTGGTGCCGCAGCCGCCACTCTGTTTCAGAAACAGAATTGGCTTCTCATTCAAATCAGGGCTGAAACTCACCCTCTTGCTAGCTTTCCTTGACATGTTGGAGAGAAGGGGAGGATGGGTGAGAAGATTTTGGAGGCAGTTGGGTTGGATTTGAGGTGTATTTATGGTGGATTGAATCTAGGGGAAAAAAGGGGGACTCAAAATAGAAAAGAAAAAGAGAGAATTTGATGTTGATTTTGGTTTTGTGGTTGGAGCTGAAAAACATGAGAAACAGTTTTTTGATTTTTTTTTTATCGAGAAATAGTGTTTGTTTGTGTTAAAAACATTGGTTTAGTTAGTATTAATAGACAATTAATTTTTATACAGGAAATTCCCTTCAACGAACAAAAAAAGAAAAAAGAAAAAAGGAAAAAGGAAAAAGCATATGTTGGTTTGACTACAAGACCAAAAGCTTTTCGTTTACTTCACATATATTGGTTTTTATAGATGCACTGTAAATGAAGAATTCAAAATTAGACGGTAAAATTTTTTAATTTTAAATAAGTTTATTGAAATATTTGTGAGTGAATACGAGCGGGATACTTATTTATATATGTATGAGCTCATGAATTCAATATGTGGATTTTAGTGCAAATCTTTTTTATCAAATTTGGACGGAATTTCATTTAATAAAAAAATATATATGATAAAAATATATACTTTATAAAAAGAAATAATAAATAATTTTACAATAAAATATAATCCAACATACTTAAATTATAATAAAAAAAATTATGTGAATAAGACATTATATAATCTTCTTAACGTGTAAATTCATTTTCCCTCTTTTTTAATTATAAAATAAATTATTATAGTTGGCTATAAACTAATATTATATAAATTTTTGAATGAGTCGAGCATATCTCAGCTCTTAGCATTGGGTCGTGCCTATATATATATATATATATAATTTACTTTATATACTACTTGCATGAGGCAACTTGCATGAGGCAAGTATGTGATGTAAGAATCAAAATTAAAATAACACGATGAACCCGTATTCTCTGCAGGCCGGAATTTGAAATTGATTAATTAAACTATTCATCAGTCTAGCTTCCCAAAACGACTTATGATTTTCGTGGCAAATAAGAATGGAAGCTTAGATAAAACAAAGCTCTCTGTAAACCAAAGGAGGTTTGTTTGAAGTGGTTTTGTTGATTAATTATGTTGGAAGTTAGAAATTCGATGCTTAATTATCGATACCAATCAGGTGGCAGTAATGGTAGATATCGTACAATTTTGAAGATTGGTGATGGGATTAAATGAAGTAGGGTTTTTGGCCACAAAAGAAGAGATTGAACATTGAAGAGGTGGATCCAGGCATCATATAAGAGCCATAAGGAGCTAAGGACAAGGGTGGATGGAGAGGTTTTAAAGGGAGGGGGCGCAAGAGAGACAAGCACTTGATACTCCTCCCTGCCATTTTGCTTTCTCCCTCTCTTAAGGCCCTACCCTACCCTTTCCTAATTTAATTTCAACAAAATTCCAACACAAAAAAAAGCTGTAATTGTCGATATGCTACCCCTCGTTAATATCTAAAGGTTAATGTAATAAGTTGACGTTTCTAAGATAGGAAAATAGCTAGATCTGGGTTTGGCGTGAATATTAGGGTTTGATTTTCTTTTCTCTTCCTTTTTTCCGAACCTCTTTCGCTGGAAAAAGAAAAGATGGAGTTCTTGTTCCGAAGAATCTATTTGTTTGGTAGATGGTTCTTTTTGACTGAGTTGATAAACAAGCCTTCACACTTCCCAATAAATGTGTGTTGCATATTCAGTCAACAACAAGACATCCAACCTTTGCATTGGGCTCATTTCATCACATCATTGTCCCTTTTTTTTTCTTTCTTTTTTTTACCGCTAAATTCTAACCGACAAATTTATATTAATATCTTATTTTTAAATTATTATGAAATGATAGTACAGTGGTCACCTGTCTTATGTTGGATTCGGAGTCTTCTATTTAGAGTGACAATATTTTATTCGATTCGAAATCCGTATAAAATTTATTCGGGTCAATTTGTGTGATTAAAATTTAAGGTCATTTTCGGGTCAATTCTTTATGACATGTTTAATAAACGGGTGGGTTTCGAGTCAATCTGTTAATCCGTTTAATGACTTGTTAACTCGTTTAATAAATGAGTAGATTTCGAGTTAATAGGTTAACCCGTATATTGACTTATATATTAACTCATTTAATAAACGTGTCATTATTAACTCATATATTTACCCAAATACATATTAAATCTTATAATTTAAATAAGTTAAATATGTTAAATATGTTAAACAGGTTAAACGGGTCAAACGGGTCATAGGTTAATTGTGTTTTGAGTACGATCTGTTTATTAAATAGGTTATACATGTCATTAACAGATCGGGTTCGAGTTAGATATCTTTAACACGATTATTAAACAGGTCGGGTTCGAGTTTGACATATATGGATAAAACAGAGTTCATAATATGATACGAACCCGATACGACACGACGCATTGTCAGCCATATCTTCCACTACCACCCTTCATTCTTGTATGAACACCATGAATGAATACTCTTCATTCTTGTATGAAAACAATGCTTGAAGTTTTGGGTTCAAAGTCCGATCTCCTTTGAATCATGGCTCATTGGAATATGCTGCCACTTTTATTTGTAGGCTAGGCAGTCATTGGACTCATTACTCATTGCAGTATGGAATAAAGGATATTAAAGTAAGGCCCCCTCTTCAAACTCACTCATCTTATCTGCCAATAACAATTCAACACGTGTCATATAATGAATTTTAGGATTGGATGATTTATAATGGCAAGCATAAAAGATAAACCTACTACTCTACAAGTAGGGATGCTTCTAACAGTGGGTGCATGAGCCTGACTTCCAACTAAGTTGGGCCTGACTACCATATGGCACCCAAAACTACCTCAAATTGGGGTTCTAGAGGGAGTCCAATGGGCTCCAAGCTCATCTACAATTTCATTTGGATTAAATCCATCCGTTGTTCCTAAAAAATATTTATGATAATAATTCCTATTTTGGTCCATATGTTTTTGCTCAAAAGGTTACTTTGCCTGTGTTCCTTTAACAATTTGTTTAATTAGATGTTTGTATGTGTAACACTCAAAGAAGAAAGTATTAGTATGGATGGAAATATCAATAATCGGATATATTGATAGATATATTTATATAAATATCGTTTATGCCTAACAAAAATTGTGAAAAGGTAGTTCAAAAGTTAAAAAAATTTAGTGAAACTTTGGGGAAAAAATTGAAGTACTCAATAATGGTTATATTGGACTAAAAAAAAATTTAAATGACTTTGATATCGTAAATATATGATATATAATATAATAGAATATAATCTGATGCATAAACCTTAAACATAAACTTAAATTAAAATATATTTCCATGATAGAACAGTTCTTCTAATTTTAGGCGACTTTTACTAGCACTTCCACTCGCCATATTATGAAGTCTATTATATATAAAAATTATATTAAGTACTTATTTTTTCAAATATAAACAATGTAAACGAAGTAATAATTAGTTATATAATTATTTCTATAATAATAATAATAATGTACTAGTATTCAATAAAAAGAGAATTTTTTTTTTCCAAATAATAATAATAGATATTGATAATATATTGATAATAATGTACTAATATTCTAGTTTAATAATAATAATAATAATAATAATAATAATAATAATAATAATAATAATAATAATAAAAGAGATTATAAAGTAGAAACCCTTCTCGGGAACAAAAAAAATACAATAAATCTGATTAGAAGCGTGTAAAAGTATTTGTGAGCCGAAGCCTTTAATCACATATTAAAAGCGTGTAGAAGTATTTGTAGACTATTAGATTAAAAAAACAATAAATCACGTTAATCTGCTTCAGTACTAATTTTCATCCTCTTCTGTCTTTTATTTCACCGGACCTTTATCTTCTCTGTTCCTTCTTCTTTGTGACCGGCAATACCAAACAGCATCATCGCACTCAAATTCGACCACCGTCAAGTGCCTCAACAATACCAAACAAACCCCTTCTCAAGACAAACTTTATCTAATAGGATCCACTTCAAAATAACTTTGATAATCGTGTCTAATCCTACTTGACAGGACCCGTCCTTAAGAAGTAAAAATTGGACCAACCCTTACACCTGTTTGACAACTTTTGTCAAACAAAGGATAAGTCTAATTTACTTAATAATCATCTAACCAAAAAAAACCTACCCTAATGGGGTTTACACTCATATTCAACCCACTAATCTCGTCAGGTGAAAATACTTTCGGATTTGCTTTGTGACACACTTATTGTCACCTATTAATACTACCCAAAGTCCCCAAGATATTGAACTCAACTATCCATATCGTTTACTTATAATATCCTCTTAAAAGCATTATTTGACCAACTAGCTAATCAAACTATTATATAAAATTTAACGATCATAATTCCTTAGGCGTAATTAATGGCTTTTCTTTAACGTAATATTCAAACCCTTAGCACTCCCTTATAATCATCCTTGTATAGCGTAAGTTCATAATTAATGGAAAATTAAAGGACAATTTAAAAGTAATTAATTTAATAAACAAAACTTACTAGATACTCGGATATATGCTCAAATAGTGACCAATAATTCCACGAATTATATAATTACACTCAGAAAAATAAAAGAAATTTTTTACCTGTTGATCAGACCGTCGTCCATTGCCACACACGCCGACAACAGCTCACTGCGCGTGAACCCACGCGCCAAGCACTGTAGCAGCGTCATCCTTACCCAATTTTCTGGGTTTCGGGTTGCCCGACCTGGCGACCCGACCTGTTTATCCTCCTTTTACGTCTAATTTCAACGTTCCTTTGATGAATCTTAATCTAATCTAGCTATGCAGGGGGTTCTATGATGTTAAAAAGGGAAAAAAAACATATATCGATCTTTTTGTTCAAACTTACCTAATTCGCCTTGGCTTCCCAATGGGCTCAACCACCTTACCTGCGTCTAGCTCGTTCTTTTTAGTCTTTTAGGTAGTCACAGAGCATATAGGATGTGGCAGAATTCATGTTCTCACGTCCCCTGAACCAAAACCAGGAAACTCGAAAGCAAACCTTGCGGTTTCTTCACACACCCAATGTTTCTTCTTCCTTTCTTTCCCCAGACGTCCTTAGCTGCTTCTTCTTTCTTCTTTCCATTCTTTCCTCAGTTTCCCCTCCTAGATTTCCCTTCCTTCTCCTTTTTCTTCTCACGGCCAGCACCATGTGTTTCTCTCTCTATTTTTTTGTTTTCATTCCAACCATGCCGAATGCCCTCACATCACACACACACACACACACATATATATATATATATATATATATATATATATATATATATCTACAAGTCGGTGGAGGAAATTGAAATAGAATTTTGGAGAACATCCTAGAAAAAAGGCATGTGAATCACATGCCATAATACCAAATTACCAATTTACCTTACTCACAATAATTACTAAAATACCCTTGTCTTTTATAAGCTTATATTTTTCTTACCCGAACTCCGCTTTTGGCATTCCACCTATTTATGTACTCGGGAGCTTGAGACCTTCATAATGGTCTTTCTAGAACGTCCAAAAAGTTCCTAGATTAAAAAGTCAACATTTTAACCTAACAAGGATAAAATCATCTTTTTTATTTTTTCTAGTAAAATGGTGATTAATCACTTTGACACGACCCATCCTAATCCCCTCGAGATTATCGCGGGATGTGCCATGATCCCGTTTGACACGAAGTGTCAAATAAGAGATAACTCAAACCTCAGCTCGTTCGGGGCTTCCAGAGCGAGTCAGGATCGGTGAAAGAGTGTGATGTCTCGGTCTCTGTTACAGACCACATCCGTGATCAATCTGAAGGGTATTAAAACTATTAAAAGCTGTGAGTGGAGGAAAATCAATAGTTTAATAAAACACATTTCATAAGAAGACATTTATGCCCTTCACTAAAAATTATGCATGCATTCGAAAACCAATAATCAAACCATTTAACTTAATTAAATCATTAGGGCCTTAGCCCAAACCATAAATCCAAGTAAGTGAGAACTCAGCCAAAAACCGTAAATCCAAACCATGTGGATCCCTGCCCAAATCCATTAACACCGAAAACCAAATCATAAATCTAATAAATCCGAAATTCAAATAAATAATCTGGTAAATTCGTAAATCCATAAATCACAATTCCATCAAACACCGTTATGTACCAATCCTCGGCATCCCAGATGTAAGACCCGTGTCCTGGAGGGAACGGTGAACAATCCCACATTCCTGCGAGGGGGAATGGTCTGGGAGAGGATGGTGGTGTGCCTTAAAAGGTGTAGGCACACACCTATCTAACACAAGGCCTTTTGGGAGCTCAGTGGCTTTGGGGGGGATTGGAACCCCAAAGTTAAGCGAGTTGAGGCTGGTGCAATCCCATGATGGGTGACCTACTGGGAATTTTCATGTGAGCTCCCGAAAACAAAACCGTGAGGGTTGGGCCCAAAGCGGACAATATTGTGTTAGATGGGCCGGGTCATGACAGAATGGTATCAGAGCTGGACCCTGACCGGAAGTGTGCTAGCGAGGACGCTGGGCCCCAAGGGGGGGTGGATTGTAAGACCCGGTCTTGGAAGCAAGAACGGTGAGCAAGACCCGTGAGCTTGAGTTCGGGGAGCACTGCAAGGATGCATGAGTTCGGAAGAGCCGATTGGGGATCTCAAGAACGGTGGTTTCGGGTCATGATACGGACTGTGCCATCGAGAGTATATGATCCCATTTCCACTCGGGTCATGAGCACTGCAAGGATGCATAATCCCGTCGTTCTCCTGCTTCCGCTTCAATGCGAAGAATACATAAAGTCGCGTCTTGAAATTGAGCATCAATGATCTGATCAATCAGGATTGGTCACACCTGGAAACTCGCTACCAAACCATCTTGACTATCAAGTCCCAACACAACACCAGTCTTACGCAGTTCAACTAATAAAGGAAAGTGTATTGTCCGTAAATGGGCCACTGAATGTGCTGATTTCCGACTCAATGCGTCAGCTACCACGTTTGCCTTTCCAGGATGGTATTCGATTGTACAATCATAATCCTTAAGCAATTCCAACCATCTTCTCTGCCTCACATTTAGCTCCTTCTGGGTGAAAAAGTATTTCAAACTTTTATGATCCGTAAACAGTCGGCAAGTCTCATCATATAGATAATGTCTCCAGATCTTCAGCGCATGCACTACTGCAGCCAATTCCAAATCATGGGTAGGATAGTTGCGTTCATGCGGTTTTAATTGTCGAGAAGCATAAGCAATCACGGGTCCTTGAGGAAAATGATGATTTTGCCCCTGGAACTGGGCGAACAGTTGACTTTTTATTCGAGCGGTCAAACGAACTTTGACCGATGACCGTGACGTAGTTCGGGACGTCACGAGTTCATAGGCAGGTGGCACACCCGATTTCGACATTCGAGGAAAAAGTTATGACATGCGGAAGTTTGAGGGTAAATTGGTAAATTGGTCAAACGGGGCCATTTGTTGACTTTTTGATCGGGACAATGTTTGGACTTTCCGAGAAGACCGTTAGATAGGTCTCGGGATGCTGAATCCGTAGACAGGCGGCATGCGTCAATCGGAGTCCGAACGAAAACGTTATGGGTCTAGAACAATTAGGGGTATTTTGGTAATTTGTGAGAACAAGGGTAAAATGGTAATTTTTGTTCAGCTAAGTTGTGATAATTCAGCCAATTGATGAGTCAATGTAATTGATGACTCAAGGCATCCTGAGGTGACACATGTCACTGATAGACTACAGACTACAAAAAACCTCCTTCAAACCTTGTTATTAATTAACTAAGTAAATGAAACGGTTTGTAAAATTGAGAGATGAATTGTTTACCCAAAATCAAAAAACAGAGACTACAGACTACAAAAAACCTCCTTCAAACCTTGATCGATCTTAGAAAACCAGGGAACAATTAAGTGAGGAATTAAGGGTAATTGGGAGTGGAAATTGAGTGAAAACCCGAGAGGATTATTGAACAAACTGAGCTGCATCCATCACTGAGATACCCGAAAAACTGTCCAAAACAATAAATCTCGAATTTGAATTCTTAGGCGGTTTTGATCGAAATTGATATGCTTTTGAATCTTCTGGGAGCTCAACGAAGTGAAACAAATCGCTTGGGAACGAAATTGGGGGTGATACGGCTAAGAACAGAACCAGCGACATCTTTGAATGTTGGAGGTTGAGTTCGACTACTGGGAGGTGAGGATTTCTGAAATTGATTTCACATTTATGCTTAGAATGGACGTATAATGCTTCCTGTATGATCAATTTAATGAATTAACGTGAACTGGGGAAGGACCCGATTTCAGACCCGTCGGGTGTTCATCTTGAGTCGAGAGATTCTAGGGTTCCATTTATGAAATTGGAAACACAGATCAATAATAGACATGGAATAGGTGGGAATGATTGAAAGAACTGGAGAAATTGAGTTTGAATTGGCTTAGATTGGTACGGGTTGTATCGCGGGTCAGAGGATCCGTTTACCAGGTAAACGGGTGGAAGGGGTGACTGTAGCAGTCACTGTTCACGGCGCGTGGACTCACGCGCAGCCGCTTGCGGCGGCGCGTGAGGACGCGTGGCACGTTTTCTGAGGAATGTTTCAATAGATGTTTTACTCTATGTAATGTAACAGACATTTTAAAATTGGTTTCGAGTGGATCGGACACTTGCTCGATAATGTTTCGAGGATCCGACGGTTTAAGTTATATTTTAAAATAATATTGAAATCCCGTAAAACTATGGGAAATTAATATGATGTAAATTGAGTTGTTTATAACCCTGTATAATGATTTTGGACAGGCTTCGAGATTCCTAGCGAGTATCGGAAATTACGGAAATGCGTGCAGCTCGGAAAGCGAGCGGGTTGGACGGTGTGTGAGTGGACGTTTGTTTTATAAACCATGATGCATGCATAGTTAAATGTTTTCCATGATTGATTGCATGAATTGACTTGCAATGATGTCCTGATGATGTGGCATGATTATGTGTGATTTAATGAATATTTTAATCGGTCTTTCGGACACGTTTTTCGAGGAATTATGAAAATAGTATTTTGGGCTAGGCCCGGAGTTAAAAAGGTTTCCAAAAGAGTATTTTGACTTATTGGGTGAGTCAATGATGATTTCTGGATTATTTTACTATGTTCAATGTGATTTTACGGTTTTACGTATAAATGCTATTTGGGCTTGAGTCCCGGTTGGTAATGATTTTGACTTGGGTTGAAGTCAAGGATTTGATTGAGATGTTTTGGGATATGATCCCAGGATGATTTTCATTGTGATTATGGATGCCCAGACGGTCGAAGCTAGGGGGTAGTCCCAGACGACCGAAGCTCGGGGATATGATTGTGCTTGTTCCCAGGTAGCCGGAGCTAGGGGTGTTCCCAGGCGGCTGGTACTCGGGGTGATAAGTATTCCCAGATAGCCGGAGCTCGGGGTGTTCCCAGACGGCTAATGCTCGGGGTTATAGACTATGAGTAGTGCGGATGTGATTATGTGATGGTTTGTGCACTTGTGAATAGTGCGGATTGATTGGTTGATTGATCGAGTAATGGATTGTGACCTTATACATAGTATTGTTTGATGTTGGTTGTGATTACGTACTGGTATTGAGTACGAGTTCTGGTCTGTGTGGCCAGGTGGTTATGTTTTCATGTGTTTGGCCTGAGAGCCGGGAGTTGACTTGTTATGTGGTTTGGTTGGAAAGCCGGTGATTGTCATTCCTATGTTTTTCCCTATGCATGCATGGTTTGATAAACTGGAGGGTAAATGATGTCTTCTATTAATGTGTTTTAATGAATATATTTTTGTCCACTCACACCTTTTCGGTTTTGATGACCCTCCAGGCCGTGGCACAACGTTCGGGGCTGATCTCGAGGCGGAGGCATGAGCGGCAGTTATCCCTTGTCTGATAGGTGCTGAAGGATAGTTTCGGGATTTCATTTGACTGGTCAGACGGGAGCAGGACCGGGTACGGTTTTCGAGGTCCAGTTGGGACGGGTCCTGTCAAAGATTTTGTCACGACCCGGCTCATCTAACACAATATTGTCCGCTTTGGGCCTCGCCCTCACGGTTTAGTTTTCGGGAGCTCACGTGCAACTTCCCAGTAGGTCACCCATCATGGGATTGCACCAGCCTCAACTCGCTTAACTTTGGGGTTCCAATCCCCCCCAAAGCCACTGAGCTCCCAAAAGGCCTTGTGTTAGATAGATACGTGCCCACACATATAAGGTACTTCACATTTCCCTCTCCGAGCGATGTGGGATCGTTCACCGATCTTACCTTTCCAAGCTCACGGGTCTTGCTCACCGTTCTTGCTTCTCAAGCTCACGGGTCTTGCTCACCGTTCTTGCTTCCAAGACCGGGTCTTACAACCCACCCCCCCTTGGGGCCCAGCGTCCTCGCTGGCACACTTCCGGTCAGGGTCCGGCTCTGATACCATTCTGTCATGACCCGGCCCATCTAACACAATATTGTCCGCTTTGGGCCCAACATTCACGGTTTTGTTTTCGGGAGCTCACATGAAAATTCCCAGTAGGTCACCCATCATGGGATTGCACCAGCCTCAACTCGCTTAACTTTGGGGTTCCAATCCCCCCCAAAGCCACTGAGCTCCCAAAAAGCCTTGTGTTAGATAGGTGTGTGCCTACACCTTTTAAGGCACACCACCATCCTCTCCCAGACCATTCCCTCTCGCAGGAATGTGGGATTGTTCACCGTTCCCTCCAGGACACGGGTCTTACAATGTAGAAAACAAAAGTCCACTCACACACCGTCCAGATTGTTCCGTTTCGAGTTGTTCGCTTCTTTCCGATGTCCTGGAAGTATTCAGGTCTGTCAAACAGGTAATATCAGAGCACTAGGTTGCGGTCTGAGTTGTGCACATTGTGTACATGTCTGGTTAACTGATCTGTTTTACGTACAGATACCTCTGTATGCCTCCGCGACGCGAGCCTCGTGTACAGCCTGGCGAAGAAATGGAGGGTCCAGACGTAGAGAGAGCTCAACGTTTGGGGGCCACAAGTTTCACTGGTTAGACGAACCCAGATGAGGCTTATGATTGGGTTACACAGTTGGAACGGATTTTCGAGATCATGCGATGTCCACCAGGAGACATGGTTCCTTTAACCACGTTTATGCTGAGTAGTCAGGCGTATCGATGGTGGCGTGGATTACAGTTGACGGGATTGGATGCCAACACCCTGAGTTGGGAGGACTTCGGGCACCGTTTCCTAGATCAGTTTTATCCTCGTTCTTTCTGTAATGCTAAGGAAGTGGAGTTTCTTCAATTGAAACAAGGAGATCTATCTGTGGCTGATTATGAGCAAAAGTTCTTGAACTTAGCCAATTTTGCCCCTTTGTATGTGTCTACCGAGGAGGATAAGTGCAGAAGGTTTGAGCAGGGGTTAAAGAATTAGACTCGTGGTGCTGTGACAGTGGGATCATATGCTTCTCTGAGGGAGTTGTCCGATGCAGCTGCCAGAGTTGAGGTGACTTTACCAGCACCACAGTAGTTTTCAGGCTATGGTCGGCGCTGAGATCGACAGTATCAGGGAGCGCCGAGTCAGAGATGGCCAAAAAGAGGTGGTTCTAGTTCTGGATCATCTGGTGGTACTCGTTCGAGTTATGGTCGTGGGAATGCACCGAGATTTGGGTCTCAATCTTCGGCAACAGTGCAGTCTAGTGAAGCATCAGTGGGATCAACCAACCGACAGAACAGCGGGCCCAATCGGGGTAATGTGTTTGTTTGCTTTTACTGTCGGGAGCCGGGTCATTTCAAGAAGGACTGCCCATGTTTGGTAGGTAGTGGTACCGGTTGGGGCACTGCCGAGCAGAGTCGGAATACGACATCGACTTCTGATACGATTGGGGGGAGAGGAACTGGTCGAGGACGTGGTAACTCACGAGCACGTGGTCAGACTTCGGGACCACAGGCTCGAGTATTTGTTGTTACTCAGCAGGAGGCTCGATCTACCCCAGGAGTGGTGACAGGTATGCACTGTCCTGGAGGGCAAATAAACATCAAAGGTGTGAGTGGACAAAAAATTAAGTTTAGAAATACATTTATCAAATTATAATCTTACCCTCTAGTTTTCACAAACATGCATGCATATCATAACTCATAAATCAAATAATTAAGATATGAATATAAATCTCAAACATCCATAAAAACACAGAATCCAGGTTCAATATAGAGTCACGTTATCCTTGCAACGCGTGCAAATCAATAGGCTCAGGGACCGCTCAAATCCCGAGCATCCGCCGCTGTGAACACATCACCAGCCGGAAATCTAGGTCGTCATGAACATATCACGGACTGACCTCCATATAATCCAGCACATCTGGTCTGAGTCGAGCCTCCATTTGGCTGCACGACAACATACCGTGCTACGTGACCTCTCCGGGGTAAACACTTCCATCCCGGAGGCGAGCGTTATCTCCAGGGTCCATTTCGGGGGAAACATATTCCACACCGAAAGCCCTCATATATCATCATCACGATAACCAGTGAAAACAGTTGCATTTAATATCAAAACCAGTTTTAAACTGGGCTTTAAGCCCAAAAAACTTTTCTCAAATCCAGAAACCAATCCACGCAAACCTGCGCAATCACAATCCTATTTATGACATAAATTCATCAAATCCAATACCAGACTCATAATCCGAGTCAAAATCAAGTTCAAACCCCGAGCCTTAGCTCCAAATATCAGTTTCACAGTTTTCTCGAAAATCGTGCCCAAAAGCATATAAAATAATATAATATTCCCAAAAGTCCGAAATTCATCATAACGAAACATTAATTATACCAAATCATTTCCAATCATATTATAAAGCATTTAAAACATATATGCATGCATTTAGGGTAGAAAACAAAAGTTCACTCACACACCGTCCAGATTGTTCCGTTTCGAGTTGTTCGCTTCCTCCCGATGTCATGGAAGTATTCGGGCCTGTCAAACAAGTAATATCAGATTACTAACTCGTTACATAATCTCCTGTACGAATTTCCTAATCGTCGAAATAAAATAATATTATTTTAAACGTAACCTATACGTTTCGGGTACACAAAACTACTCTCAGTTCATATCTGATTGACCCGAAACCAACGCTAATAGGTCCGTATCATCGAGAGCATCAAAAAGTGTGTTGAACCCTCCTTCAGATTCCCGGTCACGCGCCCTCACGCGCCGCCGCAAGCGGCTGCGCGTGACAGCCACACGCCGTGAACAGTGCCTGCTACAGTGTCTCTCTCTCGCCCGTTTCTCTGGTATTCGGATCTGCGACCCGCGATCAGACTCGACTCGTTTTCTATCGATTTACACTCAATTCATCTCGTTCTTTCACTCATTAATATCTATCCAATCTAACTTATAGTTATGTACCTTCAATTGAATCAATTAAACCATAAAACGCCTCGACTTAAGATGAACACCCGTCGGGTTTGAATTCGGGTTCTATCCAAATATCACCTGTTTCCTTCAATTGTTCATACCAGAAGCAACATAGGACTATTATAAACACGAATTCGAGATCAATTTCATGAGTTATTACCTCTAAGTCACTGAACTCAAGCTCGATTTTCTGAACTAGTTGTAGCGTCTATTCGTCACGGTTTCTCCACCAATTTCCTCCCCAAGAGGCCCAGCGACCACAATATTGTCCGCTTTGGGCCCAGCCCTCACAGTTTTGTTTTCGGGAGCTCACATGCAACTTCCCAGTAGGTCACCCATCATGGGATTGCACCAGCCTCAACTCGCTTAACTTTGGGGTTCCAATCCCCCCCAAAGCCACTGAGCTCCCAAAAGGTCTTGTGTTAGATAGATACGTGCCCACACATATAAGGTACTTCACATTTCCCTCCCCGAGCGATGTGAGATCGTTCACCGATCTTACCTTTCCAAGATCACGGGTCTTGCTCACCGTTCTTGCTTCTCAAGCTCACAGCTCTTGCTCACCGTTCTTGCTTCCAAGACCGGGTCTTACAATCCACCCCCCTTGGGGCCCAGCGTCCTCGCTGGCACACTTCCGGTCAGGGTCCGGCTCTGATACCATTCTGTCATGACCCGGCCCATCTAACACAATATTGTCCGCTTTGGCCCAACCCTCACGGTTTTGTTTTCGGGAGCTCACATGTAAATTCCCAGTAGGTCACCCATCATGGGATTGCACCAGCCTCAACTCGCTTAACTTTGGGGTTCCAATCCCCCCCCAAAGCCACTGAGCTCCCAAAAGGCCTTGTGTTAGATAGGTGTGTGCCTACACCTTTTAAGGCACACCACCATCCTCTCCCAGACCATTCCCCCTCGCAGGAATGTGGGATTGTTCACTGTTCCCTCCAGGACACGGGTCTTACAATCCACCCCCCTTAGGGCCCAGCGTCCTCGCTGGCACACTTCCCGGTCGGGGTCTGGCTCTGATACCATTCTGTCACGACCCGGCTCATCTAACACAATATTGTCCGCTTTGGGCCTCGCCCTCACGGTTTTGTTTTTCGGGAGCTCACGTGCAACTTCCTAGTAGGTCACCCATCATGGGATTGCACCAGCCTCAACTCGCTTAACTTTGGGGTTCCAATCCCCCCCAAAGCCACTGAGCTCCCAAAAGGCCTTGTGTTAGATAGATACGTGCCCAGACATATAAGGTACTTCACATTTCCCTCCCCGAGCGATGTGGGATCGTTCACCGATCTTACCTTTCCAAGCTCACGGGTCTTGCTCACCGTTCTTGCTTCTCAAGCTCACGGGTCTTGCTCACCGTTCTTGCTTCCAAGACCGGGTCTTACAAGACCCGTGTCCTGGAGGGAACGGTGAACAATCCCACATTCCTGCGAGGGGGAATGGTCTGGGAGAGGATGGTGGTGTGCCTTAAAAGGTGTAGGCACACACCTATCTAACACAAGGCCTTTGGGGAGCTCAGTGGCTTTGGGGGGGATTGGAACCCCAAAGTTAAGCGAGTTGAGGCTGGTGCAATCCCATGATGGGTGACCTACTGGGAATTTGCATGTGAGCTCCCGAAAACAAAACTGTGAGGGTTGGGCCCAAAGCGGACAATATTGTGTTAGATGGGCCGGGTCATGACAGAATGGTATCAGAACCGGACCCTGACCGGAAGTGTGCCAGCGAGGACGCTGGGCCCCAAGGGGGGGTGGATTGTAAGACCCGGTCTTGGAAGCAAGAACGGTGAGCAAGACCCGTGAGCTTGAGAAGCAAGAACGGTGAGCAAGACCCGTGAGCTTGGAAAGGTAAGATCGGTGAACAATCCCACATTGCTCGGGGAGGGAAATGTGAAGTACCTTATATGTGTGGGCACGTATCTATCTAACACAAGGCCTTTTGGGAGCTCAGTGGCTTTGGGGGGGATTGGAACCTCAAAGTTAAGCGAGTTGAGGCTGGTGCAATCCCATGATGGGTGACCTACTGGGAAGTTGCATGTGAGCTCCCGAAAACAAAACCGTGAGGGCTGAGCCCAAAGCGGACAATATTGTGTTAGATGGGCCGGGTCGTGACACCAGATGCCTGGCGTCCCAAACGCCTGACGTCGTAGACGTCATGTCACGGTCCAAACTACGCGTGCTACCCTGGGTCTCAACCCGAATCAATCTCTGACATCCCAGATTTATGACGTCTCAAACGTCTAGCAATCCTGCTCCTAAGTCACTATACGGTCCAGTCGCTCTGTGTAGTGACCCCTCGCAGGCAATGCACCATGACTACTCCATCGTCCCAGACGACTGGTGGAGACAATCCATAGATATAATGATGGTATATGGAAAACCATTTCATAAATCATCTCAAACCGTTCAAATGGGCCTACTCTCGAGATTTCCATAAAACCATCGTAATCTACAAATCCGATTTCTCAAATCCAAAACTATTTATCCAAATCCATTTATGGGTCCTCGACCCGAAATTACATTCATAAAACACAACTGGGCCTCATGCCTGATTTCGTAAACCAACTGGGCCCCTGGTCCGATGCCTTATTCAATCAAATGGACTTCAAGTCCGATAGTCCGTAAACCAAATGGGTGACAAGCCCGATTCCATATTTCCAAATCCAAAATCATACCATTGATGTAACAACCCATCCCGGAATTCGGGATTAGATTAGTAACTAATCATGATTAGCGGGGTTAATCGGTGATTAGTTGGGCAAAATCGGACGAACGGTGCAAAATGACCTTTTCCCCCCTAGTCGTGGGTAAAATGTTGACTTTTTATTCGGACGGTCAAATGGACTTTGACCGATGACCGCGACGTAATTTGGGACGTCACGAGTCTATAGACAGGTGGCACGTTCGATTCCGACATTCGCGGTGAAAGTTATGACGTTCGAAAGTCAAGGGCATATTCGTAATTTGGACGAAAAGGGGGGAAAATGTTGACTTTTGATCGGGAGGTCCGATGGCCGAGGGCCAAGGACCGTTAGGAAGGTCTCGATGCCCTGAGTCCGTAGACAGGCGGCACGCGTCAATCAGAGTCTGAATGACCAAGTTACGGGTCTGGATGCGTGAGGGGCATTTTGGTGATTATTGAACTGAGGGCAAAATTGTAATTTGTGCAGGGTACTGTTCAGATGTGGTGGAAACAGGTTGCACGGCCATGCCGTGAGTGCCCTGAGCGTGCAATTGTTTATGGGCGTTAGTGGCTGGCCAGAATGGATTGTTTAATTGGATTGAGGATAATGGAGACAGGGTTGATTGGTGTGGACTGCATCAGTGCACGGGAAGCTTTGAAAATGGCTTTGGGTTTTGTTTGCGGGAAACAAGTTCAGAGGGGAAGTAGATGGATTCCCACGGGTTGCCGTTCATTCTGAACCATTAGCTGAGTGCTGGTGAGTGAGAGAATCATTTTGCACCTGAGAGAGAGCTGAGAGTGAGAGAACTGAGTCAGGTGGAGAAAAACCAGAAATGGCGGGAAAATTCGAAGGTTGAGTTTTGAGGTGAGTTGAGCTAAACAGTGAGTGGGATTAGTCTTCTGAGTCCATTTCAAACACAACCGTGCAAAAATCGAAGGAGGTGGAGCATTGGTTGGCTGGGAACCTGAGTTCCAGTTTCAGAGGATTTTCAGTGCTGTGGATGACTACTTCCAGGTAACGGTTCGTTCAATTGGTTAGATGTGTTGGTTCATTTGGGTCCCTATATGCTACCTGTGAAGTTAATTTGAGTTTGGTTTAGAAACCATGGAGTTTGGGTGATCAACCCGTTTGGTTTATCAGGGGTCGACGGTCAGATTAAGGGATGGTTGAGGTTGATTATTGACACAGAACTTTAATAAGATGGTTAATGATAAAAAACGGAAGAATCGAGCTTGAATTGAAGGGTAATTGATCGGGTCGAACACACGGGTTGCACACTCGTATTGCAGGAAACAGGTGAAGAAGGAGATGAACACTGTAGCAGGCGTGTGGGTGTCACGCGCAGCCACTCACGGCGGCGCGTGATGGCTCGTGGGCACGAATTCCAAGTTAAGGTCAACATGACTTTTATCCTATACAATATAACGAACATTTTAGCCTTGGTTTCGTGTTAATCGGACCCCGTTCCGACATTGTTTGAGATGTCCGAAGGTTTTAAGTCGAGTTTAAAAATAGTTAAAAATTCGGTAAAATTACGAGACTCGAATAGGAGGTTAATGAAGAGGTTAGTAACCCTCTAATGTGATATGGATAGGTTTGGGAGTCCCGGTGTTAGTGACGAGGCCCGGGAAGGCCGATGACACGCGTATCGAGGCGCATGGTTAAACGGTGTGTGAGTGGACGTTGCTTTCAAAATTTAATGCATGTATAAATATTTCTATGATTTCTATAATTATGATTATGAGCTGTGATGATTTCGATTCCCGTATTTATACGTATTTTTTATATGCACACGAAATTGCACGTATTTCGAGATTATGGTTTCCCGTATGTTTTGGATGATGGTTTAACGAATGATTTTATATGATTTTTGCGTATCATGTTATTAAGATGTTTGATTGCGGTTATGAGTATGGTTTAAGGTTTTGACACGTATTTCGAGAATGACACGGATTTGCACATTTTACGAGATTTTGAGTATGTTGTGATTTGATCGTGATTTTGGTGATTATGATTGTGGTTTTGATGCTTTGACCTTGGGATTTGAAAAATGATGTAATTTCAAGGATTTAAAATGGATTTTGAAAAAAATGTGATTTCGGGCTTGATGCTCGTGGCATAAAAGTAATTTCGATGAACGAGATTTCGGTTTTCGGAGGTTTGAAATCGAATTCTTGGTTTGGGTTCGGGATGATGTTTCCGGAAGCCGGCTTACGGAATCATCATTGCGAATTCCAATTCGGGAATGGAAGAGGATGTAATAAAGTGATTTGGTATGATTATACATGCCCCGTGTGTAATGATGATTTGATTATGTTTTGTGAAGTAAGGTTTGGGGATTTGAATGTGGAAATTCAGACCATGAGTCCTGTTATGACAAAATGTGATTTCGGGATGAATCTCGAGTTGTTGTGATTGACAAATGTTTTGGGTTTAAAGACCCGCTGAAAACTGTTGTGGGTTTAAAGACCCGGTGTTATTGCTGGAGCACGTTTTGAGTTTAAAGACTCAGTTAATTGATGACGGGGGAGGGCCTTTAATGAGTTTAAAGACTCGTGAGTTTAAAGACTCGGTTATTGTGATACCCCCGAGGCCTATTGATTATGTTTTGAGTTTAAAGACTCGTTGAAATCCCGGGAAGGCCTGATTATGCGCATGGTTTTGAGTTTAAAGACTCGGGCGCACTTGATATCCAGTAAAATGATTGACTTGTGATTTATTGTTAATTTCTAATGTTTCGGTTGAGTTGGGCAGTGGCCCGGTATATGTGGTTGATGGTTTTGGATCATGTTGTGTATTTGGTTTTGATTCATGGTTTTGGGCTGAGGCCATGTGTTTATGATCGCGGGCTAAGACTCGAAGGTTAAGAAAAGGAAAATGATTTGATTTCATGCACTGTTTTCTTACGTTGAAAATGTAACGGATTGCGAAATGATTTTTTTTTTAATGCATGCATTGGTTTTACGTGGAGGGTAAAAACGTCTTTCTGTAACTGTTTTGTAAACTGATTTATTTTTGTCCACTCACACCTTTTGGTTTTTATTGACCCTCTAGGTCGTGGCGCGTTGATCGAGGCTGATCGAGAGGCGGAGGCATGAGTAAGTACGTGTGGCTATCCCTGGTTTGGCAAGTACTGAGGGTAAATTAGGAATTTCAGTCGTCTTGCCAGACGGGAGCAGGACCAGGCACAGTTATCAATGCCCCTTTCGGTGGCGGTCCTGTCAATTGAACCATTATTAAAACTATAAATCTCGATATACATGCAAATACGAAAACATCTCGAAATCCGTGCAAATATGTAAATCACTAATACCACAATCATCATCATAGAAATCACATATGTAAAACATATAAAACAGTTATGCATGCAGCTTCGTCCTGTATCATGTGTAGCCTACGACGGGAATTCTGGACTTCTTGTAAAAAAAGGGTTGAATGTAACGACCCGTCCCGAGTATTGGGATTTAATATTATTTAATTATGATTTAGAATGACTAATCCGGGATTAGTTGAGTGATTTCGGACGAAATGTGCAAAATGACCGTTTTGCCCCTAGGCGTGGGCAAAACGTTGACTTTTAATTCGGACGGTCAAATGGACTTTGACCAATGACCGTGACGTAGTTTGGGACGTCACGAGTTCATAGACAGGTGGCACGTTCGATTCCGACATTCGTGGTGAAAGTTATGGCGTTCGGAAGGCCAAGGGCATTTTCGTAATTTGGACGAAATAAGGGGGAAATGTTGACTTTTTGATCGGGAGGTCCGATGGCCAAGGGCCAAGGACCGTTAGGAAGGTCTCGATGCCCTGAGTCCGTAGACAGGCGGCACGCATAAATCGAAGTCCGAATGACCGAGTTACGGGTCTTGATGCGTGAGGGGCATTTTGGTAATTTTCTGCACAAGGGCAGAGTTGTAATTTCACAGGGGCACTGTTTGATCGAACAGCCGTGAAATGGGATGTTTTGTACGATCTGTTCCATGGATTGTTTATCATTGATGGACTGAATTTGGGGCAGCCTTGAGGTGTTGTTGCACATGGGTTGAGCTGCCAACCGATTGCACACACATGGGCATTAATTTTCTATTGTTTTCGGGTCAGTGCAGGAAACTTTATACAAAGGACTGAGTGGTGCTTTGGGGCACTTTTAATGATTGAATTGGATTAAAGGGAATGTGAGTGAGTTTTGAGGATCATTCTGAGATTGTATGGCTGTCGAATTGGAGAGAAAACCGTGAGAAACCATTTCGGTTTCTTGGAGGGAAAATTCAGAGTTTGATTTCTGAGCATTTTTGGACCAAACCAAGGACGGGTTTTGCTTTCTGGGAGTGTCTGGAGCTCAGCCATATCATTTTCGACGGGAACCAGCCACGGCTGAGCTGGGACTGTGGCCACTGTTTTCAGGGAAAACGCAGTGTTGAGGACGACGACTTCTAGGTGAGCTTTTGTTCAATTGGTTGTGCTTTTGGGTTTGTTTGGATCCTAGTACACTTCCTGTGAAGTTAATTTGATAATGGTTGGGGAATTGCTGAGTTTGGGTGATCGGCCCGTTTGGGTGATCACGGGTCGATAGCATGATTTAGTGTTGCTCAGAGTTAATTAAGGACCTAGAACTCTAATTGGATAATTAAGGAATGTTTTAGGATAAAAAACGGATGAATTCGAGGTCGAATTGAGGGCTATCTAACCGGGTTCTCACGCGGGTTGCAAGACCCGTTTACCAGTGGAAATGGGTGAAGACGATGACTGTAGCAGTCACTGTAGCAGGCGCGTGACTTTCACGCGCAGCCACTCACGGTGGCGCGTGACGGCTCGTGGGCACGAATCTCGAGGTGAGGTCAACATGACTTTTGTCCTATACCATGTAACGAACATTTTAGCGTTGGTTTCGCGTCAATCGGATCCCGTTTCGATATCATTCGGGATGTCCGAAGGTTTTAAATCCATTTTTAAAATACTTAAAAATTCGGGAAAATTACGGGACTTTAATAGGATATTAATGAAGAGGTTAGTGACCCTCTAATGTGATTTGAACTAGATTGGGAGTCCCGGTGATAGTGGTGTGGCCCGGGAAGGCCTATGGCACGCGTATCGAGGCGCTCGGTTATACGGTCTGTGAGTGGACATTGGTTTTTATAAATTCGATGCATGCATAACTGTTTCATGATTGTTATAATTGTGATTTTATGATTTAATTTGGATATCGGTGAATTTATATGATTTCACGCATTTCGAGGCGAGTTACGTGTTTGCACGTAAATCGAGAATTTCTGGATTTGCACTGATTTCCATAATTGTGGTTCGGATATGATTTCATGAAACGGTTACGGATTTGATAAAGTGAATTCGGGCCAGGGGCCCAATTGATTTAAGAAATCGGGTCAGGGGCCCAGTTGATTTAAGAAATCGGGTCAGGGGCCCAGTTGATTTGAGAAATCGGACCAGGGGCCCAGTTGACTTATGAAATCGGGCCAGGGGCCCAGTTGATTTATATATGCAATTTCGGGTCGGGGACCCTAAAATGGAATTGAATAAATGATTTCGGATTTGATAATCAACTATTTGGACTTATGCCGGTTTTATGGAAATTTGGGGCAGGGCCCTTGTGATATTTTGGAAATGAATAATAAAATGTGTTCCATAAAACCATCTCGATATGAGGATATATATATTGGTCTCCTCCAAGTGTCGGGGACACTGGAGAAGTCACGGTGCATTGCCTGCGAGGGGTCATTGTACGGAGCTACCGGACCGTATAGTGATCCAGGAGCAGGATTGCTATGATTAGACGTCAAGGACGTCAGACATCTGGGATGTCAGAGATATGGACCCGGTGAGACCCCGGGCAGCACGCGTTGCTTAATACCGTGAGATATGACGCCAGGGACGTCAAGCGTCGGGGATGCTAGGCATCAGGGATGCCGGAGATGGAAAAATAATAAATGTATATTACTGGATTTATGAAATAACTTTTGGATTGACTTTGGGATTTGAAACTATGCTTATGGTTTCTGGGCTAATGCCCTAATGGTTATTTCAAAATAAATATGAGATTATTGGCTTTCGATGCATGCATATGTTTTTACTGCGGGGCATAAATGTCTTTATAAATGTTTTAAACAGACTTGTTTATTTTCGTCCACTCACAGCTTTTGTTTTTAATGCCCTTCAGGTTGATTACGGATGCGACTGCAGCAGAGACTAGTTCATCACACATCTCCTCCATGGATCCTTGCGCACTCTGGAAGCCTGGTTGGGCAGTGGCAACAGGTTATCCCTTGTCTGACACCTCTTGTCAGACGGGAGCATGACACATTCCATGGAAATCCCAGGGGGATTGGGATAGGTCATGTCAAGTGGTATCAGAGCAGGTTTTGCTCTTTTGTGCGCGCAGGTCGAGGGTGTGATGTCTCTTTAGGCTGCAGTTCCGTTGTTAACCTGATAGATAGTTTTGGGTTTGAGTAATGGATAGAGTGTGTTTGGCCGATACGCCGTGCGTTAACGTGATTCGACCCAAGTGGGGTTGTTTGTGATTAACTGGTAATGTGGGACCGTCGGTTCGGTCATGTGATGATGGATTGTTGTGCTACTGGGATGACTCTAGTGAGTCTAGTCAGGATTATGGGATTCGATCCACAGGTGCGGTTATGGGATAAGATTTGGAATTCCGTGTTGGATAAAATAATAGTGTGAGGTGTGGTTACGGATCTTGACAACGATGACTGTTGGTCGACAGTTGTGTCGAGATGACTGGTTATCGAGGGTATTTAGTGTGGTTTTAACACTTGAGGATCAGGGGACGTTCAAGGAACGTTCATTATCCTGATGTGCCGATGGTCAAATTGGAGGTACCCATAGTCGTGAGGTACTAGTGGTGATACGGGATCGTCGTACGGTATGAACGGAGATCCAGGGTATCAACTGTGCACACAGGGTGCTAGCGTGGATGTTTGTGTGCTAGTGTGGATGTTCGTGTACTAGTGTGGATGTGTGGATGCTTGTGTGTTGAGGCAAGTGTCGGTGATACTAGCGCTGGTGCTGGTGTCAGTGATTGTGATGGCGATGAGCCACGAGTTGGGATGTGACTCTGTCCTGATGGACATACGATTGGTATCTGCGACTCAGTGGTGGTTGAGTCATGGACTGGATAGGATCCAGTGGAGGTTGTGACGTGTTGGGATAAGTCCCAACAGTTATGAGATGATAAGTGATGAATGGATAAAAAGGTATGATTGAGACTTGAGGAATCTAGGGATGATGTTCCCTATGTCATGAGAATTAGTGGACTTGGGGAGTTGTTGTCAACTCCAAGATTGGTACGGTTGGGTATTGTGGATATCCCCAGAAGTACAAGGAAATTATTGGAATTGGGAAAGTCGAGGAAATCATTGGTGGTGTTGGTGTGGGGATTTGTAATTGTGGAAAACTTGGAAAGCCGAATGTTGAACCTGTAAAGGTGATGATGTGGGCAGTCTAGTGGTTGGACTTGACATCTCGTTGGGAGCATGTTTGTTTCCAACATGGTTGGAACTTCCGATTCGGGAAGAGATGTGATTGTGGAGACGAGAGGAGTGCTCGTTTCCGCATCAGTAATTGGTATTCTGAAGTCATTAGTGGGTGAATTCTTATTTTCTGCCGTGGCAGATGATGACTGTTGTTACCAGTACGTTGAGCGTGTATTGGTGAATGGACCCATGTTTGTCTTGGGGTCTTTGGACACAAGAAGTTGTGAATGATTCTGGAATTGGTGGTGAAAATCGAGGCCGTCTTTTCCACCAGGGGAAATTTAACAAAGGATTCAAGGAGGGTGTAAGACCCTACGATGAGTTTTCAGATGGATTGTTTGCTACGTGAGCATGTGTGGATCCTAGGTGGATCTGAATTGTGGTGTTGTAGACTTTGGGCATGGTGACGATCTAGGATCGTGATGTTACTTGTCAGGTGACGTAGTGATGGATCTGGATCGTGATCTTGATGATCCAGATAGGTGGAGAGTTTATCACTCTTACCTTGGTATGTGAGTCGTAAATGACGGGACTGAACTTCTTTTCGGAGTGGAGTCCATTTGGCTTGTTACTCGGGTGGGTAGGTTTCCGAAGTGGTCGGATTTTTGTCAACCTTAGACGTGTGGATATTGGGATTGGCTTCCCTATGAAGTCAATCGAGTGTTTTGAGCAGGTAACCGATAGGTTCAGTTTTGGTACGTCTCGGTAGACGTGAACAAGATTTTGGGTTTTGGAACCGAATTTCTGGGTGACGATTCAGCATTCGATTTCGAAGCTCGAAAGTGGATTACCAGATTTGGGTGCAGAATGATTATTCCCATGCTAGTTTATGGAATAATGATTTCGGATTCGGATTTGGAAATGGATATTGGGTCGGAGTTTTGATCTGTCTGGTACAGTGTCTGACAGATGGACTCTAGAATAGTTAGAACGTGTTTGGCCACAACCTAGGTGGTTGTAGGCAGATTGATGGATAGATGTACGTACAGGGTACGTTGTACGAGGATTGATACTGGATAGGCTGAGTGGTGCCTAGTGACGGTACATGGGATGTACCAGTGGTGTGTGATTAAACGTGTTGGTAATCGGATTGGTTCCGACACCATTGGATTTGGTGGTGGGTGTGAACTGGACATTGAGTACTATGCACTGGGCAGAGTTATTCTTGTTGGGTTCAGGGATTTTGTGAGCAGGCGCTCTTAGCCACGGATGGCTAGTGAACCCTAGTATGGAGATGTGTGATCACTACTGGGCTGGCATTCAATGTGTTCCAGTTACACCACTTGATTGAGTAAGTTGACGGTATACGTACACTCAGGATGAGTGAGTTGGTGGTTTGTGAAACCACGAGTAGCCTTGCGTGATGTTGTTACGCCGTGATTTTCCAGCGTCATGGTTCGCTGACGGAGTCGGCGGTTATGGACATTGAGATTGATATGTGTCGCAGGATTGGGCTTGCCCTGCGAATTTAGATCATGTGGTTGATCTTACGCTACTTTGAGCGAGTGGCAGTATGGGGTGTTGTCACTGATTAGTCGATGGTTGGAGCCTTACTAGGGTGGTAAAGCTTAGTGGTGACAGTGTGACTGATGGTGTCAGCATGGACTGACAGGTGTGTTTTGGTGACTCCCAGGGGGGAGCAGACGTCTTATATATTGATGATTGAATGAAACCGACAAGCTGAAGGAGTCAGCTAAATGGTAAATTGACAAGGATCAGGTGATCAATTTCACTCGCGGTGTCGAGTATGGTCGGTACGGTGAGAGACCGTGATGGGACGTCTGAGTTCAGACGAGCTTTGTGTTGGTTAGTGGATGTACAAGTGTACACAGATGTGAGACCAAATTGATTTTCCACGAGGTGGTTGTGGAATAAGGATATTGGTAATTTCGAGAACGAAATTATTTAAGGAGGGAAGGTTGTAACGACCCGTCTCGAGTATTGGGATTTAATATTATTTAATTATGATTTAGAATTACTAATCCGGGATTAGTTGAGTGATTTCGGACGAATTGTGCAAAATGACCGTTTTGCCCTTGGGCGTGGGCAAAACGTTGACTTTTAATTCAGACGGTCAAATGGACTTTGACCAATGATCGTGACGTATTTTGGGACGTCATGAGTTCATAGACAGGTGGCACGTTCGATTCCGACATTCGTGGTGAAAGTTATGACGTTCGGAAGCCCAAGGGCATTTTCGTAATTTGGACGAAATAGGGGAAAATGTTGACTTTTCGATCGGGAGGTCCGATGGCCAAGGGTCAAGGACCGTTAGGAAGGTCTCGATGCCTTAGTTCGTAGACAGGCGGCACGCATCAATCGGAGTCCGAATGACCGAGTTACGGGTCTTGATGCGTGAGGGGCATTTTGGTAATTTTCTGCACAAGGGCAGAATTGTAATTTCAAAGGGGCACTGTTTGATCGAACATCCGTGAAATGGGATGTTTTGTGCGATCTGTTCCATGGATTGTTTCTCATTGATGGACTGAATTTGGGGCAGCCTTGAGGTGTTGTTGCATATGGGTTGAGCTGGCAACCGATTGCACACACATGGGCATTGATTTTCTATTGTTTTCGGGTCAGTGCAGGAAACTTTACACAGAGGACTGAGTGGTGCTTTGGGGCACTTTTAATGACTGAATTGGATTAAAGGGAATGTGAGTGTGTTGTGAGGATCATTCTGAGATTGTATGGTTGTCGAATTGGAGAGAAAACCGTGAGAAACCATTTTGGTTTCTTGGAGGGAAAATTCAGAGTTTGATTTCTGAGCATTGTTGGACCAAACCAAGGACGGGTTTTGCTTTCTGGGAGTGTCTGGAGCTCAGCCATATCATTTTCGAAGGGAACCAGCCACGGCTGAGCTGGGACTGTGGCCACTGTTTTCAGGGAAAACGCAGTGTTGAGGACGACGACTTCCAGGTGAGCTTTTGTTCAATTGGTTGTGCTTTTGGGTTTGTTTGGATCCTAGTACACTTCTGTGAAGTTAATTTGATAATGGTTGGGGAATTGCTGTGTTTGGGTAATCGGCCCGTTTGGGTGATCACGGGTCGATAGCATGATTTAGTGTTGCTCAGAGTTAACTAAGGACCTAGAACTCTAATTGGATAATTAAGGAATGTTTTAGGATAAAAAATGGATGAATTCGAGGTCGAATTGAGGGCTATCTAACCGGGTTCTCACGCGGGTTGCAAGACCCGTTTACCAGTGGAAACGGGTGAAGACGATGACTGTAGCAGTCACTGTAGTAGGCGCGTGACTTTCACGCGCAGCCACTCACGGTGGCGCGTGACGGCGCGTGGGCACGAATCTTGAGGTGAGGTCAACATGACTTTTGTCCTATACCATGTAATGAACATTTTAGCGTTGGTTTCGCGTCAATCGGATCCCGTTTGGATATCGTTCGGGATGTCCGAAGGTTTTGAATCCATTTTTAAAATACTTAAAAATTCGGGAAAATTACGGGACTTTAATAGGATATTAATGAAGAGGTTAGTGACCCTCTAATGTGATTTGAACAGGATTGGGAGTCCCGGTGATAGTGGTGTGGCCCGGGAAGGCCTATGGCACGCGTATCGAGGCGCTCGGTTATACGGTCTGTGAGTGGACATTGGTTTTTATAAATTCGATGCATGCATAACTGTTTCATGATTGTTATAATTGTGATTTTATGATTTATTTTGGATATCGGTGAATTTATATGATTTCACGCATTTCGAGGCTAGTTACGTGTTTGCACGTAAATCTAGGATTTCTGGATTTGCATTGATTTCCATAATTGTGGTTCGGATATGATTTCATGAAACGGTTACGGATTTGATAAAGTGAATTCGGGCCAGGGGCCCAATTGATTTAAGAAATCGGGTCAGGGGCCCAGTTGATTTAAGAAATCGGGTCAGGGGCCCAGTTGATTTGAGAAATCGGGTCAGGGGCTTAGTTGATTTATATATGCAATTTCGGGTCGGGGACCCTAAAATGGAATTGAATAAATGATTTCGGATTTGATAATCAACTATTTGGACTTATGACGGTTTTATGGAAATTCGGGGCAGGGCCCTTGTGATATTTTGGAAATGAATAATAAAATGTGTTCCATAAAACCATCTCGATATGAGGATATATATATTGGTCTCCTCCAAGTGTCGGGGACACTGGAGAAGTCAAGGTGCATTGCCTGCGAGGGGTCATTGTACGGAGCTACCGGACCGTATAGTGATCCAGGAGCAGGATTGCTATGATTAGACGTCAAGCACGTCAGACATCGGGGATGTCAGAGATATGGACCCGGTGAGACCCCGGGCAGCACGTGTTGCTTAATACCATGAGATATGACGCCAGGGACGTCAAGCGTCGGGGATGCTAGGCATCAGGGATGCCGGAGATGGAAAAATAATAAATGTATATTACTGGATTTATGAAATAACTTTTGGATTGACTTTGGGATTTGAAACTATGCTTATGGTTTCTGGGCTAATGCCCTAATGGTTATTTTTAAATAAATATGTGATTATTGGCTTTCGATGCATGCATATGTTTTAACTGAGGGGCATAAATGTCTTTATAAATGTTTTAAACAGACTTGTTTATTTTCGTCCACTCACAGCTTTTGTTTTTAATGCCCTTCAGGTTGATTACGGATGCGACTGCAGCAGAGACTGGTTCATCGTACACCTCCTCCATCGATCCTTGCGCACTCTGGAAGCCCGGTTGGGCAGTGGCAACAGGTTATCCCTTGTCTAACACCTCTTGTCAGACGGGAGCATGACACATTCCATGGAAATCCCAGGGGGATTGGGATGGGTCATGTCAAGTGGTATCAGAGCAGATTTTGCTCTTTTGTGCGCGCAGGTCGAGGGTGTGATGTCTCTTTAGGCTGCAGTTCCGTTGTTAACCTGATAGATAGTTTTGGGTTTGAGTAATGGATAGAGTGTGTTTGGCCGATACGCCGTGCGTTAACGTGATTCGACCCATGTGGGGTTGTTTGTGATTAACTGGTAATGTAGGACCGTCGGTTCGGTCATGTGATGATGGATTGTTGTGTTACTGGGCACAGCTGGGTTCAGGGAACCCAATTTGAATAATGATATGGAAATGCGAAACTCAGTTGAGTAATGGTCTAAAATGTGGACCCTGGTGGTGATGGCTAGGGTAAGAGATGTTGGTGCATCGGAGTTAGCCGATGACCTTCGTGGCGGAACCCACGATGGAACCCACGTTGAGTTGACGATTGGATTGAATTGGACGTCTATACGATGTCAGGACCGCGGAGTAGGTCAGGTTGTGGATTTTACTGCAGAAGGCAGTTGTGTTCGGTGGAACCCTAGGGTGTGATTTCGGAACCCTAATTTATAATTGATGGACAGGAAAAATGAACTTTAAATGAGAACTTATGCTGCGACGAGCGGCTGAGGTCGTGGATGACCATGTGGATGACTCTAGTGAGTCTAGTCAGGATTATGGGATTCGATCCACGGGTGCGGTTATGGGATAAGATGTGGAATTCCGTGTTGGATCAAATAATAGTGTGAGGTGTGGTTACGGATCTTGACAACGATGACTGTTGGTCGACAGTTGTGTCGAGATGACTGGTTATCGAGGGTATTTAGTGTGGTTTTAACACTTGAGGATCAGGGGACGTTCAAGGAACGTTCATTATCCTGATGTGCCGATGGTCAAATTGGAGGTACCCATAGTCGTGAGGTACTAGTGGTGATACGGGATCGTCGTACGGTATGAACGGAGATCCAGGGTATCAACTGTGCACACAGGGTGCTAGCGTGGATGTTCGTGTGCTAGCGTGGATGTTCGTGAGCTAGTGTGGATGTGTGGATGCTTGTGTGTTGAGGCAAGTGTAGGTGATACTAGCGCTGGTGCTGGTGTCAGTGATTGTGATGACGATGAGCCACGAGTTAGGATGTGACTCTGTCCTGATGGACATACGATTGGGTATCTGCGACTCAGTGGTGGTTGAGTCATGGACTGGATAGGATCCAGTGGAGGTTATGACATGTTGGGATAAGTCCCAACAGTTATGAGATGATAAGTGATGAATGGATAAAAAGGTATGATTGAGACTTGAGGAATCTAGGGATGATGTTCCCTATGTCATGAGAATTAGTGGACTTGGGGAGTTGTTGTCAACTCCAAGATTGGTACGGTTGGGTATTGTGGATATCCCCAGAAGTACAAGGAAATTATTGGAATTGGGAAAGTCGAGGAAATCATTGGTGGTGTTGGTGTGGGGATTTGTAATTGTGGAAAACTTGGAAAGCCGAGTGTTGAACCTGTAAAGGTGATGATGTGGGCAGTCTAGTGGTTGGACTTGACATCTCGTTGGGAGCATGCTTGTTTCCAACATGGTTGGAACTTCCGATTCGGGAAGAGTTGTGATTGTGGAGACGAGAGGAGTGCTCGTTTCCGCATCAGTAATTGGTATTCTGAAGTCATTAGTTGGTGACTTCTTATTTCCTGCCGTGGCAGATGATGATTGTTGTTACCAGTACGTTGAGCGTGTATTGGTGAATGGACCCATGTTTGGCTTGGGGTCTTTGGACACAAGAAGTTGTGTATGATTCTGGAATTGGTGGTGAAAATCGAGGTCGTCTTTTCCACCTGGGGAAATTTAACAAAGGATTCAAGGAGGGTGTAAGACCCTACGATGAGTTTTCAGATGGATTGTTTGCTACGTGAGCATGTGTGGATCCTAGGTGGATCTGAATTGTGGTGTTGTAGACTTTGGGCATGGTGACGATCTAGGATCGTGATGTTACTTGTCAGGTGACGTAGTGATGGATCTGGATCGTGATCTTGATGATCCAGATAGGTGGAGAGTTTATCACTCTTACCTTGGTATGTGAGTCGTAAATGACGGGACTGAACTTCTTTTCGGAGTGGAGTCCATATGGCTTGTTACTCGGGTGGGTAGGTTTCCGAAGTGGTCGGATTTTTGTCAACCTTAGACGTGTGGATATTGGGATTGGCTTCCCTATGAAGTCAATCGAGTGTTTTGGGCAGGTAACCGATAGGTTCAGTTTTGGTACGTCTCGGTAGACGTGAACGAGATTTTGGGTTTTGGAACCGAATTTCTGGGTGACGATTCAGGATTCGATTTCGAAGCTCGAAAGTGGATTACCAGATTTGGGTACGGAATGATTATTCCCATGCTAGTTTACGGAATAATGATTTCGGATTCGGATTTGGAAATGGATATTGGGTCGGAGTTTTGATCTGTCTGGTACAGTGTCTGACAGATGGACTCTAGAATAGTTAGAACGTGTTTGGCCACAACCTAGGTGGTTGTAGGCAGATTGATGGATAGATGTACGTACAGGGTACGTTGTACGAGGATTGATACTGGATAGGCTGAGTGGTGCCTAGTGACGGTACATGGGATGTACCAGTGGTGTGTGATTAAACGTGTTGGTAATCGGCTTGGTTCCGACACCATTGGATTTGGTGGTGGGTGTGAACTGGACATTGAGTACTATGCACTGGGCAGAGTTATTCTTGTTAGGTTCAGGGATTTTGTGAGCAGGCGCTCTTAGCCACGGATGGCTAGTGAACCCTAGTATGGAGATGTGTGATCACTACTGGGTTGGCATTCAATGTGTTCCAGTTACACCACTTGATTGAGTAAGTCGAAGGTATACGTACACTCAGGATGAGTGAGTTGGTGGTCTGTGAAACCACGAGTAGCCTTGCGTGATGTTGTTACGCTGTGATTTTCCAGCGTCATGGTTCGCTGACGGAGTCGGCGGTTATGGACATTGAGATTGATATGTGTCGCAGGATTGGGCTTGCCCTGCGAATTTAGATCATGTGGTTGATCTTACGCTACTTTGAGCGAGTGGCAGTATGGGGTGTTGTCACTGATTAGTCGATGGTTGGAGCCTTACTAGGGTGGTAAAGCTTAGTGGTGACAGTGTGACTGATGGTGTCAGCATGGACTGACAGGTGTGTTTTGGTGACTCCCAGGGGGGAGCAGACGTCTTATAGATTGATGATTGAATGAAACCGACAAGCTGAAGGAGTCAGCTAAATGGTAAATTGACAAGGATCAGGTGATCAATTTCACTCGCGGTGTCGAGTATGGTCGGTACGGTGAGAGACCGTGATGGGACGTCTGAGTTCAGACGAGCTTTGTGTTGGTTAGTGGATGTACAAGTGTACACAGATGTGAGACCAAATTGATTTTCCACGAGGTGGTTGTGGAATAAGGATATTGGTAATTTCGAGAACGAAATTATTTAAGGAGGGAAGGTTGTAATGACCCGTCTCGAGTATTGGGATTTAATATTATTTAATTATGATTTAGAATGAATAATCCGGGATTAGTTGTGTGATTTCGGACGAATTGTGCAAAATGACCGTTTTGCCCTTGGGCGTGGGCAAAACGTTGACTTTTAATTTGGACGGTCAAATGGACTTTGCCCAATGACCGTGACGTATTTTGGGACGTCACGAGTTCATAGACAGGTGGCACGTTCGATTCCGACATTCGTGGTGAAAGTTATGACGTTCGGAAGCCCAAGGGCATTTTCGTAATTTGGACGAAATAGGGGAAATGTTGACTATTCGATCGGGAGGTCCGATGGCCAAGGGTCAAGGACCGTTAGGAAGGTCTCGATGCCCTGAGTCCGTAGACAGGCGGCACCCATCAATCGGAGTCCGAATGACCGAGTTACGGGTCTTGATGCGTGAGGGGCATTTTGGTAATTTTCTGCACAAGGGCAGAATTGTAATTTCACAGGGGCACTGTTTGATCGAACAGCCGTGAAATGGGATGTTTTGTGCGATCGGTTCCATGGATTTTTTATCATTGATGGACTGAATTTTGGCAGCCTTGAGGTGTTGTTGCACATGGGTTGAGCGGGCAACCAATTGCACACACATGGGCATTGATTTTCTATTGTTTTCAGGTCAGTGCAGGAAACTTTACACAGAGGACTGAGTGGTGCTTTGGGGCACTTTTAATGACTGAATTGGATTAAAGGGAATGTGAGTGAGTTGTGAGGATTATTCTGAGCTTGTATGGCTGTCGAATTGGAGAGAAAACCGTGAGAAACCATTTCGGTTTCTTGGAGGGAAAATTCAGAGTTTGATTTCTGAGCATTGTTGGACCAAACCAAGGACGGGTTTTGCTTTCTGGGAGTGTCTGGAGCTCAGCCATATCATTTTCGAAGGGAACTAGCCACGGCTGAGCTGGGACTGTGGCCACTGTTTTCAGGGAAAACGTAGTGTTGAGGACGACGACTTCCAGGTGATCTTTTGTTCAATTGGTTGTGCTTTTGGGTTCGTTTGGATCCTAGTACACTTCCTGTGACGTTAATTTGATAATGGCTGGGGAATTGCTGAGTTTGGGTGATCGACCCGTTTGGGTTATCAAGGGTCGATAGCATGATTTAGTGTTGCTCAGAGTTAATTAAGGACCTAGAACTCTAATTGGATAATTAAGGAATGTTTTAGGATAAAAAACGGATGAATTCGAGGTCGAATTGATGGCTATCTAACCCGGTTTTCACGCGGGTTGCAGGACCCGTTTACCAGTGGAAACGGGTGAAGACGATGACTGTAGCAGTCACTGTAGCAGGCGCGTGACTTTCACGCGCAGCCACTCACGGTGGCGCGTGACGGCGCATGGGCTCGAATCTCGAGGTGAGGTCAACATGACTTTTGTCCTATACCATGTAACGTACATTTTAGCGTTGGTTTCGCGTCAATCGGATCCCGTTTCGATATTGTTCGGGATGTCCGAAGGTTTTAAATCCAGTTTTAAAATACTTAAAAATTCGGGAAAATTACGGGACTTTAATAGGATGTTAATGAAGAGGTTAGTGACCCTCTAATGTGATTTGAACAGGATTGGGAGTCCCGGTGATAGTGGTGTGGCCCGGGAAGGCCTATTGCACGCGTATCGAGGCGCTCGGTTATACGGTCTGTGAGTGGACATTGGTTTTTATAAATTCGATGCATGCATAACTGTTTCATGATTGTTATAATTGTGATTTTATGATTTATTTTGGATATCGGTGAATTTATATGATTTCACGCATTTCGAGGCGAGTTACGTGTTTGCACGTAAATCGAGAATTTCTGGATTTGCACTGATTTCCATAATTGTGGTTCGGATATGATTTCATGAAATGGTTACGGATTTGATAAAGTGAATTCGGGCCAGGGGCCCAATTGATTTAAGAAATCGGGTCAGGGGCCCAGTTGATTTGAGTAATCGGGCTAAGGGCCCAGTTGACTTATGAAATCGGGCCAGGGGCCCAGTTGATTTATATATGCAATTTCGGGTCGGGGACCTTAAAATGGAATTGAATAAATGATTTCGGATTTGATAATCAACTATTTGGACTTATGACGGTTTTATGGAAATTCGGGGCAGGGCCCTTGTGATATTTTGGAAATGAATAATAAAATGTGTTCCATAAAACCATCTCGATACGAGGATATATATATTGGTCTCCTCCAAGTGTAGGGGACACTGGAGAAGTCACGGTACATTGCCTGCGAGGGGTCATTGTACGGAGCTACCAGACCGTATAGTGATCCAGGAGCAGGATTGCTATGATTAGACGTCAAGCACGTCAGACATCGGGGATGTCAGAGATATGGACCCGGTGAGACCCCGGGCAGCACGCGTTGCTTAATACCATGAGATATGACGTCAGGGACGTCAAGCGTCGGGGATGCTAGGCATCAGGGATGCCGGAGATGGAAAAATAATAAATGTATATTACTGGATTTATGATTGACTTTGGAATTTGAAACTATGCTTATGGTTTCTGGGCTAATTCCCTAATGGTTATTTCTAAATAAATATGTGATTATTGGCTTTCGATGCATGCATATGTTTTTACTGAGGGGGCATAAATGTATTTATAAATGTTTTAAACAGACTTATTTATTTTCGTCCACTCACTGTTTTTGTTTTTAATGCCCTTCAGGTTGATTACGGATGCGACTGCAGCAGAGACTGGTTCATCGCACACCTCCTCCATCGATCCTTGCGCACTCTAGAAGCCCGGTTGGGCAGTGGCAACAGGTTATCCCTTGTCTGACACCTCTTGTCAGACGGGAGCATGACACATTCCATGGAAATCCCGGGGGGATTGGGATGGGTCGTGTCATTGAACATATGTAAAAAGCTTCATATGTAAAAAGGGGAATTCTGGGTCTCGCCGGTCTAGTTGTCCATATTCCTACGGCTTCACATGAGACCGGTTCTCCCTTATTTCTCCATCTTTTTCAACCTTATTTGTTCCTACAGCTTCGTCCTTTCATTTCCTATCGATATACGTGATTAAATTTGTGAAAGACTAACTAATATTACCTGTTCAAACATGATACAGGAAGTCCAGAATTCCCGTCGCCCAGGTCTCGTGATTTCGGCCACCTTCATCATCAATTTTGATCCCAGAATGTTCATACAACCTCCAAGAACACGTTTCCATCATCAAGATCGATCGACAAACACTAAAAACTAAACTTCCAATTTTTTAACGTAAACACTTACCGTCACTGTTTTTCGGCCACCGTCCACGACGGTCCATATCGATGCCACCGTCCAGCTCGTCTCAGTTCCCAGTATCAAAATACTAGTTTTAGACGTCAAACATTCAAGTTCCAACAATGGGTAAAACGGGTTGTTCGAATTTTTTGGTTTTCCAGCCTACCTCCGCCGTGGACTGTTGTGTCCCCCCTCCCCGTCCTCTCGTCCTTGCCTCACAGGTCACACACTCAGTCTCCCTCAGCCAGTCACAATAACAGATGAAGATAATGGTGTGATGGTTGTGGGGTTTGTATGGAAATGGTGGTGCACGAATTCGAAGCAACAAAAGATGAAGATGGGGCCGAGGGTGATGAAGGGTGAGGATGAGAGGTAACCATATTAGATGAAGATGATGGACGGTGGGGATTGAGAGATGAATAAAATATATAAATATAAAAAATATAAAAAACTAACCAATGGGACAAGATCCCCTTTTTGTGGAAATTGGACCATGGGATGAGTGACACTTGTCACTCATCTAAGTAGGCTTCGGCATTGGGCCGGGCCGGGCCAAGCTTATTAAATAATTTTTAAATTTGTGGGCCGGCCGGGCGGGCTTATTGACATAAAAAAGAGCCCACGGGCTTTTATCGGGCCGGGTTTATATCGGGCCTTTTGGGTCGGGCCTATTAAGCCCACTTGGATCGGGCTTACGTGGGCTTTTGCAATAAATTATGTCTCAAATTTTAAAATTACAAAAAAATATTAATAATAAAAAAATACACAAGGGTGCAAAAATGTGGCCTCGTTAAAATAAAATACTCAAGGTTCCAAAAACGTTGGGCTTATTAAGTAGGTGGAGGAGTGGTTAGGGTTTGTATTGGGTATTGGGTATTGAGTATTGGGTATTGGGCTTTTTAAAATAAATTAGGTGGACTTGGGGTTGAGATTTGGGTTTGGGTTGAAATATTAGTATTGAGAATGGGTTGAGTATTAATTTTTAAATAATAAATATTTTATATTTTCGAGCTTATGGGCCGGGTTTATTACGGCGGGTCGAGCTGGGCTTATCGGGCTTTATCGGGCTCGGGCCTATCATGCCTATCGGGTTTGAACACCATAAGCCCAAGCCCAGCCCGCTAACTCTCTCGCCGGGCTTTTGTCCGTTGGGCTTATCGGGCCCCCATAAGCCCATGGGCTTTTGGGCCAAATGGTGAGGGCTACATCTAAGGATCCACTTGTGGCACGACCCATCCCAATCCCCCCGGGATTACCGTGGAATGTGCCATACTTCCGTCTGACACGAAGTGTCAGACAAGGGATAACCTGATGACACTGCCCAAACAGGGCTTCCAGAGTGTGCAAGGATCGATGGAAGAGGTATGCGATGTCCTAGTCTCTGCTGCAGTCGCATCCGTGATCAACCTGAAGGGCATTAAAAACAACAAAAGCTGTGAGTGGACGAAAATCATTAAGTTCATAAAACACATTCGTAAGACATTTATGCCCTTCAATAAAAATGTATGCATGCCTAGAAAACCAGTAATCAAAACGTTTACTCAATAAGCCATTAGGGCCTTAGCCCAAAAACCGTAACTCAAAACCAAGTGTGGGAACTCAGCCCAAAACTGTTGAATACCACATCCATAAATACAAAACCATGTGGGCCACCGTCCAAATCCATAAACATAAATCCAACCAAAAAAACCATTTTATAGATTCAATAGTCCATAGTTACCACATTACCATCTCCGACATCCTAGATGCCTAGCGTCCCATACGCTTGACGTCCCATACGTCATATCTCACGGTATAATAATATGCAACGCGTGCTGCCCGGGGTCTCTCTGGGTCCATATCTCTGACATCCCAGATGTCTGACGTCCCAGATGTCTGACGTCCCAGACGTCTAATCATAGCAATCCTGCTCCTGAGTCACTATACGGTCCGGTAGCTCCGTACAATGACCCCTCGCAGGCAATGCACCGTGACTTCCCTAGTGTCCCAGACACCTGGAGGATACCATCACATATCCTCGTATCAAGATGGTATATGGAAAACAATTTTATCAAATCATTTCACAACATTCAATGGGCCCTGCCCGAAATCTCCATAAAACATCACAATTCCATTTAGGGTCCCTGACCCGAAATCACGTTTATAAAACATAGGGTCCCAGACTCGAAATCACATTTATGAAACATAGGGTCCCAGACCCGAAATCACATTTATGATCCAACTGGGCCTCATGCCCGATTCTGTAAACCACTGGACCCACGGCCCGAATTCGCAAATCAACTTGGCCTCTGGCTCGATTTCATAAATCAACTGGGCCTCTGGCCCGATAGTATAACTCAAATGGGTCTCAGCCCGATTCCGTAAACAACTGGGCCCCTAACCCGATTTCATAAAGCAACTGGGCCCCCAGCCCGATTACGTAACTCAAATGGACTCCAAGTCCGAGGTTTCCAAAACAATTGGGTCTCATGCTCGAATTCATCTTTCCAATTTCAAAACCATTTCATCACATTATTCATAAAACCACAAGCACGTAAAACCACAATAAAATCGCCAGTCTCAATATACGTGCAATACGGAAAACATCTCGAAATACGTGCAACATACACAAAATCAATAATCATAACCACCATCATAGAAATCATGTATATAAAACATATAACACAGTTAAGCATGCATAGTATTTATAAAACCAAAGTCCACTCACAGACCGTCCAACGATGCACCTCGATAAACGTGCCATAGGCCTTCCTGGGCCACACCATTATCACCGGGACTTCCAAACCTCTCCAAATCATATTAGAGGGTCACTAACCTCTTCATTAACCTCCTATTAATGTCCCGTAATTTTCCCGAATTTTTAACTATTTTTAAACTCGATTCAAAACCTTCGGACGTCCCGAACAATATCGAAACGGTGTCCGATCGACACGAAACCAATCCCAAAATGTTCGTTACATCGAATAGATTAAAAGTCATGTTGGAAGTTTCCCCAAAATACCCTCCACGCGCCCTCACTCGCCGCCCAAAAGGACTGCGCGTGAAGCCCACGTGCGGTGAACAGTGTCATCGTCTTCCTCAGTTCAGACTGGTTCAGGCCGGTTCGGTCCAACCGAACCGCCGGTCCCGGTTCAATGTCATAATTCGTTCAGTTCTCGTCCAATTTCAATCATTTCAAGTCCTAAATCTTTATATTTTTATTTACTATCGATCTACACGGTTTAAACAAGCAATTTAGCTCAAGATCATACCTTCAGACCGATCATTCAAACCGGCCGAAAACCTCCGCCGTGTTCTCACGATCCCAGTCACCATTGTCCTCCATTCCAAGTCCCAGGGGTTCCTTTCCACATCAGAAACATCATCAACTGAACCAAAGAAATCAACGGCCCTCAAATCAAAACTTGCAATTTCTGAATAATAACAAACACTCTCGGGTTTCTTACTCACCTCGCCGTCGTGGGCCACCACCGTGGCCACCACCACGCTTAACTTATCCTCAAGAACTTCCTCCACCCTTCCAACACGATCATAACCAGCCTACATCGACTTTCCAAATTTTGAATTTTAGCTCCTTTTTTTTTTGTTTCGCCGCCGTCGTCCCCGCCGTGCCCAGCTCACCTCAGTCGTCCTTTCTGCCTCTCACACCCACTCCCTAATCTAGCACAAGAACACAGAGAGGGATATGTCTGTGTGTCTCTGTTTTGAATCCAAAATGAAGATGGTGCGGGTGGGAGGAAAATAAAAGAGATGGAGGTGATGACTGATGAAATGGAGGGATGAGATGGAGAGGTTGTGATGAGATGGACGGCTGATAACAAAAGGAGGAATTTAATTATATTTTAAATAATTTTTGGAGACATGATCCAGATTTAAGGCCTTAAAACAAGGGATGAGTGACACTTGTCACTCATCCAGGTGTCCACAATCATCGGTCACTGTCCAATATTTTATTATTATTTTAATCGAAATTTCGGTTCGTTCGGTTAATCGATTTCGCTCCCGTGACCACAATTTCGTCGTCGAACCTCCGATTTCGGCGTGCCACCTATCTACTGATTCGTATCGACTCGATCTACGTAACGGTCCTTGGCCCTTTGCCATTGGACCTCCCGGGTCAAAAATTAACATTTGGCCCATTCTTAACCAAATTACCCCTAGACTTCCGAACGTCATAACTTCTTCCTCGAACGTCGGAATCGAACGTGCCACTTGTCTATGAACTCGTGACGTCCTGAACTACGTCACGGTCATCGGTCAAAGTCCATTTGACCACCCGATCAAAAAGTCAACATTTTGCCCATTCTAAGGGTAAAACGGTCATTTTGCACATTTCGTCCGATCTCACTCAACTAATCCCAGATTAGTCATTCTAAACCATAATTAATTAATATTTAATTCCAATACTCGGGACGGGTCGTTACAACTTGTCACGCATCAGTCCCTCAATATTTTATTATTATCTTAATCTAATTCCCGAGGCGTAAGTTTAACCAATTCCCTTCCTGTGGCTATAACTTTTCCGTCGAACGTCCGTTTTCGGCGTGTCGTCTGTCTACGTACTCGTGACGCCCCGATCTACGTCACGGTCATCGCTCCTCGTACGTTTGATTCCCCAAGTCAAAAGTCAACATTTTGCCCAATTTCAGGGGCAAAACAGTCATTTTACACCATCCGTCCGAATTCACTCAACTAATCCCCGATTAGTCATTCTAAATCCATAGTTAAATAATATTTAATTCCAATATTCGGGACGGGTCGTTACACACTTCCTATAGTTCAGAGTGTTACAATATAGCCTCCTTAAAGAAAATTTCGTCCTCAAAATTGTAGCACAAGTTCAATCAAACATTCATGCTCCAAGGTAATCAACTTTCGATTAATCAAATCAAATAAGCATATCACAAAATTAGTAATAGATCAATATAATATACCCAATTTCCTCGAAAAATGTGCTATTAAAATAAGACTTCTTATTCAACAAATCATTAAACACCATATGTTCAATCCTTAAACCAATCAGTCATTTTTAAAAAATGTAGAGGATTTAAAAAAATGCTCGGTTAATACTTTAGGTAACCTCTATATTTTATATAGCACAAATATTGAGACACATTTATGCTCCTTGAGCACCATATAAAACATCGTGTGTCTTAAAGCTATAATTAAATCCAAAAGTAAAAAATACACACTCGAGAAACGCCATAAATTATATTATCGGAAATTCTTCCGAAAGCTAACCAAAAGATAACCATAATTCAATATCATGATGTCTCATGCCAAATATCATATTCAGCCCAAGTGCATAGTCGAAACGAAATTTATTAAAACCTCGTAAAACGTGCTATAGCCAATCAAAAGTAATTTATAAGGTACCTAACGAATTCAGATCTTATCGTTTTCACTCTTGGATTTATCAATTGTATGAACTTGCGTGGTTCGTTTAATTTCCTTTTCCAAAACTTACCATATTCTCAATTTTCTACATAACATACCATTATTTAGAGGTGGTAATGGGTCGTATCGTGTCGGGTTCGTGTCGTGTCATGAATTCTGTTTTATCCATTTATGTCCAACCCGAATCCGACCCGTTTAATAATCGTGTCAAGAATGTCCAACCCGAACCCGACCTGTTAATGACCCGTGTAACCCGTTTAACCCATTTAATAAACAAGTCATACTCAAAACCCAATTAATCTATAACCCGTTTAACATGTTTAACTTATTTAAATTATAAGATTTAATAGATATTTAGGTAGGTAAATGGGTAGATATATGAGTTAGTAATGACACGTTTATTAAATGGGTCAATATATAAGCCAATATACGGGTTAACCTGTTAACCCGAAATCTACTCATTTATTAAACGGGTTAACATGTCATTATATGGGTTAACAGGTTGACCCGAAACCCACCCGTTTAATAAACGGGTCATAACGGGTTGACCCAAAAATGACCCGAAATATTAATCATGCGGGTTGATCCGGATAAATTTTGTGCGGGTTTCGAGTCGTGTATCGAGTCGTATCAAAAATTGCTACCCTTACCATTATCTAGACCATCTATTACAATATGCCATATACAACCATCAATACGTATGGAGCGTATAGTCAACTTACTACTTTAGGACCAACCAGTAATACTCACCGTCACATGATCTCACTTCACATACCAGTATGCAATATACCTCCGACGGTATAATAACCGAAACACAGATCACCAGAATAACTTAACACAGAGTTCATCCACAAGTCTTTTCATCTCAATTATTTTCTATAGAGTACATAATATTAGGGGTGGACATGAATCGTTAAAACCATTAAGATCCATTCCAAATCGTTATTTATCCAATGGTTTAAAGTTGATCGGATAAATATCAAAAGGTTTGAGAATTCAAACTACTCCGCTAGTAACAGTTTGGATTTGAATTTTTCTTTTTGTAAATCTGTTAAATCTAAACCAAACCGTTAATGAATATATTAAGTTTTAAATCTATTATTAATACAAAATAAAATAAATAAAAATAAAAGGAGACAAAATATGTAAAATAAGCAAAAATCCAACATAAATAATGAAAAAAAAAGTCTCCATAATCAATAATTTTGGTGTTATTGCTATTTGTCACCGGAAGTTATTTTGTATCCTTACTTTTTTTTGAAGTGTTCATACTGCTAATCAAAATATCAAAGCTAAATACCTAATGTTTTCAATCTCATATTAGGTATTTGGTCCTAGCATTTTTAAGTGTTCTTGTTGTTTGTATCCTTACTGTTTTTTTTATGCCTAAATAGTTTCAAACTGTATCAATAATCGAAACGGATTCATTTCTAATTTTAAAAAAATCCAAATCATATCGAATCATTAAAATTTGAACAGTTTGAATTTATATATTACTAATATATGTACCACCCCCTACATAATATGCAACATGTATGTAGGGTGTTTATTTTTTTTTATCATTCATCTTCCTTACCAGTTACAAGTTACGACTCTCAAGTCTCAACACTTACCCAAATGACTGAGTGATTAATATTGTAGGCCATATGTTTTTCGATCTGATGCTTTCAAGTTGTTATTATATTCAGACGTGCCTTTATTTCCATTTTAGTTTTCTTCACTTACACCTACATGGAAACTTGGAAAGACTTGCCAGATGGAAATTATCCCAATCTCAGCTTCAGGTTGTTTTCAACAACTTGTCACCATTTAATATTGTCATTAACATGTATTATTATAAATGAATCATTTAATTATTATATTATTATATCATTTCTACATAATAAGAACATGTCTAATGTTGGGGATGGCCATGAATTGGGCAACAAACAGCCTACAACTTGGGCTGGGCAGTTTCTAATGGGTTGGGACTGGTCTGGGTTGGGTTAGACTGGAGGCTGACATAAGTGCTAGTCTAGGCTCTCCTATGGCCTGAGCTCATGTCAACCAATGAGGCGCTGCTATGTGTCAAATTATATATATATATATATATATTATGTTTTACATTTATCAATGTGACAAGTGGATGTGTCATTCCATATCTTGTAGACGTAGTTAAACATGTTCTTATAATTATGACTAAGACCACTTAATATAGATAATTTAATACTTGTTTGAAGCTTGATTGGTTCAGCATTATTTTTGTGTTGTGACCACATGACAAATAGAATAATTAGCACAATAAAAAGGATATTCAAAGAATATGTTCTTATGATCCTCAAGATATATATATATATCTTAATTATTTATATACATATAAATGACTTATGTTAATTTCTTTCTTTTTAATATTTTTTAAAGAAGATATAGAATTTTATTGATAGCACAATAATATAAAAGTAAAAATAAGTTAAATTGTAATAATTTGACGATAAATATGAGAAAATACCTCCCGTAATCACCAGTTTTGATATTTATCAAAATGATTTAGAGGGAATAATGCACAAAATAATATAATTTGAATCTTCTAAGCATCACTAAGGTCATTACTGTCCAAACAACTAATCTTAGCAATCCAATGAAAGGGAAAACCTAACACAACCAATCAAAATAAGAACCACTTGACTTATTTAAACAAAGCAAAGTAAAAAGAAAAAAGTAATGACCCAACAAAAGTTACAAATGAGCCATTCTATTGTTGTCACTACCTATCACTTCCATTATTGTCGTCTCCCTAGAATTACGAAGATGACGAGGATATTGTCAACCATTATAACATAGATGCTTCAATTCACCGGGATTGACACCGTCACAATAGAGAACCACAATTGCTCGATCAAAACCCACCAGGCTGTACTACGAGTCAAAATCACGTGAATGCAGATCAGGCTAGCTTCTGAAGACAAGAGTTTCACTGAAACTTGACTCGTCGGGACACCTAAACATATGATCATGATTGACACCATGACGATAGATGAGAAAATAAAAATTGAAGATGAACAAACATCGGTGAAAATGACACTACGTCTTATTGAATTATTCTATTTATTTATTATATCCATACAAATATCAAGGAAAGCTCCTTGGACCCGAAGAAGACCCGCCGAAGAAAAAAAATTAAAAAGGAAGAATTTTTGCTAGAAAAGGCTAGGGTTTTGGAGAGGAGGCTAGAACGAAAGAAGTTTCAATATTTAATGTAAAACGCAAATTTCGTTTTCTTCTTAAAATATTCGTTTTAAAATCATTTTCAGCTCCTCTCTATAAATTCTTGAAGGAAATGGGCAAAGTACGGAGGGACAGAAGCAGCTCCCAAACCGCCATGTAAATGCCAGTTGTGCAAAAAAGGAGGAGATAGAGTGCACGTTAGCAGCTTGTTCAAATCAGAATTTTGCATTTAAAAGTTGCGAAATTGAAAACTCTACCTTCTCTTTATTGATATCAAGATCGATGTCAATATTTGGGACGAAAATTTGACTAGCCATATATCCGTCTATATCAATATTTTCATCTTGGGTACATGACATTACACTAAATCTTTTTATCATAAATACTAAAAGGGAAATACAAGGCCAGTCCTAAATAGCAACTAGAATAATTACATTATGAAACTAATTTCAAAACTGATTATAATCAGCAATTTTCCTTTTTTTTAACAGTAAATCCAAAGTTTTGTGAAGATATCAGTGGGGAACTTTTTTGTTTTGTGCTATGGCGGTGATGTGACAAATGATCAGCGTGATCGATGACTGTTTGGGTGTTGCCTACATGGCAATTTCCGGATGAAGGTGAAATTCAAGCAATGTTTTTGACAATAAAAAAAATTTACAGTTGAATTGTGAGTTGCGAAAATTCATTTTAAAAGGTCAAGAAGTACAGAAATTTTCAGATATAAAGGACCACAAAAACACGAGTCTTGTATTATATTGTTACAAAGGAGAACACACATGAACAAACCCTTCCCTTGTGTTAGAAGAAACTGCAAAACCTCCACACTCAGAATTATGGTAGTTTTGTAAGATCCTTTATTTTATTTATTAAACTTCATTGAATTGCATAGAGAGATTTCTTTTCTTCTTTCAATTTTGGCTTGTCCAGTTGTGCAACTAAAGGAAAGATAAGCAAGAAATTGACCGATGATGGTATGAACATCTGAAGCCAAAAAGGAATAGGGGGCATATACTGAGAGAACTTCCATTTGATACCTCTGAAAGAATATCCCTTGCCTAAGTCCTTGAAGGCCTTCTAGATCCCTTGCAAAATTCATCCAATTCTTCCACATGCACCCCTTCTTTTATAATATTCCTTAATCCCAGGGAATATATCCCACAAAATTTTCTAACAAAAGCTCCTCCAATTTATACTTCCTTATATTACAATTTACATTGCACTCAATCATCATGGTGACCTGTGCTTGTCTCTCTATAAATCCCTCTCTCTCTCCTCCCTCTTTTCCTACAGTCACTGCCCAATCATCTTTTTCACCTGCCTTTTCTCACTCTTCATCACCCCCTGTCTTCCTCAGATTCCCAAGCTACCAGTCGCCAAGGACAAAACCCAGTAGCCGTTTTGGTCAAGGTGTTTGCTTTTGTTACTCTGAGTCTGGGAAGCAAAAGGGTTTACGGGACAGTAGAAAACTTGAGCTTAAAGCGACCAATATGACCATCACAGAGGTCGGCCAGGAAGGAGAGCAAGAGAGTCCACCTCCGTATGTTGATTCGGAGATTAACTCAAGGCCTCGTCGCATTGCTCTCTTTGTTGAGCCTTCTCCATTTGCGTGAGTCGCTCTACTTTTTTTCTACTTTGACTTTTTTTTTTGGGGTCCAATTTTGTGATTTAGCTTCAGTAAATCTTCAATCTTGAGATACCCATCTCATCAAATTCTTTTTTAGCTATGGCTGTTTATATTTTTTAAGCTTTAATAAGTGAAGTTTGTGCCTTTAGGCTTTAGTACTGTCAGTTGCACTGTGTTTGGATCTAACTTGGTTTGGCTATAACTAACATCGAATTTGATGAATTGACTATGATGGTGTGCTGTTGAACTTTGGGCATTTATGGTTCGTTTGAAGTCGCACAACAGGTACTTGAAAATAAAAAAAAGGGCTTATGCATCAACCCGTTAGTGGTATTGACTTGACTTTTTCTGCTGTTTTACATCGAGCCATTGTGTTCAATTTAGTTGGTATTGAATTAAGTGTAAGGAGTTAGGACCTTGACTTTTGCTGCTGTTTTAGCTGAGCTTGAATTTATGTGTGTGCCTAATGATTTAGTGGCTCTTTCCATCTCAATGTAAAGTAATCTAATGTGCTAAGCCAGGTGGTATCTGGTTTGATGGTATGCCCATTCTGGCATGGCATTGGCGTCTGTTGGGATCGTTGTTTAATGAGTAATTAGCTAGTCTTGTCCCTTATAGTTTTTAAGTGTTGTTTTTATAGGGTCAATATCTGTTGATTAACATTGGGCAATCATAAGTTGGGAGATCTTGATTTTAATTTTTTTTTTCTTTGTCCACTTGCTGGGTGATGCTGAGGTTGTTTACTTGATACTGCTGGCAAGTTGAGGCTTATTTAGCTGCTATGACTATCAATAGGTTGCTCCGGTTTATCTGGAAACTGAGTCTGGCTTATATCTCTTTTTACAATATGCTTCTTTGCAAGTTTTGAGTTACTGGTCCTTCGGAAATTTGCACAGTTTATATAACTCTCTGTCTTTGGCGTTCTTGATTTAGATGCAGTACAAACGTATAACATAGGTAGAAACATGCTTTGTGATTTTAGGCTGATGATTTGTGATTTGGACACTGCTGAATGTTCAGTTATATGAAATACGTAGGGTTGTCTTCAGTGTTTTGTTTTTCTCTTTATTTTGCAGATATGTGTCAGGTTATAAGAACCGGTTCCAGAATTTCATTAGATACTTGCGTGAAATGGGGGATGAGGTAAATTCTTTATCTCGAATTCGTCTGTTATATTGATTATAAATGTCCTTTATTGAACCTGCTGTAGTGAGAATGAGCTTCCTGCCTAAATGGCAGTTACAATTGCTTGTTTAAACTTCAAATGTCGTTGCCTAAAAGATGTAATTTCTTCTTAATTATACATGGTATAGGTGATGGTTGTGACAACCCATGAAGGAGTGCCTGACGAATTTTATGGGGCAAAGTTGATTGGATCCCGAAGGTAGCTATAGAGGGATCTAATCTGTTATACTTTAAGTGCACAAGGAATAATTGACTAAAATCTTGCAAGACAATGATTTTTTTAATTTCCCTCCCTTATTTTCTCTTTTCTATTTATTTCTCAGCTTTCCGTGCCCCTGGTATCAGGAGGTACCCCTTTCCCTTGCACTTAGTCCTAGAATAATTTCAGAGGTTGCTCAGTTCAAGCCTGATATTATACATGCCTCCTCACCCGGAATTATGGTAAATATCTAATTCTTTTCTTAGTAGATGGAGATTGATTTGTGCATATTTCATTACGCAGAAACGTATAATAACTGAAAAAAGATGGCTGACACTTACCAACTTTATTGTAGGTTTTCGGTGCTTTGGTTATCGCCAAATTATTATCAGTCCCCATTGTGATGTCTTATCATACTCATGTGCCAGTGTGAGTTTAATTCTTTCAAGTTCTCAGCATATACTTTGTCAGATACGATGTTGGATTTTGATTACATAACTACTTAGGAAAAATAATATTCATATGGCTAAGTCTTGCTCAAATATTCATATGGCTGAGTCTTGCTTTCTTTTGTTATGCAGATATATCCCAAGATACACTTTTAGTTGGCTAGTGAAACCGATGTGGCTGGTTATAAGTGTGTAACCTTCCTTTAAACCCTCTAATAGTATGATATGTTACTACAGCAGATAATTAAGTTATTAGCGTTGTTGTTTGCCTTCCCAGAATTTCTGCACAGAGCTGCTGATCTCACACTTGTGCCATCAGCTGCAATCAGTAAGGATCTCCTAGAAGCCGGGGTGGCAGCAGGTGAATATAGTGAATTCATTCCATGTCTCAATTCAAGATTCCCTTTGCTGAAATTGTTGACTGAACTGAAAAAATGAGCCAATCCAGCACTGTTTTAAGCTGACCTCCTCTTGTATTACTTATTTGCAGCTAATACAATCCGTCTTTGGAATAAGGGTGTTGATTCTGAAAGCTTCCATCCCCGCTTCCGTTCCCATGAAATGCGTTTAAGGCTAAGGTATTACCGCATATTTTGTCAATTTGATTCTCTTGCTTTCCCATGGTGTTGGAAATTTTCTTAATCCATATATGTTGTCTTGAACAGCAATGGTGAACCTGAGAAGCCCTTAATTGTTCACGTTGGACGACTTGGTGTGGAGAAGAGTTTGGATTTTCTGAAAAGGTAACTTCTTTCCTCTTGCAAATTGGAAATCATGAATTATTTCATTCAATTGTAAAGTTAGATGGCCTTTAACCCATATAAACCATTTGTTTTCAGTGTCATGGATAGGCTTCCTGAAGCACGAATTGCTTTCATTGGAGATGGACCGTACAGGTATTAATCTGGCACAGAATGAACTTCCTATTATTCCTAGGAGCAATCTTTGTGCACAAGACATACAAAAGAAAAAGCATTTTCCTACAAAAATTAGATGGGCATAAAAATAAGCGGCGCTGATTCAATTGTATGGCTTTACTTTGGCAGGGGGGAGCTGGAAGAACTGTTCTCTGGCATGCCTGCAGTATTTACAGGCATGTTAGGAGGCAAAGAGCTTTCTGAGGCATATGCCAGTGGGGATGTATTCGTGATGCCTTCAGAATCAGAGACGCTTGGACTTGTTGTATTGGAGGCTATGTCTTCAGGTGTTCCTGTGGTGGGAGCTCGTGCTGGTGGTATCCCAGATATAATTCCGGCTGATCAAGAGGGGAAAACTGGTTTTCTCTACGATTATGGTGATGTTGATGACTGCTTAAGAAAATTACAGCCGCTATTGGAGGACAAGGAACTAAGGGAAACAATTGGCAAGGCAGCGCGAGAGGAAATGGAGAAGTACGACTGGAAAGCAGCTACCAAAGTAATACGAAATGAACAATACAATGCTGCCATCTGGTTTTGGAGGAAGAAGAGAGCTCAGTTCCTAAGACCCCTCCAATGGTTTATGAAGCGCATTTTCCCACAAACCCCGCCAGAAATTAAGTACAGGTGATTAATCTAGATCCTACTGGTTTGGCATTGGCACAAGTAACTGGTTGTTTGTAGACTTGCTTTGGGCTTCAAAAGAAGTTCTTGTTGGATTGTTCGCGTGATAATTGCAATTGATTCATTCGTTGTATATATTGAACGATGAAATACAAGTCAGTTGAGCTGTTTCTTGTGCCAAAACTGACCCTTGCACACTTGTATATACACAAAACTGCATTTGTGCCTGTTAATCGCCTATCTTCTACGGCATATGTAATCTTGTGCAGAATCGCCGGGTAAATGGGAAATCTGGGCATGTTTTTGGCATCTAAATGTTGATGAGCAGATGTTACTTAGGTGAGGAAAGTAAGTTCAAAAGTAAGGTTTCTGTCGCTTTGCATTGTACTTGCAGATCATCCTGTTCATAAATATTGAAAGGATACTTGAGGACCAGCAACTGTGGGGATGAAAAAGTTCTGGTGCAAATTAAAAGCTTCACATGCTTAGAAATGAATAGGTCGAACAAAGTGCCAACACCATTTTAAATGCATAAATCATCCTGGTGCATCCTCTATGCCAAGTCTCAGTCGCATATGGCACATGGGATTGGGTTTAGATGTTTGAGATCGTTTTCGAGAGGGCAAGATAGGTTGTGAAAAAAATTGAGGTTTCATTCCAAATTCGCAATTAAGGAAGGCACAATTCAAACTCTCACGAGGGCCACAGGTACTATTATAGGAAAAAAAACAGACTAATAAATGAGTGAGATACCCAACTCAGCCTCTACTATATTTCTTAACATGTGGATGTGAGACAAATCTTGACATGCCTTCAACAAATCTTCACATCCCTTCTCAAACGCTTCACATTTTAAGTTACTTTTATTCATAACCAACAATCGAACTAAGTTGTGCTTGCCAATCCAGTAGATCAAAGCCCCTTTTCACTTATCTATATTCGAATGAGGAATTTTGAAATAGCAAGAATTAGACTATGTTAATTAAAAATGAAGAACTTTAAAATACCAAGAAATTTCAAATGAACAAATGCATTACACTTGGATGAATTTGTAAGTAACATATTGATATGTGTCACTTTGGAATCTCTTGTTTAATGATTTTGTTATACTAACGCAGTTCATATGTGCTCCCTTTCTAGTAACTCAACTAGTTACTCACAAACATTCTATTCCATTGTTGGTTGTGCATTTTTTAGTAATATAGTGTAAATCACTTATTGAAGTTTTTTTATTTTAACTAATTCAATCTAAATTCTTAGTATTTAAGGCTTCTCGTCCAAACGTACCTTTAGAGTAAAAACAAAAAATAAAATATGAACCTTGGATTAAAGATAAGAAATGATTGAATTAACTTTGTTAACGTGGAAAGTGATGATCTCATGAAACTTTTCATTTACACTCGAGGAATTGGCAAGTACAATATATTGTTGAAGATGGAAGAATCAAAGTAGATGCAATTGGATGGTGGAGAGCATTCTGTACACAGCTGCCGCACAAGGCACATCAAGTAAAACTGTAAAAGTAGTGCATCTTTTGTAAGCTTCTCTGAGTGCTGCCTGCCTCTGCTGTTTCTGCCCCATGAGAAAAATGTTTTGGCGTTGGGATTCAAATTTGAATGGTGGAGGTTGAGATATCATCCTGGCTCTGGCTCTGCCTTTGGTTTGGGGGTCCATTAATGAATATCATGTCTCTCTCTCTCTCTCTCTCTCTCTCTCTCTCTCTCTCTCTCTCGCATATACACAAATCATAGCTCCTCATCAGTTTCCAGGTATCACGAGTTAGGCTTTCTTCATTTCCCGGAAAATATTTTATCAATAACAAGTGATGAATTCAATCTCGTTTAGATTTATGGTAAATTTTCAGCGATCGGGGTTAAGGTACGAGTTGAGCGTTCAATCACAAGAATGCTTATCCAGGGAAGGAGGATTATATCCACTTTTCTTTTTATAACAATCAAATACGAGATTTCTCACTATACTTAGAGATACTGATTCTAATATATTCTCTTTCAGGAAAAAGTAGTTCTAATTTGCATATTACTTTTGTCAAAAGTAGCTCCGATTCCATCGGACTTGAGCCAATAGAGGAAGAATAATTATGTTTTTTTTTTTTACATTTATTTTTTCGTTAAAAAAGAGAACGACTGTTGAGTGGTTATAATAATGAGGGTGTGGATAGGATATCAAATATGAACCTTTCTTTTTCTGAGTATCGAATTCTAGACATAAACATTTGGCTATCCGATAAATAAGCCAGTGCTAGTTTCAATGACGATGAAGTTAATTTAGTGCTATATGTTGTTATCAATTGATGAAACACGAAGGCCGACTACAAAATATATAAACTACCCAATTATCCATGAGGTTAAATTAGTTAAAGTTGGCTTATATAGCCATACACCAAAACCTTTCTCCTCAAGGGATTATGTAATCAGTTAAGGAAGGTTTTAGTTAAAACTTTTAATTGTTGGAAAATTATATGTTTGCGACACTTAGACGATGTTTTTGTAGGTACATAGTCAAATTCATATTATAGTATATAAATTGGAGCTACGTATTCTTTACTTTGTACTTAAATTTATTGTTAGATATTAAATTTTAGATTCGGATATCAAATCAGAATATTATTAATCTTCTAACTTTTGTTTATGTAGATATTTTGTGGTTAGTGAATTATGAACAAGTCCATTTCGTCCTAATTTCAGTGGAATCCCATGTTTTGACATCAACCCAATCCCTTAAATGGAGAAACAAATAACAGAGATTGCCAAATGACTCCAATACAGTAGTCTTTGGATTATAAGATATTTAAACCCAATAGTAATTTCGTCACGTGGGAACTAATTTTGCAGATAATTATATAAAATCCTATTCCTTTAGTATATAATGCAACGAACCCACACACTATTAGCAAAAACGTCGCTGTTTTGAAGTCTCATCATCACAATCCGTCCAAATCAATTTCCCCACAGCCATGACAAAGTTTTGATTTTTGATTTTAAGCCAGCCACCATAACGGATTAACGGTTACTTAAACAACAACGGCAAGACTCACTACTAGTACGGGACTAATCCTCTGTATACAGGCTCACTCTACAACCGAAACGTACTGCATGAACTCCGAATCGGACAGAAGCCCCGCCATTGTCTCCGGAGCCAGAACCACCTCCAAATCCACACTCCCGTTGCCTTCCCTCCCTGGAAATGCCGATATTTTGCCGTCGAATTTGTTCGCCCCACCGCTCCGTACGGCCAGGGGTTGGCCCCACCCGAAATCGTTGTTGTACATTGGGAATCTCGGCGAGCTCCCCATCGTGATCATTGCGCCGTCGAAGTTACCAAGTGGGAACAGCCTCGGGGAGCTCTCCCAATCCCCCACGCCGCCGCGCACTGTAGCATCGTCATGCGCCACGACATTCTTGTGGAGCAGATCGGCGCACCATCGCAGATCTTGAGACAACAACTCTCCTACGGAAGCGACGGTCGGGATGCTCTGTATCGCGTTCCCGAAGTAGTGCGAGTCCATCTTCGGCTCAAGCCTGTGGCGGCAGTTCACGGCCATGCGAAACGTTGTCGTTTTGGTATCTGCTAGATTCCTGACACGTGTCACAGAGCGCCACAGCTGCGCGCTCAGAGACTGAAATGACGAGATCTCTGCCGTTTTCTTTCCGTTATTTCGTGAAGCGATGTTCCAGCTGTCATTGCTTCGTTTGCCGAAAATCTCGGCAGATTCGGAAAGGCCGTTACCATTACCGTTACAGTTATGCACCGTTTTGTTCAGAGTAGAGTTATTGGCCCTGTTTTTGAGTTTGAGAATTGATTCTCTGGTGAAATGGAAAATTCGCTCTCGCAACGGCTCGTTGCCGGAGAAGGTGACCTTAGGGCCACCTTCCAGGAATTCTAGCACCGCCAGTGAATTGAAAACAGTGTCGCGGGAGAAATTGGGAGATTTTGTGATTTTTTTGGTGCCTTTGCAAATCTCTGCGAAGGTGTTGAAGAAGTGCCAGAAGGAGGTACCGTCGACGACAGAATGGTTGACGGTACAGCCGATGAAGATGGCGTCATAGAGCTCAGTGACCTGGACGGCAGCCAAGGGCCTGAAGTGGCCGGAGTAACTCAATGTTCTGTCGAAGGCGAAGAACTCCCTGAAGCAGAGTGGGACATCAGCGTTTGGAGGCAGGACGAAGTCGACAGAGAGGTGCTGAGCTTTGGCGTGGATGAATTCGATGCCGGCGTCGTTGCAGGCGATGTGGACGTGACCATCAGCATCGGTTTGGAAACGGCCGGCGAGAGCGGGGAAGTGAGTGAGGGCGAGGGAGAGGGAGTGTTTGAGGGAGTGGAGGAGGTCTGCGGTGGAACAGGGCGGGGAACCGAGGAGGACTCCCTTCTGGATGTATTGGCAGGAGAGCATGGGAAGGTCAGAGACAGAGAGCTTCAAGGATTTGATGGTGGATTTTTGGGTTGGGAGAATTGTGCATTTTGAAATTATGGTGACAGAGGAATCAGAGCAAGGCATTTTGTTTGGTAGGTATTGATTCGGGAATTGGGGTTTGATTTTGTTCAATTGTGATGTGAGTAAGGTGGGGGGGGAGAGGTGCGGTTTATATGTAGGAGGATGTGAGGTTGGATTCATGCATTTGCCACCCACTTTCTCACACAAAATGATATTGTGAAAGAAATAGACAGGTCGAGAGGGATAAACGCGCGCTCCTATTAACTCGTGCAATTACACCCATTTTATATGATAAAACTGAAAAATATTTAGGTATAAATTCGCGTTATATTTTTTCAATTAAGTTAATAATAAAACCATTGTAAAAATCTACGGTAATAATCTCCCATGTAAATCCAGCTGAGCAAACACATAACTGCAAGGCTATCTTAATTATTAAACAACAGAGTTTGAATTTAATTACCTGACTCACTAGGCCACGTATCTTGAGTCACAAACATTTTATTTTGTCTACAAATTTTAATGACGGATGCGTTGACAATATGAAAATCAGAACATTTGATAATTGAAGATAAATATTATTATCAACTTGAGTTACAAGCATCTTATATGGAGTATTATAATGGCAAAAGGACGAGGGAGAGCCGGAAATGATGACGTGTCAAGTAAAGGATGAGAAGGTAGTGTTGAAGCATTGTTGTAGCAAAAAGGCGTTGTTTAATAAGAACATCAATAATATTGGGGTCTGGGCGGGCTACCCTGCTACAATTTATGTATATATATATATATATATATTATTGATTATTGTAGTGTATGTATGTCAATATAGCTTGTTTACTTCTTCAATATTATTCGTGTGTTGTTATTTCTTAGAGGGTCATCAGCTAAACATAATTAACTAAGATTGTGGTTATTTCTTAACACTTTAATAATAGGGTTCCTTCTCAGTGTGATAAGATCCATATATAACTGGGTTCAGAGAGTCGTGATGACTCATGTGCCATGCCAAGATGCATGGGGAGTTGGCGCCCAGATTCAGAGGGGCATTATTGGGCAATCATCTGATTCTCATGCAGATACCATTTTTGGGGAATATGGAAACGAGTACGAAAAGTTAAGTCTTCACTCGCTCTTGTTTAGTTGGTAATGGTAAAAAATGAAAAGATGTATGTTCAAACTTATCCATCTTGACTGCATTCTAATATAATCACACAATGATAAGAAGTTGTGTTCCTCGGTGCCGGTGGGGATGATGATTTCAGACTCCTATGCAATTAACATTCGCATAATCATGTATGAATAATTTTATCATTATTCCTTCTTAAATTTATATTATATCTTTATCATTATTACATGTTGACACCATATCTAACCAGACCCACTGAGCCGTATACTTAAAGCCCTGACAACGCTCAAGGCCCAAGAACACCATACTTGCGACAGCCCTAACACCGGGCCCAATGCGGGATGCCACGTGGAAGCATATCCACTCTCGATTTACGTAACACGTATCCGCACGTAAATCGAGAAACATTTGTCCCACATCGGAACTTTGGGAATTGAACATCCCACCTACCTATACATAAAGGGTACACATTTCCCAATAAAGGTAACTAAGTTTTACTATTACAATTACTCTACCGAACTTACCATTTACTATTTCCTCGTACGAACGAAGTAACTGACTTGATCGTCGGAGAGCCTTGGGCCGGCACCACACCGGTGCCCGTACTCATGGAAACCCGCGATCCACTTGAGTTGACAGGTCACAGGAGGGACACGCGTCATTTGGTGATTGGGCAACGAGTATTCGACAGTTGGAACATTTAACGCTTCAACAGTTTGGCGCCGTCTGTGGGAAATCTGACTAAGGTTGCCCACGCTCAACCAGACCGGGTCACGACTCATCCACCAGTTACACCGAGAAACAGCTCGTCGTCACTGAACATGCAGGGCGAACACGACCTCGGTGAAATCACACCCGGGCAAGGCCCCAGAACGAGGGGAGAACCCTCTCCTAACTTCTTGCAGTTAATCGAGAAACTCCAGAGCGACATGGCCGAGGTAAAAGCTAAGGGCACCCAGGCCGAGTCGAGGTGTCAGGTGCTCGACGATCGATACACTGAGGTGGCCGAACAGCTACGAGTCGCACAGGAAGAACTCACTGCCCACCGAGCACGCGTCGGTGGCGCTGAGGCCGACAAGGTAGTGGCCGAATGCGCGGAGCGTGCCGAGAAGAATCGCCGACTGGCGGAAAAAGGAAAGGAACATGCGGTCGCCGAGCCGCGGAAGGGAAGGCATGGGGACACCGAGCCGAGCAAGAAACCGGCTCGGATGTTGATCATCCCCGGCAGTCAACCCGGTGACACCAGGATCTACCGGGACGCCCGAGACGCCCTCAGCGAGGGAGGGCGGAACCGGTCGGCCAACGAACAACCTTCACGCCGACCTGACCCTCGGTCGGAGGTGGGAAGGGGAGACCACTACCGAGGAAACATTACCGCTCGGTGGTCCCGCCCAAATGTCAGCCACGGGACCTTCTCAACAGGGGACCCTGTCCCCATCACCGACTCGTCCATGGAAGCCGAGAGCACGACCAAGTCCGCTCGGCATCTTGGCACCAGGACCAACCGCTCGGACAGGGGGAGGCAAACATCGAGGTCCCCTCGCAGCGACACCGAGCGGTCAACCCACCTCGGCCTCCCGCTCCCTCCTCGCCCTGAACCAACCCGCCGAAGGAGCACCGAGCGGTCAGGGCAGGCTAGGCGGCAGAACGACAAGCCTCAGGAACGATCCCGCCTGCGGGACACCGAGCGGTCTAGGCCGATCGGTCAAAATGCAAGTATATGCCGAAGCATACCCAAACAGGGGTACACCGAGCGATCACGGCAGGTCGGTCACAGAAGGAGTGAGTCACAAAGCCCGCCAAGCGGAGGTGGCACCGACCGGCCTTATAGGGTCGACCGCGACCAAGCATCCAGGGATAAACACCAATCCAAGATCGACTCGCTCGTCCAGCACCTCATGGACCGAGTCCGGACGCTTGAGGCCGGGACGGCCCGGGAAGCGAGGCCAGCCTGGTCGAAAACTAGCCCGGGCCCCTTCACAGAAAGAATCAACCAGTTCAGGATCAACCACGAGATTAAACCCCTGAAAATTCCCCTTTACAACGGAAAGGACGACCCGTGGAATCACCTGAACAACTTCTACTCGGCCATCGCCCTCAAGAACCTCGCCGATGAGGAACAGTGCCTCATCTTCAGTTCCACACTGACCGAGGCAGCGATCAATTGGTTCTACAAGTTGGAATCTAGGTCCATCGACTCTTTCGAGCAGCTCACCTCCACCTTCATGAACCAGTTCATGATACAAACCGACCGCCTGTCCTCGGCCGAGGACCTCTTCCAACTCAAACAAGGAGAACACGAGTCGCTACAACGATATGCAGCAAGATTCAGTAATGAATACTCTCGGTGCGCGGAAACGGACGATCGAGCAGCTTTCACGGCCTTCAAGGGCGGCCTCCGAGACTCCCCATTCAGGTACGCAGCTCACACCCAAGGTTGGACAACTTATAACGAAATAATGAAACAGGCGGCGATCCACGCCAAAGCCGAGGCACTAACCCAAAAGTCCAACGCTGCCAATGCCTACCAACCCCCCCGGGGCCGACTCGGTGAAAACATACCCACCGAGCGTCCCGGAACAGCAGGGCTCGGCACCGCGTCCACAGGAGCAGGGGCAACAGAGCTATGGGGGAAAACGGAAAGACTACCCCCACAGCAACAATCTGTACAGCCCTGGGAAGAAGGGTAAGAACCCGAATCACGAGGAAAGACAACAGGGGGAGCGGTCAAACACCGGGGAAAAACGGGTTCCTCGTTCCAAGTACGAGACATACACCATCCTCAACACCCCCTACGAAAATGTCCTCCTCAATGTGGAACACATGATCCCAAAGTCTACTTGGGCACCAGCGAAGGGCAAGCTTGGCAAAGACACGAGAATTTATTGCCAATACCACAAATACAATGGCCATAGCATTGACCAATGCGTTGCATTCCGGGATCTGGTGGAGGCTCTGGCCCGGGATGGGAAGATCAACCAATTTCTTCAACACGCTCCGCCTCCACCTCGCAACCCGCAGATCAACACGATCTCCGGAGGAACGTCAATTTCTTGCCCGCTCACTTCCAACCGGGCAAAGAAGAACTTTCTACGGGCCACCAAACAGAATCAGCAGCTCTTCAGTATCGAGGAGGGAAGAGCCAAGAAGACAAGTCGACTCGGCTGGGAACCGATCACGTTTTCCGAGGAGGAGGAGCGCGGGATCATCTACCCTCACGACAACCCCATTGTCGTTATGGCGGAGATATCTAACTTCGACGTACAACGGGTAATGGTCGACACTGGAAGCTCGGTCAACGTCCTTTTCATGCGAGCTTTCAAGCAATTGGGCATCCCAGAAGCAAGTCTGGACCGCTCACCTACGCCGCTCTTTGGCTTCACGGGGGACTCCATTGTCCCGCATGGAACGGTCACTCTCCCCCTCTCCCTCGGAACACACCCACGGAGGGCAACCGTACTGGCACCTTTCTTGGTGGTAGACTGCCCCGCGGCCTACAACGCCATTCTCGGACGGGGAATACTCAACCAGATGAGGGCAGTCGTCTCCACCCACCTACTACTAGTAAAGTTCCCAACCCCTATAGGGATTGGCCAAGTCAAAGGAGACCAAATGGCTGCAAGGTCCTGCAATTCTGTCACCCTCATCCAACCTCCGAAAGAGACCATGGCAGTATCAGAGTCCGCGTTCGAGGCCGACCCCGTGAGCCCTTAGGACGCACAGAAAATCCGGGCCGAACCAATCGAAGATCCCCGGGACCATTCAGCAACACCCCATCCACAGCCCATTGAGGATGTCGAAGAGATAGTACTCTCCCACGACTTTGCGGACCGGAAGGTAAAGATTGGGACCACTCTTTCGCCCGACCTGCGCTCACAACTGATCCGGTTTTTAAGGGACAACTCTGAGGTCTTTTCCTGGTCGTACGCCGACATGCCCGGCATCTCCACTGACGTAATCTGCCACCGGCTCAGTATCGATCCTACCTACAAGCCTGTCGAACAGAAACGCCGCCTCTACGATGCTGAGAGGACCGAGGCTATGAAGGCAGAGATCATCAAGCTCAGCACCATCCACTTTGTCCGGAAGGCCGTCTATGCTGCCTGGGTTGCCAATGTTGTACTCGTCAAAAAACCCTCTGGGGCGTGGCGAATGTGCATTGATTTTACTGACCTTAACAAGGCCTGCCCCAAGGACAGTTTTCCTTTGCCCAAGATTGACCAACTGGTCGAAGCCACGGCAGGACATGGGCTCTTGAGTTTTATGGATGCGTACTCGGGCTACAACCAAATCTTTATGCATCCGGCAGATCAGATCCACATAACCTTCCGGACGGATCAGGGGTTATACTGCTACAATTTCATGCCTTTCAGACTCAAAAACGCCGGGGCCACTTACCAGCGCCTAGTGAACTTCATGTTCGCTGACCAAATTGGGAAAACCATGGAGGTTTACGTCGACGACATGCTCGTCAAGAGTAAATCGGCTGACCTCCACATCCCCAATCTCTCGCGAATGTTCGACGTCCTCAAACGGTATCGAATGAGGTTAAATCCGGTGAAGTGCTTGTTTGGAGTCAGCTCTGGAAAATTTCTGGGTTTCATGATTAGCCAGAGGAGCATCGAGGCCAACCCGGAAAAAATCAAGGCCCTGGTCGATATGGAGCCCCCACGAACCCAGAAAGAAGTGCAAAGCTTAATGGGCCGAGTCGCAGCCCTTACACGCTTCATCTCCAAGGCCACGGACAGGTGCGTGCCTTTCTTCAAGGCCCTAAAGGGCAGGTCCAAACACATCACCTGGACCGAGGAATGCACCAAGGCCTTCGCTGAACTTAAGGAATACATGGGAAAAGCGCCACTGCTAGCAAGACCAGACACCGGGGAAATCCTTTACATGTATCTATCTGTCTCCGCTTCTGCCACAAGTTCAGTGTTGGTCAAGCGTAGGGACGGGGCCGAACATCCGGTGTATTACGTCAGCAAGGCTCTGCAGGACGCCGAGACAAGATACTCTGACTTAGAGAAGCTCGCTTTTGCCCTCATCATGTCCGCCCGGAAGCTCAGGCCATACTTCCAGGCTCATTCTATCATCGTCTTAACCGACAGACCACTCCGGCAAGTGCTTCAGAAGCCCGAAACTTCGGGCCGCTTACTGAAATGGGCAATAGAACTCAGCGAATTCGACATCACTTTCATTCCCCGCACTGCCGAGAAAGGACAGGCCATGGCGGACTTGATCTCTGAGTTCTCCTACGTCCCAGCAGCGGCCGCAGCTGAGGTCCCACCATCTTCCCCTCTGTCCATAACACATACTTTGGACGAAGAGAACCCCCAACTCGACCCCACTCGGCCAACCTGGCTCCTTTATGTCGACGGGTCGGCTTGCCACAACGGGTCCGGAGCCGGACTTGTCCTTACCACACCGGACAAGGTCCGGATGGAGTATGCCCTTCGTTTCCAATTCAAGGCCTCCAAAAATTCCACCGAGTATGAGGCCCTCCTTGCAGGGCTCCGCCTCGCTAAAACCATGGAGGCAGAACAGGTCAAGATCTTCAGCGATTCACAGCTCATCGTCAACCAGATCAACAACGCCTATGAGGCGAAAGACTCTTCCATGGAAGCATACAGAGCACTGGCAAAGACCCTTCTATGTAGTTTCCCTAGCTACGCTATCACTCGGATTCCACGCTCCGAAAACAGCCATGCCGACGCTTTGGCCCGGCTCGCATCCTCCCTCGATGAGAAGCAGAGTCGAAGTGTGCTGATCGAAATTCTGGATCAACCCAGTACACAATGCTCGGCGGTCTACGCCATCAATGCTAACGGTACGTGGATGGCCCCACTGATTCGTTTCCTCGTAGACGGAACTCTTCCTTCTGACAAGATCGAGGCCAAAAAGGTCCGGAGACGGGCAGCCCGCTATACACTCATCAACGACCAACTCTAAAAACGGGGTTTCACTTTGCCCCTCTTGAAGTGTCTCGTCCCGGAGGCAGGCAGAGCCGTTCTCGAGGAAATCCACGCCGGTATTTGCGGAAATCATTCTGGACCACGGTCATTGGCCCACAAGGCTTTCCTGCAAGGTTTCTATTGGCCAACCATGCACGGAGACGCGGCCGAGCTGACCAAGCGGTGAGATAAGTGTCAACGGTTTGCCCCTCTCTTCCACCTACCTCCAGAAAACCTCACACCAATGGTCAGCCCCTGGCCCTTCTCGCAGTGGGGACTTTATTTGATTGGGAAAATGCCGGCAGGAAAGGGCAAGATAGAGTATGCGGTGATAGCGGTGGATTACTTCACAAAGTGGGTTGAGACGAAAGCTTTGGCTTCTATCACCACGGCCCAGATCGAAACGTTCGTCTTCCAGAACATTATCTGCTGTTTCAGTCTCCCCCACACAATCGTCACGGACAATGGGAAGCAATTCGACAACGCACACTTCCGTGCCTTTTGTGACAGACACAACATCCGCCTTTGCTTCGCCTCACCAGCTCACCCTCAGTCCAACGGCCAAGTTGAGGCCATAAACAAAATCATCAAGCATACACTGAAAACGCAGCTGGACGAGGCCAAGGGCAAGTGGTCTGAAATTCTCCCCAACGCACTCTGGTCATATCGGACATCCTACCGCACATCTACAAATGAAACCCCCTTCTCGCTAACTTTCAGAACGGAAGCAGTCATTCCCGCTGAACTAAGCGAAACTTCTTACCGAGTGTCGTCCTATGAGCCTGAACAAAACAACCATCAGATCGCACTCAGTCTAGACCTCATCGAGGAGCACAGGGAGCAGGCCAACCTCAGAAACATCGCCTGCAAGCAGCGGCTTTGCAACTACCATAATGCTAGAGTCAAACATCGGGGTTTTCAGGAAGGTGACTAGGTCCTCCGAAAAGTTAGCCTTGCCATCAAGGATAGCTCAGCAGGGACTCTCGGCCCCAATTGGGAGGGTCCATATCGGGTCACCAGAATCTGCCGGCCCAGAACTTACGAACTGGAAGACCCAGATGGGCGAAGGCTGGGCCACCCATGGAATGCCGATCATTTGAAGAAATACTACATTTAAGACTCTGTATTTTTTCCTTCTTATGACTTGTTGTACTTTACCCGTTCTTGCACCAGTTATTTATAAACTCTTCCATTTATCTAGCCTTTGTAACATAACATTATGACTCAAACATACGAGTCGGGGTTCGGTCTTACTCGGCCTACATCCCAACACTTGCTATTTTGACTCAAACATTACAGTCGGTGTACAGCCCTACTCGGCTTGCACCACCACTATGACTCAAACATACGAGTCGGGGTTCGGTCTTACTCGGCCTACACCCCAACACTTGCTATTTTGACTCAAACATTAGAGTCGGTGTACAGCCCTACTAGGCTTGCACCACCATTACGACTCAAACATACGGGTCGGGGTTCGGTCTTACTTGGCCTACACCCCAACACTTGCTCTTTTGACTCAAACATTAGAGTCGGTGTACAGCCCTACTCGGCCTGCACCACCACTATGACTCAAACATACGAGTCGGGGTCCGGTCTTACTCGGCCTACACCCCAACACTTGCTATTTTGACTCAAACATTAGAGTCGGTGTACAGCCCTACTCGGCTTGCACCACCATTACGACTCAAACATACGGGTCGGGGTTCGGTCTTACTCGGCCTACACCCCAACACTTGCTCTTTTGACTCAAACATTAGAGTCGGTGTACAGCCCTACTCGGCTTGCACCCACACTCTGACTCAAACTATCGAGTCGGTGTACAGCCCTACCCGGCTTGCACCACCATTTCGACTCAAACATACGAGTCGAGATTTGGTCTAACTCAACCTACACCCTAACACTTGTGTTAACTCAAACATTCGAGTTCTTGTACAACCTTACTCGGCTCACCAACACTCAGAGACAGAACAGAGAGGGAAAATTCACACCATTACTCGGTCTACAACTTTTGTTCCCAGAAAATCGGATTTCATTCATGAGTGCAGACCTATTAAGCTCGGCCTGCAAGTGCTTTACAAAAATTCGACCTCTCGGTTGTCCCCACTATTCCTAACTCAAAATAAAGGAAAATTACAAGGCATAGAGGCCCGTCCTACACCAGCTCTTCCATCTGCTGCTCGTCGGCCTGTTCAACCTCAACTGGTTGCTCTGGCTCTGTGAGAGGCTTCACTGGCTCGACTCCTGGTAGGGCACTCGGCTGGGGAACCTCCTCTTCCTCTCCCCATGACTCGTCCTCGAACATGTCGGCCCTAATATCCTGACCGAGCCAGGGGGTCTTCACGGTCAGCCCAGGGTTTTGTAGGAAGAGGTTGCAAAAAACCTCCTGCTCGCACTCGGCCGCGTACTCGTTCTTCAGCTGGTCGAACTCTTCGGAGGCTTTAAACTCGGCCTCCGCGGTCTTCCTCGCCCCTTCCAGGTCGGCCTCCCTAGTCTTCTTCACCCGACACAGCTCCTTCCAGTGCTTCAGCCTGTCTTTCTCTTTGGCCTCAAGCTCGGCCTTCATCTCGGCCTCCATCCTCGCCTTCATCCGCCTTGGTTTGGGAGAGAGCACTCGGTCTCCGTCCATTGCGCTATGTTTCCTCTTGGGAAACCTAGGTCGCGGACTCGGTGGCCTCGGCTTGGAAGTTTGGCCCTGTCTTGACCGGTCGGGCCGCTTCGACTGACCTGTCTCGGCTCTCTCTTTTTTCTTCTTGAGAATGAGCTCCAGGCGCTCGGCAACCTTCGTCAGTGGGGCAGACTCCGCGGAGCCCTGATCGGCCTTCATTCTCAACTGCTCACAGTCTTTGAAAATCCTACTCCCGAGATGATACGGCACTGCAACACCGAGACATAGGTCAGCCACAAGAAAAGCGAAGAACAAGCCACAACAACAAAAACAAAATTACCCTCGTCGGTGTCGATGAGGCCGGCCTTGTACTAAAACCCGGGTAACCGAAGGATTCGTCGGTTCCGATTCAACTCGTCCAAAACCTCCCTTACTCGGTGGACGACCGCTTTCTCCTCTGGCGTTATTTCTTCTTCTGGGAACAAACCTGCACACCGAGAAATGATCTGCTACAACACTAATACTTAGCATACAACATATCAACATTTACATGAAGGGGCGGCCTATGGTACAACTATCAACCTTGGGTCTGGAATTTGGACGGTATCGGGGGTCCCTCGGTGTTAAATTTATGTTCTTATTTGTCAATAGCTTGATTTCACTTTTTTTTTTAACGATCAATTTTACATATTATTTTTTTTACCATATAATATGCAATTGAAATTTGAACTTAAAATTATTGATTTGTAAGTCAAATCAATTAAAACTATCTAAGCTAAACCCACTTAGCATTTGACATTTTACAATCACTTTGTTTGCTGACATTTCATTTTACATTTCGTTCAAAAATATCATCTTGTCAGTAATTAAATACTATATATATATTTTTTTTACTCATTTGTTTTGTCTCTTTTAAAAATTGTCTCTTTTATTTTTTACTATTCATAGTAGACAAAGAATGAGAGGAACAAATCAGTCTGGTGGCAAAGGTTTGGCTGGTCCTTTACGGCAAGCAGCAAGCAAGTGGATATCTGGCTGATCCTCAACTAGCCTCATCATTCCTAGCTACAGGTTTTAACTTCTTAATGATTTCGTTAATCTTGTTTCCTAATAATACTTTATATCTCTATCTCTCTCTTCTATAGCTGTGCAAATCTATAATATTTTGCTGGGAGATCTCACATGTTCGATGGCATAATATAAACCATCGGCCTCATCAATGTATGACATAATGACAATGTTGAAGCAGAAATCGTATTTGTCTGTAAAAATATTCACAATCTTTACAAACAACAAACAAAAGGCAATCATAGTTAAGGTTGAAGTCTCGAGGGGTTATTCAACCATGAACGCTCTGATGCTCAAATAAACTTTGAGAGAAGAATATGAAATACTTCAAAGCGAAGAATGACTTACCTTGAAAGTAAAATGAGCTCTACTATTTATAGGGCAGTTTTGGGAGTCACTGTAAGACCCGTGAGCTTGGGAAACAAGATCGATGAGTAAGAACCGTGAGCTCGGGAAGCAAGATCGGTGAGTAAGACTCTTGAACTTGGCAAACAAGATCAGTGAGTAAGACTCGTAAGCTTGGAAAGCAAGAAGGGTGGGCAAGACCTGCGAGCTTGGGAAACAAGACCGGTGAGCAATTCTACATCGCTCAAGGAAAGAAAGGTGAAGTGCCTTATATGGCGTCAGCATGTGATGTCAATTGCTGACGCCACACGCATGGTGACAGGACCCACCCCCAATCCCCCAGGATTAAGGGCTAAGTCCTGCTCCTGTCTAACTTATCCTGATAGTTCCCAGACTGTCACCACCTATCTGCCAAGCGAACCTTCTATCAAGGTTCAGTCCATCTGGTGGATCCTCCCTTCCTCATCGGGGTCAACACATTTCCAACTCATACCCGAGGTACCTCTAACGTCTAGCTAGCCGACACTCACGGCTCAAATAACCCTAGGTACGTCACATCACCACTGTTACTAATTCCAACACTTCTGACTCCTTCCCGAGTCGAGCGTACCTCGTACCAATGTCTCAGTACATTATGCGAGTCCGCCGTCAACAAACACAATTCTCTAGTACACCCATCACAAGACGGCATCTACCGGCCTCGGTACTCCTATTCACCAAATCCATTTAATGATCCATACTACTTCCGTCAGTGATCCACGCCGACTGTACCGGAGTCACAACGTACTCGTCTATACTCCTAATTCAACCAATCATCTCGCCAGTGATTCCACAAACCACCAACACAGTCAACCTGTGGAAACATCATCCTCATTCCATACTACCTCTCTAAAACTGGACCCTATCAATTTCTGTCCATTGTGATCCCGCGTCGCTGATCACACATCATAGTATCAGGGTCCTACTAGCCAATCGTGGCTCTGAGCATCCAGCTCATCAGCCATAACCAACAGATCACTCTGGATCACCCGGATCCAGTCCACCTGCTCCGTTAAAATCCATCATATCGGAACTACGCCGATCATCCATCAATCCACAATATACCTCGGCACTAAGCCGATCACCAATATTTCTACCAGAACGTCACGCTGCACGTCCAATTACCTCGACATGATTCCGACCACTGCAGAGCCAGTACGTACACATTTCAAGTACATTCAGTAAGTACCACCAACTAGAACCACGTTGCAAACCACCAAACACATACAAGGACAACCCTACGAACTTGGAATAAAAATAAAGATATTTTAGAATACCTTAAACACAGCTCGTAGCGTATATCCTCACGTACTTCCAACGTCATCCTACGGTACGTCCACTAATCAACCACATTGGCGTCAGCCACGTTCTACGACACCCAAGGTCTAACCAACAACAACATAGTGTACCTGTCACTCTCACAGTGAAATCTCCAGGCACACAAACTTCCTCGTAACTATTGATTACCACCTGCCTACCAGTCAAACATGCTTCACTTTTGCAGTCTGTCGGTTCAATCCTACCACTAGGCTGAACTACAAGTCTTCCGGGAAAATCCGACTCAAAACCCTTCCGAGTCTCCCAGTCTCCTGGGTCTCCCGACCAATATGAACTCCAAGTACAACTCAATTACGTACATAGGGCAGACCCAGCACTAACTCCAAAACAAAAACCCAAACGTATGCGAGACGGACCACACACGTCCTGCACAACTCCAGGATGGTCAAGATATCCAACTTATGTCTCACATATGATCCTCCTGATCCTCAACGACTCAAAACTGAGACAGAACGATCCAATCCTGATCCATTCACTCCTAAGTGGATCTCACCTACTGGCTCACTACTTCGCCTCCACTTCCCACAAATGATCGGACCACCACGTCGAATCAAATCGGTAAAGTACTCAACACTTTTAAAGGCACGTCTAGATTGTGGGTTTTCTTAAATAACCTCATATCGATTAGTTATAGTCATTCCTTTTTCCATTTCCTTCCGTCATCCTTCAACGGAACACGTGATGGTCCACAACCCTGTCATCATCAGTCATTCTACCTTAGATTAACACCATCCCCTGACACTCGCCACACAAGCCACTCCCGTCGTTACCAAATACTTTTCTCTACTCCTGAACACAACCACATGTGTCCACAATTTAGGGGGGGTTCCTAGTTCCTGAAGTTCCTTTAATAAGTCTCCCAATTCGTCTTCGGAGTATCCATCCCTTAACATGTAACACCAACTCAGAATCAACACATCAGCTCAACGTCTAAACCACCATATCTCCTGATTCCGAGATTCCAATTACGGTACTTCATCCTCAAGTATACCACCTCCGGACTACCTGTCCAAACGTCATCTTACTTTACTATACTGATGCAGTCGACAACTCCTACAGATCACACCCATGTGTCCGTAACCAAACTAATTCACCGACCAACTCGCCTATCGGTTGACACCGTTATACAAATCCAACAGAATGTCAATCTTCACTGCTTTTGATGATCGCATTCCAACCTGCCTGACGTTCAACCCCAAGCACCACTATCACACTCGTACCCGACTCTCGGAATCACAATCAACGATCACTAATCTCGGACTCCTTAGTCACTATCCTTGAAGTCGTCCATTACTATGCTCGGGACATCACTGAGTACTTGGCCTCGACATCGTCCAAATGCCAACCTTGGCATGTGCCAACACAATCCAACATACTCGACATCTCCAACACAACCGGATGAGTCCACGAAAACCAACCTCACTCATGGTCAATGTAACAGCCTGTTCTAGAAATTAGGTTTTGATTAGTGATTAATGACGGATTAGTGAGGTTAATCAGTAATTAGTTGGACGATTTCGGACGGACGGTGCGAAATGACGATTTTGCCCTTTGAATGGGCACAAATATTGACTTTTCGTTCAGACGGTCAAATGGACTTTGACCGATGACCGTGACGAGGTTCGGGACGTCACGAGTTCATAGAGAGGTGGCACGTCCGATTCTGACATCCGAGGAGGAAGTTATGACGTTCGGAAGTTCAGGGGAAATTCGGTAATTTAGCTAAAAATGGGCAATTGTTGACTTTTCAAACGACATGAAATTATTACGTATTTCGAGGACCATTAGGTAGGTCTCGATATGCCGAGTACAACGACAGGCGGCACATCATCATCGGACTTCGGGTGATTTGGTTATGGGTCTAAAGGTACGAGGGGTAAAATGGTAATTAAGACATATAAGGGCAAAATGGTCTTTTGGCAGTTTGATGATGTGGGCAATCAGATGAGGACACCTGGGCTTGGAAGATTGGATATTTTTGGCAGGAAACCACTGAGATGAGGACACATGTCCACTCTCCAGTGGCTAGCCAAGTCTCACACGGTCTGAGTTATTTTTAATTTGGTTGATCGATAAAAAGGAGGGAAAACAGAGATAGAGAGAAAAATCATCCATCTTCAGTGTGAGTCGTGGGTGTGAGTTTATTATGTCTGAGTGAGAGCACAAAGACGTGTGGTGACTTGAGTGTTTGTGTTAAGTGAAGGATTGAGTGAGAAAGTGTGTGAGCAGTGAAACAAACCCAGAAAACTGAGAGGGCTAACTGTGAACAGTCTTGGGCTAAATCGATCAAACCCATCGAAATCTAGTTGTGGTAGTGTTTAGTGCCCAGAAGGGAACCTAGAACGTTGTCCAACCACGGTGGAAGTCACGGTGGAGGACAGAGAGCAGGTATGTTGTCTCGATTCCTCTGTTTTTCCAGAAATGATTCAAGGTGAGAATCGAAAGGTTTGCTAGGCTGTTAAGTAACTCTAATGACCTTTTCAGACGTATAAGGTTCCTATTGAACCCAGGAAGTCGAAACCATGGTCGGAAAGGTTAGTGGTGATCGGAAACAGAGGGCTGGAAAACTCAGAGTTTTGGTTCGACTTTGGAAGGTATGAAATATGATTCATTTATATGTTTTAGTTAGTTAAACCAGTTCTAAATGTTGGGATGAAGCTAAGGATGAAAACAGATTTGAAATTGGGTTAAAAATGACCGGAAATCGGCCATGTCGGTTCAGCCCGGACCGGACCGGGTCGAAGCAAGTCTCACACGGTCTGAGTTATTTTTAATTTGGTTGATCGATAAAAAGGAGGGAAAACAGAGATAGAGAGAAAAATCGTCCATCTTCAGTGTGAGTCGTGGGTGTGAGTTTATTATGTCTGAGTGAGAGCACAAAGACGTGTGGTGACTTGAGTGTTTGTGTTAAGTGAAGGATTGAGTGAGAAAGTGTGTGAGCAGTGAAACAAACCCAGAAAACCGAGAGGGCTAACTGTGAACAGTCTTGGGCTAAATCGATCAAACCCATCGAAATCTAGTTTGTGGTAGTGTTCAGTGCCCAGAAGGGAACCTAGAACGTTGTCCAACCACGGTGGAAGTCACGGTAGAGGACAGAGAGCAGGTATGTTGTCTCGATTCCTCTGTTTTTCCAGAAATGATTCAAGGTGAGAATCGAAAGGTTTGCTAGGCTGTTAAGTAACTCTAATGACCTTTTCAGACGTATAAGGTTCCTATTGAACCCAGGAAGTCGAAACCATGGTCGGAAAGGTTAGTGGTGATCGGAAACAGAGGGCTGGAAAACTCAGAGTTTTGGTTCGACTTTGGAAGGTATGAAATATGATTCATTTATATGTTTTAGTTAGTTAAACCAGTTCTAAATGTTGGGATGAAGCTAAGGATGAAAACAGATTTGAAATTGGGTTAAAAATGACCGGAAATCGGCCATGTCGGTTCAGCCTGGACCGGACCGGGTCGAAGCAAGTCTCACACGATCTGAGTTATTTTTAATTTGGTTGATCGATAAAAAGGAGGGAAAACAGAGATAGAGAGAAAAATCGTCCATCTTCAGTGTGAGTCGTGGGTGTGAGTTTATTATGTCTGAGTGAGAGCACAAAGACGTGTGGTGACTTGAGTGTTTGTGTTAAGTGAAGGATTGAGTGAGAAAGTGTGTGAGCAGTGAAACAAACCCAGAAAACCGAGAGGGCTAACTGTGAACAGTCTTGGGCTAAATCGATCAAACCCATCGAAATCTAGTTTGTGGTAGTGTTCAGTGCCCAGAAGGGAACCTAGAACGTTGTCCAACCACGGTGGAAGTCACGGTAGAGGACAGAGAGCAGGTATGTTGTCTCGATTCCTCTGTTTTTCCAGACATGATTCAAGGTGAGAATCGAAAGGTTTGCTAGGCTGTTAAGTAACTCTAATGACCTTTTCAGACGTATAAGGTTCCTATTGAACCCAGGAAGTCGAAACCATGGACGGAAAGGTTAGTGGTGATCGGAAACAGAGGGCTGGAAAACTCAGAGTTTTGGTTCGACTTTGGAAGGTATGAAATATGATTCATTTATATGTTTTAGTTAGTTAAACCAGTTCTAAATGTTGGGATAAAGCTAAGGATGAAAACAGATTTGAAATTGGGTTAAAAATGACCGGAAATCGGCCATGTCGATTCAGCCTGGACCGGACCGGGTCGAAGCAAGTCTCACACGGTCTGAGTTATTTTTAATTTGGTTGATCGATCAAAAGGAGGGAAAACAGAGATAGAGAGAAAAATCGTCCATCTTCAGTGTGAGTCGTGGGTGTGAGTTTATTATGTCTGAGTGAGAGCACAAAGACGTGTGGTGACTTGAGTGTTTGTGTTAAGTGAAGGATTGAGTGAGAAAGTGTGTGAGCAGTGAAACAAACCCAGAAAACCGAGAGGGCTAACTGTGAACAGTCTTGGGCTAAATCGATCAAACCCATTGAAATCTAGTTTGTGGTAGTGTTCAGTGCCCAGAAGGGAACCTAGAACGTTGTCCAACCACGGTGGAAGTCACGGTAGAGGACAGAGAGCAGGTATGTTGTCTCGATTCCTCTGTTTTTCCAGAAATGATTCAAGGTGAGAATCGAAAGGTTTGCTAGGCTGTTAAGTAACTCTAATGACCTTTTCAGACGTATAAGGTTCCTATTGAACCCAGGAAGTCGAAACCATGGTCGGAAAGGTTAGTGGTGATCGGAAACAGAGGGCTGGAAAACTCAGAGTTTTGGTTCGACTTTGGAAGGTATGAAATATGATTCATTTATATGTTTTAGTTAGTTAAACCAGTTCTAAATGTTGGGATGAAGCTAAGGATGAAAACAGATTTGAAATTGGGTTAAAAATGACCGGAAATCGGCCATGTCGGTTCAGCCTGGACCGGACCGGGTCGAAGCAAGGTTGAAGATGATACTGTAGCAGAGCGTGAGGCCCACGCGCAGCCCCTTTGGGTGGCGCGTGTGGGTGCGTGGTATAGTTTTTGAGGATGGTCCCAACACGAATTTTAAAGTATTCGATGTAACGAACATTTTGGGATTGGTTTTGAGTCGATCGGACATTGTCTCGATATGTTTCGGGATGTCCGAAGGTTTTAGGGCTCGGTTAAAAATAGTAAAAAATTCGGAAAAATTATGGGGCTTTAGTAGAAGCCAATTAAAGTAGTTAGTGACCTTATTATGGGATTTTGACAGGTTCGGGAAAGCTGCTGATAGTAGATTGGCTGGAAAAGTGTAATTGCACGCGTATCGAGGCAGCGGCGAAATGGTCTGTGAGTGGGCTTTGCTTTTTAACTTATGATACATGCATATATGTTTTTATATGTTTTATATACGTGATTCTATGATTTACTTTTATGATCTTGATGGTTTACGGTTTTACACGTATTTCGAGGTATTTACGAAATTTCACGTTTTATGTGATTTCGATTGATTTTGTGATTTGATCATGGTTTTAATGATTTGAGTTTGGGATTCGAAATATGATTTGATTTTGGGATTCGAAATATGATTTGATTTCAAGGATTTGAAATGGATTTCGGAAAAGTTATTTTGGGCTTGGAGCCCTATTCATGAGATTTCGGTTTTGAAACTGGATTTTGGAAACAATGTTTTGGATTTGGTTTTGAGACTTGAAAGGGGAAATATGGATTTGGGTTCGGGATGATGGTTCGGGATGCTAGCTTACGGAATCATTGTTGCGAATTCGGATAAGGATTTTCTATGGTTTTCACTGTTGATTGAAAAATGGTTTTGGGTTTAAAGACCCGGAAAAAGAAAAGAAAAACCGCTGGATCTGGTTTTGATTTTAAAGACTCGGTTGATTGACGGGGGGAGGGCCCTGAATTGATATGTTTTGAGTTTAAACACTCGGTATATGTTTTGAGTTTAAAGACTCGGTTATGATATACCCCCCGAGGCCTGTGATTGTGTTTTGAGTTTAAAGACTCGTTGATATCCCAGGAAGGCCTGATTATGCACATAGTTTTGAGTTTAAATATTCGGGCGCACTTGAGATCCAGCAACTCACATGATTGATGTTTTTCATTGGTTTTTCACTGGTTTTCCGATATTTTGGGCAGTGGCCCAGATGAATTGGATTTGATGAGTTTTGGGATTGAGTTCCCGTACTTTGAGATCGATTTGTGATTTGAGGCTGAGGCCTGTATTTGACTAATGGATTTGATTCGGGTTTTCAAATGGTTTTCATTGTTGGTTTTTGATATGAAATGATTTCATGACATGAATTGTATATGCATGCATTGGTTTTTACATGGAGGGTATAAATGTAATTGTTTTTATAAACTGTTTTCTTGAACTATACTTTATTTTTTCCACTCACAGTCTTTTCATGTTTTCGATACCCTCCAGGTTGTAGCGGCGCGGGCTGTTGGTCGAGAGAGACGGAGACATCACACACAAGATCCACAGTAGGTTCCGTACACTCTGGGAAGGCCGGAAGCTTTTGGACGATCGGACCGAGTTTCCCTTGTTCGACTTACGTGTCACATGGAGCTTGGACGTCAGTTTAGCCTTTGTGTCGTACGTAAGTTAGACGGGAGCAGGATTTAGCCCTTAATCCAAGGGGATTGGGGCCTGGTCCTGACAGTCAACCTAGCCATACCCACCTAGCTCGCTCCAACATGAGGCATAGGCCCACCGCGCTTCCGCTGTGCTACTCTTATCAAACTCACGGTATACTGACCGTTCGTCCCAACCATGACCTACCAATGGTCATCACATATCCCCGCTCGGTTAATGGTTCCTGCCAGACACCGACACCTCACGACCGGCCACAACCTCGACTCAAAGTGCTTAACCGACCATTTACAAGCATCCCCACTTGTGGCACATCATTCCAATCTAGTGCTCACAGCACACCAATCCCGAACCTCTGCTCTTACCGAGTTAAAACCCTCCATCAATGCTCGGGTTAGGGGAACTAACCTCCCTCGTAGTCCAATACACTGAGCACCCAACACTGGACTCGTCCAGAATCATCCACCAACCAATCACTATCTTGGCTGCTCCTAGTAGCACCATTTCTAAGCCAGCCGTAAATCGGCCCAACCACAACAACGTCCTAACCACAAACCCCAACTCACGAGTTCCAGACCAGTCATCTCACGGGGTTCCTCAAATCATCCTCGCCATACGGGTTATCCAAACCCGCGACAGCCACTAATTCACCACAACCTTACCACTCAGGTCGTCACACTCGGCTAAGACTATCCCTTACCGTAAAGTGTACGCACCAATGTCCACCAGTGACCCATACTAGGGGGGAAATCCCTCAATTCCTTAAAGCGGTTTTCTATACCCTGTCACTCGAGGCATCCGGCTACTCGTAGCCGTACAAGTCCAAGCTCAAACAATCTGACCAAATGGTCACAAGTCCATACTTCCGTCATCCAATCACCATCCGGTCCAACAGACCACCGTCAACCGGCCTCCTCGGCCCACGTATACCACCAGCTTAACAGGCTACTCTTGGGCCCTACAGGCCGACCAGCCTACTCAATCGTAGCTCACCGGCTGCCATCCAGATTAAACCCGGTGGCCTAACTCCAACCCTATGGTGCAACCATCGAGCATAACCAGCGCCAAACATGCTAACTATACCGGCCCCAAGCCGACATACGTCATACCCTACACCGCGCATCGAGCAACTATCAACCAGGCACTAATAATCACTGCTAACTAACCACTAGCGAACGTGCTATCACTATCTCTTCCAGGTTGATGACAGGCTGTTTCGCATTGAGACATCACATCCACAGTAGCATCACATTACGCTAATCGACAAACCACCTGCTCTGGAAGCCAAACTTCACGCAGAGCGCACAAAACCTGCTCTGATACCACTTTGACAAGACCCACCCCCAATCCCCCGGGATTAAGGGCTAAGTCCTGCTCCCTTCTAACTTACGCATGACATGAAGGCTAAACCGACGTCCAACCTTCATGTGACACGTAAGTCAGACAAGGGATTCTCGAACCAACAGCCTAAAAAGCTTCCAGACTTTTCAGAGCGCGCAGAATCTACTGTGGATCGCGTGTGTGATGTCTCCGTTTCTATATCAACAGCCCGCACCACAACAACCTGGAGAGTATCGAAAATACAAAAGACTATGAGTGGACAAAAATAAAGTATAATTTCAGAAAAAAGTTCAGAAGAAAATACATTTTTACCCTCCACGCAAAAACCAATGCATGCATCTAACGTTCATGTCACGAAACCATTTCACATCAAAAACCATTAATGAAAAACCATTATTGAAAATCCGAATCAAATCCGTAATTCAAATCCAGGTCCTCAACCCAAAATCACAAATCAATCGCAAAGTACGGGAACTCGGTCCCAAAACTCGTCAAATCCAAATCATCCGGGCCACTGCCCAGAACATCTAAAACCAGTGAAAAACATCAATCATGCGAGTTTTCTGGATCTCAAGTGTGCCCGAGTCTTTAAACTCAAAACCATGCGCAATAATCAGGCATTCCCGAGATATCAACGAGTCTTTAAACTCAATAGTGAAAACCATAGAAAATCCTCATCCGAATTCGCAACAATGATTCCGTAAGCTAGCATCTGAAACCATCATCCCGAACCCAAATTCAGACTTTCCCTTTCAAGTTTCAAAACCGAATCCAAAACATCGTTTCCGAAATCCGGTTCCAAAATGGAAATCTCATTTCCGAAATCACATTACCAAGGCTTCAAGCCCGAAATCACTTTTCCGAAATCCATTTCAAATCCATGAAATCAAATCATATTTCAAATCCTGAAATCAAACCATTAAAACCATGATCAAATCACAAGATCAATCGAAATCTCGTAAAACGTACAAATACTTCAATTTCTCGAAATACGTACAAAACCATAAATCATCAAGATCATAATCAAAATCATAGAATCACGTATAGAAAACATATAAACACATATATGCATGCATCATAAGTTAGAAGCAAAGTCCACTCATAGACCATTACGCCGCTGCCTCGATACGCACGCACTTTTGCCGTTCCCAGCTAACCGCTATCACCGGATTTCCCGAACCTGTCCAAATCCCATAATAAGGTCGCTAACTACTTCACAATGATCATACTTAAGCCCCGTAAGTTTCCCAAATTTTTAACTATTTTTAACCAAGCCCTAAAACCTTCAGACATCCCGAAATAGATCGACACCTTCGGACATCCCGAAACAGATCGAGACGATGTCCAATTGACGCGGAACTAGTCTTAAAATGTTCGTTACATCGAATACTTTAAAAATTGTGTTGGAAGATTCCCCAAACTACCTTTCACACGCCCCCACGCGCGTCTGGAACCTTCTGCGCGTGAAATCTACGCGCGTGAACAGTGCCATCGTCAACCTCCGGTGAATCCGGTTCACCTGGTTGGAACCGGTTCGGTCCAAACGAACCAGCGGTCACGGTTCTCTCTCATTTCCCATCCTTTTCAATGCTATTTGTCCCTATGTTTCGTCCTAACCTAACCAATTGATCTAGCTATTGAAAACACAAGGTTTGTGTTGAGAGATTACCTGGCAAACCTTTGATCAAACCGTGAACCTTCATTCTGGCCACCACAGGCCACCTCTGAGCTTGTTTCTAGTTCCTCTCGAATCCTTTGACCACTAGAGTTCATTTCCAAATATTAAAACGCATCAATGGCCACGAATTCTTAATTTACCATTTTCGAATTCTAAGAACATTTCACGGGAAAATTAACCTTACCTCCACCGTCGTCCTCTGTCGTGGCCACCATTGACCTTCTCTCCACTTCCTCTCACTTTTATATTTAGAGATCATGAGCAAAGGATCACGTTTGAAGGGAGAATAGTTCACTTGTTCCTCACGGTATACAGGTCTCTGTTTTGTTTCCATGGCCACCGTCGTGGACGACCCTCCACAGTGGCACCACCATCCTCAATCACATCCTCAGCTACACACTTCCCCGACCAACAATGTAAATTGTGAGTTTGGAATCTAGGTCTAGGGTCACCCACTGCACACACACACTCTCTGTTTTCTAGCAACCTGTGTAACCCTGTCTATTTTCTCCATTTTCTCATCACTGTCTTCTCCCTTCTTCTTCGCTCTTCCCTTCTAATCTCTCTGGTTTTCAGTCAAACACCCATCACCAGCATTGAGCTCACATAACTGAACCCCAAATGCACGATTTCACTCTGCCCTGTTTTATAGTAATCGATCAAACATGGGAGAAAAGGCTGGAACCAACCAGAACCTCTCCACGTGTCCAAATCTCCCATTATCTGGTGCAAATATCTACTATAGTAGGGACAGATGTCCTCATCCTGTTGGGCACAAATCCCTAGACAGCAAAAGACCATTTTACCCCTGCCTTTCAAAAATACCATTTTGCCCCTCAAACTTCCAAACGTCAAAACTTCCTCCTCGGATGTCGGAATCGGACGTGCCACTTGTCTATAAACTCGTGACTTCCCGGACTACATCACGGTCATCGGTCAAAGTCCATTTGACCGCCCGAACTAAAAGTCAACATTTTGCCCATTTTAGGGGCAAAATCATCATTTCGCACTGTCTGTCCGAACGCATCCAAATAATCACCAATTACCTTCACTAATCCGTCATTAACTACTAATCTAATCTTGATTTTCAGGACGGGCTGTTACACGTGGACGACGCTTGGACGACACATGGGATTGGCTGCTAGACTTCTCCTAGCATGTGAGGGCGCGTGGGCACAAATCTCAAGGTAGGGTCAAGCTCATTCGAAAGCTTTTGATGAGTTGAATCCAATGGTGGTAGTTTCAATCTAATTAGAGATCGTTTAGGGGTAGTTTTGGGCGTTTTCTCCTCGAGACGCGTTCATTTTTTGGAGATTCAGGGGGAGTTTACGCATAACCTTATATGGATTGATGGTGACCTCTCATTGTTACTTTGACAGGCTAGGATGCCCCGAAGAATTCTAAATTGCTTAGAGCTCGATATTGAGCGATCGGTTGTACTATGAATGGACACTTTCTTTAATAACTGTGATGCATGCATATTTACATATTTATATGGCATTGTGCATTGTGGCATGGTTTGGATGATTATGGTTTGAATATATTATTCTATGTTTTCTGGATGAATGCTTGGCTTTGGAATATATATTCGATTGTGTTTTTTTGGACACAGGTTTTATGGTGATTTTTCCGAAAATCAAAATTTGGGCTAGTACCCAGGTTGGAAATGTTCTGGGTGTTTGAGGGTATTTCAAAAGTAAGGTATTTTTGGTAATTGTTTTCTGGTATGGTTATCCTCATGCGATTGGATCGTTATTCCGAAGTTGGACTTCGATGATTCTTAAGTACGAACTCGGACATGGTCAGAGTTGGACTTGACATATGCCGACATAGTAGGACTTCGTAGGATCCGTGGCTGTGTATTATGTACAGACCCATCCCAAATTCTTGGGAATAATTAAGAATTAATTATGGATTAGCAAGGCTAATTAGGGATTAGTCGAGGACTATCAGACGTTCAGGGTGAAATTATGATTTTACCCCTAAACGAGGGCAAAAAGTTGACTTTTGACCCTGTAAGTCCAATGCATGAAGACCGAGAACCGTTATGTAGATCGGGTTGATATGAGTCAGTAGACAGGCGACACGTCGAAATCGGACGCTCGACGAAAAAGTTATGATTCACGGAAGCTCCGAGGAACTATTGCACATTTTACGAGACAGATGAACTTTTGTCCAGAGTGAGCCCCAGATATTTTGCCTATCACTCCACATTCATGCACCATTCATCCTCATCTGTTCCATTCCCACCAAACCCGAAACTCCATCGAATACTACAACCCCAATCCTTTCACCTCACCTGGTTTCGATCTGAGTGAGTGATAGAGAATGGCTGAGGAGCTAGGACACGGTGAGAGATGAGGCTGTGATGCCGTGGACGGCAGAGGAGTCGCGGGAAACAGGTAAACCCGAAACCCGTAGCCTTCAAAATTTCAATTTCATGTTTGGACGTTTGAGGGTTGGTTTTAATGATTGGGTCTTATTTATGAGACATGGACGATCTTGTGAGGATTGGAAGCAAGGGGTTTCGACGGTTGGACAGCTCGGGAGGGATGGCTACAGCTTGGTCGTGTGTTCTTCGATCGGAAAGGTAACTTCCAGGCCCATTTTTAATGCTTTGAACCCATAAATCGATAGGATAGGATGAGTAGAAACTATAGGGATTGGAGCGGATTGAAAAGAAGGAGAAAATAGGGTGAACTAATCTCACCGGTTCGATCGGACCAAAAACCAGGTGAATCGGTCTGGACCGAGTTCACCCGAGGTTGAAGATGACCTATTCCTCGGCGTGTGGGCTCCACGCATAGGGCCTTTAGGTGGCACGTGTGGCACTATTTGTGGATGATTTCAACACACGATATCGTCCTTTCGATGTAACGAACATTTCATGACAAGTTTCAAGTCGATCATACCGTTTTGGGGTAATTTTGGGTGTCCAAAAGTTTAAAGTCTATGTAAAATACGTTTAAAAATTCCGAAAAGGTTATTAAGATAGTTAGTAACCCTATTGTATGATTTTGACAAGTTTGGGAACCCCGGAGATGGTGATTGGCCCGAAGAGGCTTATGACGCGCGTATCGATGCGCAACATGGACGGTCTGTGAGTGGACTTTTTTTTATGAATCGATGCATGCATAAATGTTTTATATGTGTTTATAACATGATTTGAGATGTCATGAGTGCATTTGATTGTGGTATTTAGTATGTACGTATTTGCACATATTTCGAGGTTTATGGTTTTGTACTGTGCTTATACGTGCTGGTATTTCAATGATAGTTTGATGAACTGGTTTTGGATTTGGAAATATGGAATGGGGCATGAGACCCATTTGGATTTGGAAACTGTCAGACTTGGAGTCCATTTGATTTCATGAGACATCGGGTCGGAGGCCCATTTGGCTTATATGATCGGACTTGAGGTCCAATTGAGTTATGATAACGGGCTTGAAGTGACAGGACTCGTCCCCGAAGGACATAGATAACCGTGTCCGGTCCTGCTCCCGTTTGACAACTCAACTGAAGTTACGAATTTACCCTCAGCACTTGCCAAACAAGGGATAACCGCACTTGTGCCCTCTCATGCCTCCACCTCCCAATCAGTCTCGATTGTCGAGCCACGACCTGGAGGGTCAATAAAACAGAAAAGGTGTGAGTGAACAAAAATAAACATTTATAAATACATTTGAGGAAAATCAATCTTACCCTCCAGTTTCGCAAACATGCATGCATATCATAAAATATGAGTAATAACGTGAAATCAATCAAGTATGAACAGTGGACCGATAAAATCAAAACATGTTTTTCCTACGGTCCACATTTGCTCTGAAACTCATGTTCATCAAATCAGTTCATGATATAAAGTATCTAGACACAAATATCAATAAATCACAAATATCACCAATCCTCGATATCCAATCTCAATATCCAAGTAACTGTCATGATATCAATGCAACGCGTCCAAACTCGGGAGTATCACGTCTGAGTACATCCCCAGGATCTACGACGTCTGGGGTGATATCATCTCCAGGATCTATGACGTCTAGAGGATATCATCATAATCTCACACTCCTGAGATTGAGCCTCCCTCGGAGATACTTATCTCCAGGCAGTGGATCATGACTACTTCAGGATCTACGACGTCTAGAGGAGACTATCAAATCACAGAGAATGGTATATGTGGAACAGTCACCAAATCCAGTAATCTCATTCACAAAGCAAGTTCCACAAATCCATCATAAAACAGTGTCCAGAATTCACTTTATAAATCAAAATCATCAATTTAATCATATTCACATGTGACTCCAAATCCGAGTCAAAATCACTATCCAATTGGGTCTCAAGCCCAAAAATATCATTTTCACGCAAATCCGTGCAATCGCAACCTCAGTTTCCAATTTCACATAAATCCATAAAATATATCCAAAAACATTACAAATTCATCAAATCAATCGTGACTCATAATCCGAGTCAAAACCAAGCTCAAATCCCAGGCCTTCGCCCAAAACAGCAATTTCACAATTTTCTCGAAAATCGTGCCCAAAACAATATAATATTCCCAAAATCCAGAAATCATCATATCGAAACATTAATCATGCCAAATCATTTCAAATCATATAATAAAGAATTTAAAACATATATGCATGCATTCTGGGTAGAAAACAAAAGTCCACTCACACACTGTCCATATCGCTCACTTTCCGAGCTGCATGTCTTTCCGTAATTTCTGATACTTTCCAGGAATCCCAAGTCCTATCCAAAATCATTCTTAAGGGTCACTAATGACTCAATTAATATCATATTAACTTCCCATAATTTTTCCGGGAATTAAATACGAATTTAAAACAAAACATAACACTTCGGACCCTAGAAACTATATCGAAACGGTGTCCGATCAACTCGAAACCAATGCCAAAATATTCGTTAAATTAAAAGGAGCAAGTTTCATCTTGAACTCACCTCGAGAAAAGCTACCACGCGCCCTCACGTGCCGCCGTGAGTGGCTGTGCGTGGGTGTCACGCGCCTGCTACAGTGCAGTGCACTGTTCATCTTCTCAACCCGGTTGCCTGTTAAATGGATCCTGCAATCCGCGATATAGCCCGACTAAATCCCTGTCAATTTCCACTCAATTTCTTCAAGTAATTCAGCTAATCGTATCGTTTTAACCTTAATTAAAGGTCTGTAAGGTCAATTACACCATTCCTTACCTCAAAGGCAGTCGACTAACCATGGCAAGTCGAAGGGTGTTCATCGTTTGATCTTGTCAATTTTCAGCGATTTCTTCAAATTGATTCAGTCAGAAGCTTCGTTGGGTCTATTTAAATATGTTTGCAATCCCAATTTCAACCTTCATTCACTCTAACCATTCCAACTCAATCTGAATTTCCTCAACTGAACACAAGTGTCGTCTGGGCTCGTTTCTTCACCATATCCTTCAATTTTAATCCCACTCAACTCGTTTAAGCCTCTATAAGCTCATCCTCATCTCTGTTTCCATCAATTAATCGTCTAATTCAAAATTCAATCCCAAGTCATCAATTCAAGGTTTCGGGTTAATTTTTCTGGGTTTTCCTTCCCTTTCCTCTCAGTCTTTCTCGTTTTTTTTCTTCCTTCAATTCTCCTATCTTTCTATCCCTCTCAGAACTCGATCAGAAAGGAAGATTGGATGAGCTGTTTTGCTACTCTGTTCTTCCTTCACGCATACATGTATATGTATATGTATTCAAAACCAAATATCATCAATTTGCCACCAATCGTGTTTATAAGGTGAAATTTGTCACCTAAGGACCCAAATGACTCACCAATACGGCAGAGTCATCCAATACTGTGCCAATTTACTAATTTACCCTTCTTTTGCAAAATTACCAAATTGCCCTTCGCGGAAAGTCCAAACAAGGCCCCGGTCAAAAAGTCAATTTTCACCCCTCCATAACTAAGGGCAAAATCGTCCTTTCCTTCCAATTTTTCCAATTGTTCCTTTTTCGAATTTTTGGGTCGTCATATGAAGCCCATTTGATTGATGGTACCGAGCTTGAGACCCAATTGGTGTAAGGTATCAGGCTTGAGTCCCAGTTGATTTGTAGTATCGGGCTTGATGCCCAGTTGATTTATGGTAACGGGTTTGAGACCTAGTTGATTGTGGTATCGAGTTTGTGTAACAACCCGTGCCTTCGGGAAGGGTAAAAATGTAATTTTATAAAGTTTTGTATATAAAGGACGATTTTGCCCTTGTGAATAGGAGACGAAAAGTTGACTTTTTGAATTACCGATTGGATGAGTGTTAACCCTTGACCGTGACGTAGTTTAGGACGTCACGAGTCCGTAGACAGGTGGCAGGTTCGATTCGGACAACCGGAGGAAAAGTTATGACGTTCAGAAGATTGGGGGCGTTACCGTAATTTTGAGTAAACGAGGAAAATGTTGACTTTTTGGAGGACTTGTGATTTTCACATAGACCGAGGACCGTTGGATAGGTCTCGACGTCCTGAGTACAACGACAAGCGGCACGCTGTCATCGGACGCCAGTGAGGGCGGAGGACATACCAGTGGTACGGGAGTTTCCCGATGTTTAGTTGCCAGGACTACCCCCACACCGAGATCTCGAGTTTACGATTGATCTTTTTCCAGGTACACAGCCTATTTCACAGACTCCTTACCGTATGGCACCTGCAGAATTGAGGGAACTTAAGGCCTAGTTGCAAGAGTTGGTCGATATAGGATTCATTCGACCGAGTATGTCACCTTGGGGAGCACCTGTTTTGTTTGTCAAGAAAAAGGACGGAGGATTGAGATTGTGTGTGGATTATAGACAACTGAATAAGGTAACTATTCGGAATAAGTATCCCCTACCCCGGATTGACGATTTGTTCGACCAATTGAAGGGAGCCCAGTATTTTTCGAAGATTGATCTTCGCTCCGGTTATCATCAGTTAAGGGTTAAAGAGGAGGATATACCGAAGACAGCTTTCCGGACCAGGTACGGTCATTATGAGTTTGTTGTGATGCCTTTTGGTTTGACTAATGCCCCAGCAGCTTTTATTGACCTTATGAACCGAAACCCCATGAGATGAACTACCCTACACATGATTTGGAACTGGCAGCGGTGGTTCATGCACTGAAGATTTGGCGGCATTACTTGTACGGCGAGAGGTGCAGGATCTTCACGGACCACAAGAGCTTGAAGTATTTGTTCACTCAAAAGGAATTGAATCTGAGACAGCGCCGATGATTGGAGTTGCTTAAGGACTACGACTGCACGATTGAGTATCACCCAGGGAAGGCTAATGTGGTAGCCGATGCTCTGAGTAGGAAGTCAGCTAGTTCTTTGTCACATTTGAGGACAGTACGGTTACCGTTGCTGGTTGAGCTCCGCAGGTTGGGAGTAGAGTTGACTGTGGATGATCAGGGAGCACTCCTACCGAGTTTCCATGTGTGACCTATTTTGATTGATCAGGTTATTGATGCTCAGTTTGAGGACCCTATTCTAGGCATTATTCGGATTGAGGTCGAGGCTGGAGAGAGACAGGACTTTGAGATCCGTGAGGATGGAGCCTTGGTTAAAGGTGGACGGTTGTGCGTACCTGAGGATGAAGCATTGAAGAAAGTGATACTGGATGAGGCTCACTGTTCAGCTTATGTGATACATCCTGGTGGGACCAAGATGTATCGTACACTTCGAGAGCATTACTGGTGGTCGAGAATGAAACGTGAGATTGCAGAATATGTCAGTAGATGCTTGATTTGTCAGCAGGTAAAAGCCGAGCGGCAGAGACCTTATGGAGCAATGCAACCTTTTCCGATCCCCGAGTGGAAATGGGATCACCTGACGATGGATTTTGTGTTCAAGCTTCCGAGAACACCGAAGGGACACGATGGTGTGTGGGTTATTGTGGATCGAATTACGAAGTCTGCTCATTTCTTGCCAGTACGGGAGACCTTCAGGTTGGCGCAGTTTGCACAGTTTTTCATAGATGAGATTATTCGGTTGCATGGGACTCTAGAGTCGATAGTATCTGACAGAGATCCGAGATTCACTTCCCGATTTTGGCAGAGCTTACAGGAAGCTTTTGGGACTAAATTGCATTTCAGTACTGCATTTCATCCTTAGACCGATGGACAGTCGGAGCGGACTATTCAAATTCTCGAGGATATGATGCGAGCTTGTGTCTTATAGTTCCAGGGTACGTGGGAGTCTCATTTACCTTTGATGGAGTTTGCCTACAACAACAGTTATCAGGAGAGCATTGGGATGGCTCCTTACGAGGCTTTGTATGGGCGACAGTGTCGGACTCCATTGTGTTGGACTGAGGTTGGTGAGAGGAGGTTGACTACTTCTGAATTGGTGGAGCTTACTCAGGAAAAAGTGGCACTGATCAGGGATCGATTGAAGGCAGCTCAGGACCGACAGAAGAGTTACGCCCACCGTAGGATCAGGGATTTGGAGTTTGCCGTAGGAGACTGGGTTTTCCTGAAGTTGTCCCCTTGGAAGGGAATTGTGCGGTTCGGTAGACGAGGGAAGTTGAGTCCTCGTTACATTGGACCTTATGAGATCATAGAACGGATTGGTCCTGTTGCATATCGATTGGCTTTACCAGTAGACTTGGAAAATGTACATAATGTCTTTCATGTCTCTATGCTTCGGAAGTATATTCGAGATGATTCGCATGTTCTGGAAGCACAACCAGTTGAACTGAGGGAAGACTTGAGTTTCGAAGAGCAGCCTGTAGCGATTTTGGATCGAAAGGATAAGGTTTTACGAAGGAAAACGGTTCCCTTGGTTAAGGTGTTATGGAGAAATCATCAAGTGGAAGAAGCTACGTGGGAACCTGAGGCATTGATGCGGGAACAGTACCCTTACTTATTTCACTGAATTTCGGGGATGAAATTCTTTTTAGGGGGGTAGATTGTAACAACCCGTACCTTCGTGAAGGGTAAAAATGTAATTTTATAAATTTTTGTATATAAAGGACGATTTTGTCCTTGTGAATAGGAGACGAAAAGTTGACTTTTTGAATTACCGATTGGATGAGTGTTAACCCTTGACCGTGACGTAGTTTAGGACGTCACGAGTCCGTAGACAGGTGGCAGGTTCGATTCGGACAACCGGAGGAAAAGTTATGACGTTCAGAAGATTGGGGGCGTTACCGTAATTTTGAGTAAACGAGGAAAATGTTGACTTTTTGGAGGACTTGTGATTTTCACATAGACCGAGGACCGTTGGATAGGTCTCGACGTCCTGAGTACAACGACAGGCGGCACGCTGTCATCGGACGTCGGATGAAATAGTTACGGGTCTAGAACGTTCACTGAGTTAGACATGTGATTTCCAAAACGGAGGGAACAGAGTGTTCTCGTTTCTTAATGTTATTTGAAAATAAACGAGTTGCAAACTTTCAGTTCTTTTTCTTTTAGTCCACTCACATCTTTTGACTTAATTTTTTCCCTTCAGGTCGTGGTGATAGCGCTGGGGTGAACGTTGAGGCAGATATCGAGGCATAGAGCTTCCGACGTTCTTCCATTGCGAGACTAGCATTGTAGGACTTTTGTGCCCATTTTGTAGAACTATGCTCTGACTGACTATTGTGTATATTTTACTCCTTCGTCTGAGAGTTATGCTTATAGTTGTATGACGGTTGTTTGTTTTGTTTGATACTGTAAGTGTGATTGTCAGACGGGAGCAGGGTTCATCCCGGGTATCGAGGCCATATTTGGGACGGGTCCTGACAGTTTAAGTCCTAGTTGTGGTATGAAATGAGATTTAGGGTTAAGACCCTATTGAGATGTTCGGGTTTAAGACCCTATTGAAATGTGGATTTCGGGTGAGACTTGTGAGATTTGGATTTGAATCGGATTCGAGGAATCCTGGATTATGATTCAGGCATGAGACCCAGTTGAACTATGATTTGAAAAAAAGTACGTGAATATGTATATACCCTCATATATGAGCTGAATAGTCTCCTCCAGACGTCAATGATCCTGGAGTGTCACGATCCACTACCTGGGATGAGTGACTCGAAGATGGAGCACATGCTCAGGAGTGAGAGATATGATATAGTCTCAGACAAGGTCAGGAGATAGGTCCTCCCAAACGTCGTAGATCCTGGGGATAGATTCGGAGATGAGACCCGAGTAGTATGCATACTGTAGATATATCGTGATGGGTTATTGATTGGGCATATGAGATGCCGAGGATGGGTTATATATATATATATATATATATATATATATACGTAGATGATGTTTCACTGAGATTGGTTTGGGGCTGAGACCCCGTGTCCTATGATTTGAATTGAAACCTCGTTCTGGTTTCTTTGATTGGATTTTGGGCTGAGATCCCATATGAATGGTTTTTGGCTGAGATCCCATATGAATGGTTTTGGGCTGAGTTCCCATATGATTGATTTTGGGTTGAGTTCCCCTATACTTCAGTTTACGGTTTTGGGCTAAGGTCCTAATGATTTAATTAATGAGAAATGGATTGATAACTAGTTTTCGAACGCATACATGCTTTTACGTGAAGGGTATAAATGTGATTTCGATATAAACGATTTTATAAAACTGTTATTTTTTTTCACTCATAGATTTTATGGTTTTAATACCTTTAGGTTGATCGCGGATGCGGGCTGTAACAGAGATCGAGACATCACATGCCACCACCGATCCTAGTGTACTCTGATGGACCTCGAGTGAGTGACGAGTGTATCCCTGGTCTGACACGCGGTGTCAGACGGGAGCAGACACGTCCCACGATAATTCAGGAGGATTGGAACAGGTCCTGTCATATCGATAGTACAGATGGAATGCTGGTTGGACCAGTAGGACGAGGTTTGACTGGTATTGACTTGTGTTATGTCCAGAAGGTTGCATAATGGTGTTTAACCGGGGATTTTTGGGAAATGTGGACTATGGGCATTTATGTAATTTCAAATGTTTTATGCATGCATGTTTTTATAAAACGGAGAGAAAAAAAGATTTTGGAACATGGTTTTCCAAAGGTTTTATTTTTGTCTACTCACAGATTTAATACCCTCTAGGTTGATCTCGAGATAAAGGCTATGTTGAAACTGAGGCATTTTCGTGGGTCTGCGCGCTCTTGTTAACCAGAGTAGGTTTTGGTATCCATTTAATTTTGTATATAGTGCTATTGTGCATTTATTACATTCTGGGGTTCGTTACGTTTAACACGCAGAGTTTATCCTTTGTTTGACACTGTATTTGTGATATAATAGAACTAAGGGTACTTCGGAAATTTTAGAGTGGTTGTGTCAGAAGAGAGCAGACCATTTCACGAGAATCGAGGGTAATTTCGGGGAGGATCTTGTCATTGGATGTTGTTGGTTCTTTGCCAAAATTTTCCGAAGAAGCTTTGACTGCTCCTGGCCTTGGTTGCTTAGCCTTTCGACTTGTTCCGTCAATTGTCTTGAGGAGATGGGCGTTGAGATGTTTGTGTGTGACGTGTATCATGTCGAGTTTTATGCCTCGTGTTCCGGTATTGCTGATCCATGTTATACTTTTCTCGCGTTTGATTTTGTTTTGGTATGCCATGAAGTTCATCCAGGAATACTCGTAGATCTCTGTGTACTTGAGGTTGATTTTGGTTTTACGCTTCTCCCACCAATCGCATGTCAGTGTGCTGAAATATTGTCGTTTGTACACTAAACACAGGCGTGGGAGTTGTTGGGACATAGAAAATTCCAAAACCAAAAGTTGGAATCGGCCCTTTGATCCAATGGGTGCCGTGATAGTCACTTAAGGAGAATAACTTTGATTTTTCTCGGGAGTCACACTATGAGCTAATTGTCATTAATTAATGATCTAATTGTGATGTTATAATAATTTGAATATTAATTATACCTTGTGAAACATTAAAGCGTACGTAGAAAATTAACATCATAGGAATACAAGGCACATGTGGTGTATATATATACATCAAGATGTTTGCTTCTTCTGGGAAATGAAGCCCGTTTTGGCATATATATGAAGTAGAATGAAAGTTGATTTTGTAGTAGCACTAGTGCCCGCCCATTTGGTTTGACCTTAAACCCACAGGAATTAATAAGAATGTAATCGCTGGTGTTATAAACGTGCAATTGCGTACTAATGCTTCCTTTAATTACTTAATTACCCATCAGTTCAATAATATATTACATCTTTCAACAATCTTTGTTTTGTTCACTTTCGGAAATTATATCAACGAATCTAACCAATCAAACACGACAAAACCAAAAGTGCAAATACCACCACCACCATCAACCTTATTCCAGTTTTTCCCTACAGAAGATGCGTTGTGATCAAATTTCATTTCTACTTTTTTTAATCTTATTAGTAGTATCACTACAAAAGATATAAGGGTCCTTCAATTTGAATTTGAATTTTTGATTTTATCTTTAAGTATGTCTAAATCAAAGGCTGGAAAATTAAATTATAAACTCAAAATGATTTGTATCCAAATATAGTTTCTAAAAAATGCGAAAATAGAAAGAAAAAAAAAATGAGCGTAAAAATGAAACATCTCATTGTTAAAATAGATTATGTATATATCCTAAACAAAGAATAACTCATCGGTACTTTCTAAGATACTAACTAGAAATAATGTGTCTTGAAATTTTGAAATATGCTAATTATTTACGATCCAATTAGCTTTAATTTCTTGAGATTTCTCTTTTATAATATTCAATTTATGTGTCTTGAGATTTCTCCGTCGACCTAGTCGTAAATGATGGTGATTTTAATTAACAAGGTTATACTTAGGCTTTAAGATTGATAAAATTAATGGTGGTGATCATTGATGAAGCACATAATTTGATATAAATTGATGAGTGCTCCGGGACATATCTAAACAAAATCTAGTTAGTGACAAAACATGTCAGTAGCTACTTTGACGGATAGGAAGGCAGGGAAGAAACGATCACTGAGAATGTAATCTGGTACCTGCTGCCACTTGATTTTAGTAAATTATCTTTTTTTCTCCACCATAGATGGAACATCATAAAGCAGCTTCCAGTGGCAAACAAAACAATGATCAAATCAGACCAATCACTTAGTACCCTCAAAGACGTGTCTCAGTTCTACTGGATATATTGTTGATGAATATCTTTGGGGGAAAGCCTGGATCCAGTATACTTACATATGGATATCGACGTGAGTAGGATGACAAGGTCCACAGCCCACCAAGTCCAAGGACCGCACGTATAGTCAAACCCCACCTGGCTTTTGCCCATTACATCCTAACTTGATCGATTGTTTTCTTGAAATGAAACCAGAGTTGAACTGTTGAGCATGACAAATAACAGTCAGTTAAACCTAGATAAATTCATGAATCTGAAGCCATATTATGAGCGCTGACACTTGCAATAAAATATTTTTTTTTTATTATGAGAAATTTATTAAAAATTATTCATATAATATACCATTGGAATTTGAACTTGAGACTTCAATCATAGAGCGAACTAAACTAGACTCACCTTACTATATATTTTATGCGTGTGCTTAATATAAGCATTTATTTATAAAAAAAATAATAATAAACATTTGCACGACCTCTTCTCTTTTGGTCCACCCCCGCACTTGCACCATCAAACAAGAGTTATCCTCCCAAGTCCCAACCCTAAATTGTTGTTTTCATTGTATACTGCCTGATTTACTGTTTAACTTGAATATAACCACAGACGGAATCAATGTATCTATCAATTTTATACATGTAGTTGATTATTAGACTGAATCAATGTATCTATTATTATATAAATAGAGTTAATATTATTTTACATTTCATATGCCGTCGAATATCAATGAAATTGTATCCACCTCAAAGTTAATTGGAAATGAGGAAAGATGTCTAATCCATTATAAACTCTTGCAAATTATACAACTTTCTAATGTGAGATTTTTATTTATTTCATTTTCTCACACAGTACTGAACCCAGAAAATATTTCAAGGAGGGTCAGCAGGTGGGGTGTCACAATTGTTTTTAGATAGAATTACACTATACAATTAAAGGTCACTACATTAACATTTCATAATCCATTGAAAATTACGTGATACAATTGTTATCATTTAATGAAATCACCATATTATAATTTTGTTGCTAACATAAATAAAATTACCAATTTTAATATAAAGAACTACTAGCAGTCGGTAATGGGAGAAGTATGCAATTGGGAAGTGGGCAATCGGAAAGTGAATAATCATTCTATTGAGAATTAGAATAGTAATGAGATGAATTTTTATTGTTATTGTTTACTAACCATTATGAATCGGAATAAAAATTAACTGATTACTAAAATGCTCTTTATTTTTCTCAACTTTTTCAATATATTATTTTCTAGTCTGATAACTCTCTCAAAACCCGTTTTTTTAAATTAGAGTATGCATAAATTTATTAACACCAATAAATTAAAAATTAAATTAATTAACACCAATAAATTAAGGTATGCGTAAATTTCATAAATTTATTGTGGTTAAGCGCTATAATTACTCTAAAATTTGTAGGGAAATTTTGATACGTCAATAAATTAAAAAGGGGTAATTAATGAGAATCACTAACACCTCTCCCTTAATTAATGAGATTGCTCCAAAATATATAATGAGATTACCTATGCTGAATGAGTAATGATTAATTATCTAGTTGCAAGTAAACGTAAGAGAAATAATTAACGAGAATCATTATCTTTTATTTCATTCCCATTGTTAGTAACTAAACATGCCCAAAGTACCATTCTAACGACTGAATGATTGAACCACTATAATGATTGAATGAATGAAGGAAAAAAAATCCATATACTATTCTATTAGAAATGAAACAAAATTGAAAATCTCAATATATATATATATATATATATTTGTGTGATCATTTTTTATAAGAAACTCTTTATTTTATTAATGTGTTAAATTGGTTCTAGTGTTTTCCTAAGTGTATAATTTTATACAATTGATATTGTAGGAATAAGATTTATGACAATGAATAAGTAAGTAGGTTCCGATTAAAAAAGAAACAGTGGTTAGAACGAAAATAAAATGGACAATACTTACATCCCACGTTAGTGGCACCTCCTAATATCATTATTTCAATTTATCTAATTGTCTTTATACATGTAATCAGACTGTTCATTCATTAAATCATCATGTCAAAATCATATTCTTAAAAATTTAACAAGATTAGAAGTAATTTAGTTATATATATATATATATATATATCAACTAAAATGGCGATTCACCATTAGGATCTTAATTTTTACCCAAGACCATTGGCTTATTTTGTATAAATGAATAACTAAACGGCCTCTAACTTTTTTGATTTTTTACGGAGATAATATTGACATGATGATTTAAAAAATGAACGGTTCCGATTAAAATATATGTGTAAAGACAACTTGATAAATCAAAATAGTAGTATGATATATTATATCGGAGTGAGATGCAAGTCATGTCCAAATAAAATTAGGATAAAAAAAAAGAGATATCTAGCTTGTTTTAAAATAAGGACCGTGCTTGAAGGAAGCAACATCGTTTTGATTAAAAAAGAAACTAAAAAAAGTGCAGCATAAGGAGATATCTTCTTCCTCAGCCAACTCTGCAACTATACATTACATGTAGCGGTGTTCTCGAACCACAGAGGTAGTAGTATTTTCCCTTATATCAATCTAGCTCTAGCCCCAAGTTAGATAAGTCAAGATCTGCCTTTGTTTAGCAGAAAGTTTTAGGGCAGTGAGGGGGTCAATTTTCTTAAATCTCATTTTCGTAAAATAAAAATTAATAAAACTGAAAATCATTATTATTAATAAATATTGAATCGAAATTATTGGGAAGTGTATTATATAATTACAAAGACTAGATGGGAAACCAAAATTAAATTGTAGTACGTCCGGACTCCGAATATAGTCCTTTTATGTATCCTTATCAACATCAATATCAACATCAACAAGAAGAGGCCGGGAAAATGACAAAAACCACAGGAAAAAAGATGAACAACTTTTGAAGATAGATAAAGATCGAAATGAATATGATGATGTTGTTTAATTGTGCTTTTGACAAGATACTAACTCCCCACTAAGCCACTAATCTTGGTCTTTTCGTGGCTCGAACATTTTTTTGGTAAATTATTTAGAATCCCAATCATTATATTTGATGATTAGTTTTACATTGGTGCATGAACTTGATCATGAAGAATAAGAATCGGGTATATTCATTACCACTTTATGTACTACTCTTAATCATAGTCTGATACGATACATATGTATATGTCGTAATGACCAACACCTTTATTCTTTATTCTTAATCATATGAGGCTTTTGCTAATTAGTGCAAATTTTATTCACTGTCTCTGTCACCTATATATCCTCACAGATTCCTCATTGCTTTTTGTAAAGGTAGCTAATTAAACGCCTAAGGTTTCCAAAAGTTTCATAGTGATTTAGGGCGGGTTCGATTTTTCTAATTGGTAGGATCCTCCACCTGATATTTTTTTTTTCCGGAGAGATGGGTTGGGTACGTATGCCTAATTACCAAAATTTATAGGCCTGCTTTAATTGTCTTTGTGTTCTTTTTGTGAGATTAATTTAATTTTATATATTCATGGTGTATTTCTATCTAGAGATGGGCACCAATTCATTAAAATCGTTAACTGATCCGCTTCAAACTGTTATTTATCAAATGGTTTAGATTTGACCGGATAAAATTCAAATGGTTTGAGAATTCAAACCGTTCTGTTAGTAACTGTTTGGATTTGAATTTTCATTTTGGAAATCCATTAAATCCAAACCGAACCGTTAAAGAATATATTAATTTTGATTAATGTTTAAATCTATTATTAATACAAAGTAAAATTAATAAAATAAAAAGATACCTAGATATATCCATATAAGTATATGTATAATCATATAAGAGTATAATAAAATATTATTAAATAGTTTGTGTGTTTAATAAATCTTAGTGATAATGTTTGCAATTCAATACTTAGCAAGCTTAATATATAAAATTTTGAATATTGAGTATTGATTTTTTTATTTCTTAACGGTTTTAAACCGTTTAGATCCAAACTGAACCGTTAGTAATGGTTTGGATCGAAACGGTTTTATTTCTAATTTTAGAAAATTTAAACCGTATTCAACCATTAATATTTTAACGGTTTAGATTTGGATATTATTAATATCCGTATCGAACCACACCGTGCCCACCGGGGGTTTCTATCTACATTAATAAATTTTGATCAAGTTTGAATTTTTTTTGCCCTTGCTATACAAAAGAGTACAAATTACTACAAAGAGGTACGGAGTAGCTGAAATGCAATTTTATATTGAACTTCTAAATTGTGTCGAGAGGAAATTAAGAACAAATAGATGATTCAAGTTCACGATTTAACAAAATAATCAAACTTCTGGTTTGTTTGACACACACATGCACTTTTATTCATAAGTACTGTGTTTGTAAAATATATTAGAAATTTTGAAAATGCGACCTAACGGAAGGAGCAACTGAAAAATGTTTCTCTTTTAACTTTTTCTACCAAATATTATTGAAGATCCCACTTTTTGTTACTTGAAAGTAGGTCTATGCATGCCCATAAACCTAAACCCTGAGCTAGCTTGAAGTTTCCATGTTCCACTGTAAATCACCCGTTCCTTAAGATCGAAACAAAGTGAATGATTTGGTTATTAGGTCCAAAAATGTCCTTAGTGTTTTTTGTCCCTCACAAACTCACCAACCATGCATTCCAACAACTTAGGTGAGGAACAAGCTGGCACAAGTAGTACGCACTTGCTTTGGCATTGATCGTTTTGCCATGATTGGATTAGATGCCATGTCTTTGTTTCAGAAGAAGGATAACATGGGGCAGTTGTGATCACCGGCCCTTTCCAATATCCTTCGTCATGGCAATAATAATTGGGCATAAACCAATTGGCAAAACCGTACATTTATTATATAGAATTTGTTTGGTGAGTGAGATTTGTTTGAGATTAATAACTTATCAAATATAATATATCTAAAATTTAAAAATGAATATGTTTTTATTGTAGGAGGATTAGATAGGATCAGAATATTTATAGTGTTAAAGGTTCGTAAGGAGCTAGATATAAAGTTTTGCCCCTCAAATGACACTGTTCATGACATTTAGTTCAAGACTGTTTTTTGTTGTTCTAATGGTGAGAGACAAGGGGCAAGAGTTCACGTTTTTGTGAAATAATTTAATTAAAGATAATAATGTAATTTTTTTTATATAATATCTGAAATACTATTTAATTCCACTACTTAATTTATATGGTTTTAGTTTTTATGTATGAATACGTTAAATTCAAAATGATGAAATTTGAATTCCATTACGTTAAAATTTAACTTATCAAATGTGAGCTACATTTATGCTGAGTACATTTTTAGACTCTTATATATATATATATATATATATATATATATATATATATATATCCACATTCCAGAAATAATTATGGATTGTTGGAAAACATAATTTCATCACCCTAATGCTCTGTGTTTTTATGATGTTTTTCTCCTTGGCATACAATCAACAATCACCTGGGGCGGCCACGGTCCATAGCAAGTCTAGCACACAGGCCACTTTTGGCTGTAAGTTAGTCACAAATAATTGTCCTCCGAAACAAACTCACACAACCCTAATCCTTAATTTAAACCCACGTCATGTTGAATGACTGCGTTTGAATATAATTAGATAATGATTGAATATATATGACATGGCAAAAAATGACCTATATATATATATATATATCACTTTATAGAATGCAAGCTCACCCGACGAAAAAGCCTCGTTTAGCAAAATCCAATGCCTATCTGACAAAAGAAAACCTCGCGAACATCCGTCTGGTAACGTTTGTTGTGTAACCACTTTTATGATTGATGTTACTCAACAAAAATAATGCATAACATAAAGTTAACCGACACACGATTATGTCGTCCAAGCTTCGTCGAGCAATACCAAAAAGTCAAGTTTTGTTTGATGAACACCTTTTGCCGATCAAATTGATAAAAATTCACAATCAAATATCCTGATTAATATTTGCTCGAAGAGTGAGTTGTTTATGGGGCAAAATTTTAATATTTAAAAAAGTTTCAATAATTTATTTAGTATAATAAATACATATAATTAATATAAAAATAGTTTTAATGAAATACAATTAAAATAATAAAAAGAATCAAATAAAAAAAATTTATAAAAAATGTTTTTTATATAATTAAAACTAAAATAAAGGTTTACAAAATTAAAAATATCTAACTACTCATCGGCGTGTTGAGATGGTTGGGGTCCTAGCGGGCTGTATGGGTCGGAGGCTGAGATTGCGACAGAAGATCATCCATGTCACATATACGTTTCTCTTGAGCTCTGAGATTTCCCCAGGATTGGCTCCCATGAAAGAACTCGAAGAGTCAATGGAGGCATCCCGAACTAATCCCTTGTCTGCTCCTCAGATGATCTTCCCTGAATGCCTACCAGGTCGCCGCTCGAGGATGATAATTGACCTCCCGAAATCTGATAGTTGCTGCTCCAACGACAACTCAACTATTACTGCGTCAATTTAGCCTCTGTCTGCTAAACATCTTGCGGCATATCCGCTTACAAATTCAGATAAATACTAATTAAAGGTATAATTACCAACACATAATTTTAATGTTTAATATGCAAAAAAATAAACTTAATAAACAGTGTGAGCCTTCTCGTTGCCCCGGTTCGCGTACACTTGCCTCCTAATTTTGTTTTATAAAACCAATAAACCACTTAATTTTCATGAACCCAACCCACAATATTCACAATATTCAAACCCAAAAAATAAATTTAAAGCTAGCAAAATCGAAATCCAATCCAAAGTTCATTAAAACTAATCAAACTTAAATTTCAATCCAACCTAAATCTATAAAATTCATAAACTGAAAGCTAATCAAACCTCAATCCAATCCAAAATTCACAATATTATCAATCCTAATCAAACTTAAAACTAATCCAGATTCACAATTATCAATTTCAATAAAAAATCACAATAATTAATCCAAAATTCACAATACTCAATCCAATCTAATCCAATCCAAATTCACATTATTCATCCTAATCAAACCTAAACCCAATCCAAATTAACAATATCAATTCTAGAGAGAGAGAGAGAGACTTATAATGGAGGTGGCGAGGTGTCGATGATGGATACATGTGCAGAGAGGGACGGATGGTGATGGGAAGCCTGTTTCGTGCGGGTGAGAGAGAGGGGGGGCATTATTTGTGAGAAAATTGGGTAGGGTTTTGTTTGCTGGGTGCAGAGAGGCATAGAGCGGAGAAAAATTGAAGGAAGAAGAAGAGTCAGGTGGTGAGTTTAAGTTACTAGGAGCATTAGCCCAACGAAGCTTCGTCGGGCCATAATTAAATGATTTCTTATGTATCATTAAAACGGTAAATTTGATTATTCGTGAATGTGAAAGCGGTAAATTTGAATTTTTACGAAAAAATGTGCGGGAAATTTCAATTCATGTTTTGTTCATGTTACCCGATGAATTATAAGGATTACATGACGATGTTTGTTTATTTTGCCCGAGATGATTGAATTTCCAAAATCAGGATTATTGGCTGTTGGGTTTTATGTGCGGAGAGGTAAGGATGACAATTTTTGACACGACTCGATACATGATTCAAAATCCACACTAAATTTATCCGGGTCAATCTGCAAGATTAAAATTTCGGGTCATTTTCGGATCAACCCGTTATGACCCATTTAATAAACGGGTGAGTTTCGAGTCAACCTGTTAACCCGTATAATGACCTGTTAACCCGTTTAATAAATGGGTAGATTTCGAGTTAACATGTTAACCCGTATATTGGCATATATATTGACCCGTTTAATAAACGTGTCATTACTAACCCATATATCTACCCATTTACTTATCTAAATACCTATTAAATCTTATAATTTAAATAAGTTAAACATGTTAAATAGGTTAAACGGATCAAACGGGTCATAGGTTAATTGGATTTTGAGTACGACCTGTTTATTACATGGGTTACATGGGTTATGCGGATCATTAACAAGTCGGGTTCGGGTTGCACATTCTTAACACGATTATCAAACGGGTCGGTTCGAATTCGGCATAAATGGGTAAAACAGAGATCCTGACACGACACGATCCATTGCCACCCTTACCGAGAGGCCCATCATCAAAATTTGTTAAGGCGTTGACGTCTCTTTATCGTTCACATAGTAAATTACAAGGCGAATTTTGGAGTTTCCGTTCAATTGATTTTTGAATATTAGAATTTGAAGACTTTGTCTATTCACTTCGTGTCATTAAGTACATAGACCTCTCCTCTCGAAAATCATGATGTTTTAACTTTAAGGAGTTAAAGTCAACCAATCATAGGATAACTATTGTAACTGTCGATTTGTTCCGTACCATTACCTAAACCCAGGAATTCCAAATTGGCTAATTTTTCGCGTAAACCATCTATGAGTATGTACAATAAATACGAACGGTTATATTGGTCAAATTATTAAACAAAATAATTGAAATTTATAAAACCACATTATTCATTAATGCTTTAAAGGTTTAAAGGAAACTTTAATGCACATTTCGATTTTTTGTTCCAATCAATTGAAGTTGAAGAATCTGACCATTCATTTTGTGTTGTTAAGTGCCTACATCTTGCCCATCGAAAAATGTGATATTTTGAGGAGTTAAAACCGTTTGACTATAAGATAACATTTTGTAATCGTTAATTCGTTCTGTACCGTTACATAAACCTGAGAATTTCAAATTGGCTAATTTTTTGCATAGACGATTTACGAGTATGTAAAATAAATGTGAAAGGTTAGATTGGTCAAATCACTAAAGTAAATTATTTAAATTTGCAAACCACCTTATTCATTAACACTTTAAAACATTTTCAGGAAATTTCAATACGTATTTCATTTTTTTTTTTTCTAATTGATATTCAATCAATTGAATTTGAAGAATCAAACCTTTCATTTTGTGCCGTTAATTACCTAGACATCACTCGTTGAAAACTATGATGTTTTGAAGAGTGTTGACATCAAATTGGACCAAACTCACTAGGCCGCATACCTAAAACTTAAACAACAAAGAAGAGCCCAAGGCCTAAAACAACCAAACAATAAGGATGACAACATGAGAGAAACCCACACAATCTAAGCAACCCTAGCAATAAGTCAAATATGGGATGAAAAAGGGCTACATCATCATCATCATTGATATACATGTCACGTGTCAGCACTGCAACAAAGGTGCATTTATCCCACCTTAAAATTATCAATAAAGACTATCTCAACTACTTATACAAAAATGGTATACATTTTCCAATAAGGTAACTACTATTCACTATTACTCTGTCAAAATTATTACTTATTGCTTCATCTCTCAAACAAACTTATTGACTTAAGTGTTAGAGAGCGTTACGCCGATACCACACTGATGCTCATCCCTAACTGAAGACTCACTGCTCTTCCTAGTCTACATGTTACGAGGAGGGACACGTAAAGAATGGTGATTGGATAAGGAGTAATCCTACATTTGAACATTTTATGCTTCAATAGTTTGGTGCCTTCCTTCTATGGGAAACTGACTAAGTCTGCCCACTTCTCTATCGGGCCGAGCGTACCCTCGTCTGACACAACGAACATGCTACGTGACCAGGATCTCGGTGAAATAACGTCTGGGTAAGGACCTAGAGCACCAAGAGACAATTCTCCCAATTTCTTACAAGTGATAAAAAAAACTACGAAGTGATATCCCTAAAGTGAAGTGTAAGGGCGTACATGCTGAGTTTAGATGGTGGGAACTCGACGAGCGGTACATTGAGGTGGTAGAACAACTTAGGGCTGCCTAGGTCGAGCTCGCGGCTCATCGAGCGAGGACCATGGTCGAGGAGGCCGACAAGCTAGTGGCTAAATGCGTCGAGCGCACCAAACGGATCAACCGAGTAGTAAGAAAGGAAAAGCTCAAGGCTACCACCAAACCATGACATGACTCGTTCCTAATTTACTTGAAAATCGAATTAATCCTGCTCATGTCTCGCAACTTCAGTCAAAATAGGGTTTTTTTGTTTTCTTACTCTTGTCCTTATTTAATACTTGACCAAGCAAAATTTATTCCTTATGGGGTACTGCCCACATCCAACCCAGTACCTCACCAGGTAGAGAAATCTACTAATTCATCCACACTCGGATTTTATTTCCGTAATTAAGATCATCTTTTATGCATCGCCAGTCATTAAATTTACAAAAATATACTTCACTTGTTCACAAACTCTTTATATTCTCAAAAATCACTTAGCAAAATATCAATCATAGTTACACAATAATTCAGGTGTGCACATAAGTTAAATTCTCAATATAAATCATAACTTATACCTAATAATAATTTCAATAATCCAATGGATATGTTTATGCACACAAGTCCTTAGTTACTCACTTTATTCACATTTTCATTAATCCTTTTTATTCCTTATATAAGAAATAGTCCATTTGCCATAACTTCACACACTTATCATCTTCATTATCATATTATTTATTCTTCATAATTTACCATAGAATTCTAGTTATAATATCCCTCTAAATACAATACAATCTTTCACCATACAAGAAATATTGATAATCCACCTCTCTTCTTATCACTCTCATAAATTAAAATTCTTCATATTTTCCCAATTAAAAATAATTGTCATCTAAATTAACCAACCATATACCTAAACTCACTGATTTTGCCAACATTAAATTCATGTTTAAAATATAAACATAATATGTTAACCATCAAGACTATACTCAAACCATGTCTAATTAACTCAAATCATAAACCGTTAGACTCAGAATTAAATAACAAGAAAATTTTGTGTTGGATAGACGACCAAAGGAGGTCGCACGCAACGCCACGCGCGTTTACCTTTCTGCATATGGTGGCCACACGCCAACCCTTGTCACTGGCAAATTTGAATCGAGTTGACCCGTTGACAGGACTCGTCCCCAAAGGACATAGATAACCGTGCCCGGTCCTGCTCCCGTCTGACAAGTTAACTGAAGTTCCGAAATTACCCTCAGCACTTGCCAAATAAGGGATAACCGCACATGTGCCCACTTATGCCTCAACTTATGCATGCATATCATAAAACATGAGGAAAATACAGCCGGGCACAAATGCTTATAAATCACAAATCTCAATAAAACCACGGAACTCATTTCCATTTCCAATCTCATTAGTCATGTTATCCATGCTACGTGTGCAAATCAAATAGGCTCAAGGACCGCTCAAAATCCGAGCCTGTCGCTGTGAACACATCACCAGCCGACATTCCAGATCGTTGTGAACGTATCACTGATCGATCTCCACATAATCCAGCACATCTGATCTGAGTCGAGCCTCCCTCAGCTGCACGACAATAGATCGTGCTACGTGACCTTTCCAGGCGAACACATCCTATCCCGGAGGCGAGCGTTATCTCCAGGGTTCATTCCGGGGAAACACATTTCCAACCGGAAGCCCTAATATCCACAACACAGGGTGCACTTCGGGGGAAACATATTCCCAACCGAAATACCTAAATATCCGCAACACATCACTATCATAAAACTAGTGAAAATAGTTGCATTTAAAACCAAAACCATTATCAACACAGGGTCTCAGCCCCAAAATATAGTTTCCTCAAAATCCATAAAACCAGAGTCCCGATTAATTTCATAAATCCAAAAACCATCAATATCATCATGTAATCACATGTAAATACCAATCCAATCAAACTCACATTTCCATTGGGTCTCAAGTCCAATATATCATTTTTACGCAAATCCGTGCAACCGTAATCTGAGTTGCCATTTTCACATAAATCCATGAAAGATATCCGAAAAACATTGCGTAAATCCATCAAATTAATCCCTGACTCATAATCCGAGTCAAAACATCATTTTCCAATCCCGGGCCTACGCCCAAAATCTCAGTTGCACATTTTCTCGAAAATCATGCCCAAAATCAATATAATATTCCAGAAAAGCGATAAATCATCATATCAAAATATCAATCATGTCAAATCATGTCAAATCACATAATAAAGCATTTAAAACATATATGCATGCATTCTGGTTAGAAAACAAAGTCCACTCACACACCGTCCAAATCGCTCATTTTTCGAGTTGCACGCCTTTCCGTATTTTCCGACACTTTTCAGAAATCCCAAGTCCTATCCAAAATAATCCTTCAGGGTCACTAATGACTCAATTAAGATCATATTAACTTCCCATAATTTTTTCGAGAATTAAATACGAATTTAAAACAAAACATAACACATCGGACCCTCGAAACTATATCGAAACGGTGTCCAATCGACTCGAAACCAACGCAAAAATGTTCGTTACATTAAAAGGAGCAAGTTTCATGTTGAACTCACCTCAAGATTCGGGCTCACGCGCCCCCACGCGCCGCCGTGAATAGCTGCGCGTGAAGTTCACGCGCGAGCTACAGTAACTGCTACAGTCATCGTCCCAATTTGTTTCTGCTGCAATTGAGTCGTTCAGCCCGCGTGTTGACCCAGTTCAATCCCTGCCAATTTCAACTTGAATTCTCCAATTTATCCATCACATAACATCGTAATCACCTTAATTATGGGTCTGTTCCATCAATTTCGATCTTAATTACTTGAAACCAATTCAACTTCATTCAAATTTTCAAAGGATGTTCATCATCAAAATTCATCAAATATTCATCCATTATTTCAATTAATTAGTCAGGGAGCATCGCACACTCATTTTAAAGATGATTTTGAAATCAATTTCGAGATCCTTTACCTCCAATTACCTGAACTCAAGCTCGCGATTTCCCAAATTCCGCCATGTCTGTTCATGGCTCTAAGAGCTTCGAACCTTGAGTTTCTCGATTTGGATAGACTAATAAGGGTCCCAGAAATCATAATCTAACCTTAATTCGACTTGGGTTGTTCTACAACTCGAATTCGAATTTCAATTTTCTAAGAACATGTTTCGGGTTTCTCTTCTGGTTTTCTCTCTATCCCTCGTGTTTTCCTTTCTATCTAAGTCTCTTAATTCTCTCAAACTCATTAGTTTCCTTACGGTCTGCCGAATGGTTGTTAATTGGTTCGAATCAGAATGAATTTTGAATCCAATCCCCTGTTTTCTTTGTTGTTTTTATACCTTTGTGAACGATTGAATTGGCGGTGTAAAGACACTCAGCCATTCAATCCTAGTGCCAGGTGTCCATCATTGGGTTAACATAACCTTAACATAGTTGAATAAGCCATCATAGCTGCTAGATTACCATTTTGCCCCTGCCACACATATTTACCAAAATGCCCTTCACATCTCTAGACCCATAACTTTGTCATCCGAACTCCGATTGATGTATGCCGCCTGTTTACAAACTCAGGGTCTCGAGACCTATCGCAATGGTCCTTACGGAAAGTCCAAACAAGGTCCCGATCAAAAAGTCAACTTTTGGCCCTTATAACCAGGGGCAAAATCGTCATTTTCTTCCAATTTTTCCTTTTTCGAATTTCCGGGTCGTCACCCCCGTGGACTTGTGCGCAGGACCTGACCCTGTCCTTACTCCTTTATATTTCATGTTTTTCCTTCCTTTATTCGTCTAGTGTACTTTACATAACTTACAAGAAGATCTATATATTTCAAAGGGAGAAACACTAACCCAATTTCTTCGTTTAAGCTTCCTATGATTCGGCAAGATTTTTCCTTCGATGTTCTGGACTCCTCACATCCTGAACCACGGCCTTTCTGTTCCACAAGGGTCTTAGGGTCTCAAAGAGCATCCCAACATCCCTAGTTAGACACAAGGAGCTTCAGAATTCTTTGGTGGTCCATGACCATTTTTTTTAACCTCACGGGTTTGGGTTCTCGGATCATCAGCCCTCTCCCTTGTTCTTCCTATCTTCCTCTTTCCCTTTCGTCTCTTTTCTCTCCTTCTTCTTTCTTTACTAACTCTCTTCTCTTCCACGGTAGTGGCTTGTTTCACAGTTTTCTTTTCCTTCGGCCACTACCCACGAACCACCATAAACTAACCCACACAAATATATACTTAGAGTGCAGATCGGTGGATGCAAAATGGAGGGAAAAGTCAAGGACTTTCTAGACTACACTAGGCTTTTCTTAAAAAATTACCAAAAATACCTCTAATCATTCTTGACCTATAACAAATCTATTCGTCCTCTATTTTTGGCGTACTGCCTATCTATGGATTCAGAGCTTCGAGATCTTCGTAACGGTCCTCACGACATTTCCACAAAGTGTCTAAGTCAAAAAGTTAACTTTTGACCTTGTAGTGGCAAAATCGTCATTTTTCATTTTCAAAGTTCCGGGTCGTTACAATCTACCCTCCTAAAAAAATTGCATCCTCAAAATTTTAGAGCAAAACCAGTCTTATTTTCATACTCAAATTGGACAACTGAGTTGTTGGAAAGTTAATAAACTCACTAATTTCCTTTTGTTACTTAAATCGCAACGTCATCAAGACATAAATGATTCGGGCTCTTGTATAGTCTTAACTAACTCATATAAACAACCTTACCCAAGACATCCACCAAGTCATGTTCAGTAAACTTTATATCCCACCAATACGTAATCAAACTCAATATTTTAATATCTCAAATATCAAACACATCACACAAACGACACTATGCGTAGGCAACCACCACAAACATCACCTAGGTCAAATTCGAACACAGCACGAACGCATAATCTAGGAAAATTTTCCCCTGGGGTTATTTATGTAAACCACTCAAGAACCAGAGCCCAGCTCGACATCAAAGGATAACCTCACCTAGAAACTGAAGCCTGCTCGATGTCTGAATGAGAACTGACTATCACACTATCAGCATTGGGAATCAGAGTCTAGCTCGACGTCCGAGGCCAACCAACCACCACCCACTTAGGAACCGGATCCTAACTCGACGTCTGAGTGGTCCTTCCACACCACACCAGTCTCAAGAAAGGAGTGTTAACTCGATATCTGAGACTGATGAACCATCACATCACATACCCACTCAAAAGTACAACATCCGAGTACTAACTAGCGTCCAAAGTCTCTGTTCACAATAATGCACAAATATCTAGAAATACATATTTATACTATATGTAAACTTGTACATTTTTATTTACCCTCGTATATTCAAGCAATCAATAATTTCTCAAAAATTATCCATTACTTATGAAAAATCATATTTAAATCATTTCACCATATATTCTTTCCTTAAAATGTAACGACCTGTCCCGGGAAGTAGGGTTAAGACCGTGTTTAAGATGAGATTAGTGAGCTTAATTGGTGGTTAGTCGGTTACGATAGGTCCGGTAGCGTAGAATGATGATTTTGCCCCTAGGTTGGGCAAAATGTTGACTTTTAGTTCGGGAGGTCAAATGGACTTTGACCAATGACCGTGACGTAGTTTGGGATGTCACGAATCCGTAGACAGGTGGCACGCCCGATTCCGAAATCCGAGGACGAAGTTATGATGTTCGGAAGGTTGAGGGCATTACCGTAATTTGGGTAAAATAGGGGGAAGAAATGACTTTTAGTACGATCGGGTTTTGACACGTTGACCGAGGAAAGTTAAGTAGATCTCGTCGTCCTGAATTCAACGACAGGCGGCACGTATTCATCGGAGTTAGGATGTGTGCGTTACAAGTCTAGAAAGGTAGTGGCAAAATGGTAATTTTGGGTTCAAAGAAGGGCAATTTGGTCTTTTGCACCTTGGTATTTGTGCAACAGATGGGGACAAGTGGATGGCTGTGATTTGGGACACTTGTGAGAGGGGTTTTAGGATTGTGACATGTGGAAGGGACCTAGTGGCTTCTAGACGGGTTCACGGGTCAAAATAATTGAGGGTTAACCGTGCATTTGAGAACAGAGACAGAGTGAGGCGGTGAGGACATCGATCGATGGCTGGGAAGGTTTGAGTGTTTTTGTAAATTGGTGAGGGAGTGAGTGACCAGAGACTGTGAGAGAGCTAGGGAGAAGGTTGGGAGGTGCAGTGGTCGTGTGTGTGTGAGGTGTGAGCCACGGGAAACCAGAGAAAACAGAGAGGAGTTGAGAGCTTGTGGTGGTGGTGTGGCCGTGGACGGTTCAAGTGAACTCAAAGGGAAGTTGGGGAGGACTCTGTGACCTCCAAGGAGTGCGGCGGTGAGCACGGAGGCGACGACTGCAGGTATTTACGAAGCCCTGTGTAAGTACTCTGTTTTTCCGTGAATTTCAAACTGAGAATCGTGGGTTTGGAGTGTGAGTCGAGGGACTTGGTGAGTTGGGTGAGCATCAGTGAAGTCCTAGGAACAGTCTACGGTGGTCGCCGTGACGGGGGAAGGTCTTGGTGGACGGATCGTGAAACAGGGGTTGTTTGGGTTTTTGGGTCGAGCTTGAGTCGACGGATTAGGGATGGTGTTGAGGTGTTTGAGTGAGGGGGAAAGAATTCCTTAGGATTGGACGATGAAGCTGGTGAAGAAAGGGAGGAAAAAGGAGACGGGACGGGGGAGAACCGGGTGCGCCGGTTCAGACCGGTTCACTCGAGGTAGACGACGATGAACAGTACCTCTGTGTGCAGGCGCGTGAGGGCTACGCGCAGCCACTTTGGGCGGCGCGTGGGGGTGCGTGTGGCGGCGGTTGGGAAAACGGTCAACATGGTTTTTGGTCTAGGTTTTGTGACGAGTCCATTGGAATAGGTTTCGGGTTAATCGGACGTCGTTTGGAGTTAGTTCCGCGAAGGTGAAGGTTTAGGGTTCCGGTTCGTTACGTTTAGGACCCAGGGATTTTTAGGAAAATGAGGTGGACCTTTGTCGATGTGTTAGTAACGTTCTTGGGTGATGGTTGACAGGTTCGGGATTTCCCGAGGAAGTTGAAGAACGTACAGGACGTTCGGGACGCGATTGAGGGCTCGGTACTGTGAGTTGACCCCTTCTCTAAACTCGAGCATGCATAACTGCTTTTAATTACTTGTTTTATGGTTTTCATTATGATTTCATGATTATTGAATGCTTTATATTTATTTTATGAAATGGCATGGTTTTCGAGGAAATTACGTATTTGGCACGTTTTACGTGAAAATGTGGGATTCTGATTTCGATGCCATGATTTGGGGTTTTTAAATGATAAGTGATTTTTAATGATTATAAATGGATTTTGAGACGTGATTTGATAATCAAGGGCTTTCGGTTTTAGAATCAGATTTCGGTAACGAGATTTGGTTTTAAAGTTGAAAAGTGGAATTCCGGATTTGGGTTCGGAATGATGGTTCTGGATGCCGGAAGAGCTTCAGACCAGTGATTTCTGATTCGGGTTTGGATATGGATTTAGAAATGGTTGTGGATTGGATTTCTGGATCTGGTTATTGGGTTTAAAGACCCGGCTATTGTGATTAACGGGGGACGGGCCCGGATTGGGTTTAACGACCCGGATTGAGTTTAAAGACTCGGCAGTTTAAAGACTCAGATATATTGATATTTCCCCCGTAGGCCTGTGAGTTTAAAGACTCGGGAGTTTAAAGACTCGGATATTATTGAGGCCTGGATTGAGTTAAAGACTCGGATAGGTCCAGCAGGTTTGATCGGATGCTTGTGATATGATTTCCATGACTGTTTTTATAATGATTCTGTAACTGTTTTAATGGTGATAATTACGTGATTTATAACTGTTTTCAGCAACTGGTTATGCATGTGATTTCAAAAAAGAGGGCTAAAACCCTGGTTTTATTATGAAATGGTTTTCGGAAATGATTTTATTATTTATGGTCCACTCACACCTTCTGTTTTAAATTGCCCTCCAGGTCGTGGAGCTAGTGCGGGGTTCGGCGTCGAGGCAGCGTCGGAGGCATAGAATATACGAGAGCGCCCCAGAGTGTTTTAAATTTTTCATTGTGCGTGTATCTAGTTCATCGGTTTTTCTTTCTTTTGTTTTTGGTACTATGCTCTGTAAAACTTGACTTCGGGATGTTTACAGTTTCTCCTGCGTCTGACTGTGTATTTTGGTGGTTTTCGTGAGTTTATTTCGGTTTAGTGTCGGGGTGTCAGACGGGAGCAGGATTTACCTCGGTTTTCGGGGTGAAATCGGGGTGGGTCTTGACATAAAAGGTCAAATCATCAATTCAAAATTCGAATTTAAATCAGCACAATTTTTGTAAAAACTTCGTATACTGGAGATTCATTTAAGATTCTCAAAAATCATCGATGATCATTCAGAAACCAAATTTAAATCATTGTCACCTAAGTCATTGAATAACCTTGACTCTCATTTTAAGTCAACTCAATTTCCAAATCTAACTGTAATCCAAACACCATTAAAAAAAACTCGTACAACATGCGTTCAAATAATTCCATAAATAATCAAAAATGGTTAAAACATAAGCAACTGATTAACATATAAGCCATATAAGAAAAGAATTGAAATATGCTATATATAGCTCATATATTAAGACGGGATTATTTAGTTCCTATACTCTGATACCAAGTTGACAAGACTCGTTCCTAATTTACTTGAAAATGGAACCGATCTTGCTCCCATATGGCAACTCAGGATAGACTAGGGATTTTCTTGTTCTTACTCTGATCCTTATTTAATACTTGAGCAAACAAAATTTATTCCCTGTGGGGTACTGCAACATCTAACCCACTATCCCGCCGGGTAGAGAAATCTACTAATTCAACCAAATTCGGGTTTTATTTCCATAATTTAGATCATCATTTTTGTATTGCCAGTCATAAAATTATCAACAATAAACTTCATTTGTTCACAAACTCCTTATATTCTCAAAAATCATTGCGGAAAATAGCAATCATAGTTACACAATAATTCAAGTGTGCACAAAAGTTCAATTCCCAATATAATCATAACTTATACATAATAATAATTTCAATTATCCAATGGATATGTTTATGCACACAAGTCCTTAGTTACTCACCTTATTCACATTTTCTTTAATCCTTTTTATTTCTCATATAAGAAATAGTCCATTTGGCATAAACTTCACACACTTATTGTAACGACCCGTCCCGGAAGTTAGGATTAAGGAAGTGATTATTAAAGGGTTAGTGAGCCTACTTGGTCTTTAGTTGGTTACTTTTGGCCCGTTAGTGTAGAATGACGATTTTGCCCCTAGTTTGGGTAAATTGTTGACTTTTTGTTCGGGCGGTCAATTGGGTATTGACCGATGACCGTGACGTCGTTCGGGACGTCACGAGTTCGTAGACAGGTGGCACGCCCGATTCCGACATCCGAGGAGGAAGTTATGATGTTCGGAAGGTTGAGGGCATTACCGTAATTTAGTTACAATAGGGGGAAACGTTGACTTTTTGCTAAACTTGTCATTTTCGCGTAGACCTAGAACTGTTAGGTAGATCTCGTCGTCCTGAGTTCAACGGAGGGCGGCATGCCTTCATCGGACAATGGACGGACGAGATACATGTCTAGAACGGTGAAGGGCAAAACGGTAATTTTAACTCATAGGGGCATTTTGGTCTTTTTGGGTGCATTGGGATTTGTGCAATCTGATAAGGGCAAGTGTATAGGGAAGATTGGATATTTTTGAGTTTGGGCCATGGGATTGTGACACGTGTGGCGTGTGTAGTGGCTTCTACACAAGTGCACGGTGTGTTTTAATTTGGCCGTGTGTGTGGTCGTGTAAGCGAAGAGAACAGAGACTGAGGTTGAGGGAGGAGGTGATCGAATTGTAGGGAGAGAGTGAGTTCCTGAGAGTGAAGGAGTGTGATCAGAAGTGTTTGAGAGGAAGGGAGTGTCTGGGGACGTTTGGAAGGTCGAGTGGGTGTGTGAGAGGTGAGAGTTCTCAGAAAAACAGAGAGGGGTGTTGGCGGTGGTGCTGTCGTGTAATTGATCAATCGAGGCTGGTGGTGGTGTCCAGAGGACGGAGGAGGACTAGAGGAGTCGAGTGGGCACGACGGAGCTCACGACGGCGGCCTGAGTACAGGTAATTCCATAATCTTCGTAAAATGCTCTGTTTTCCAGTTTAGGTTCAGACGTTGAGTCGTGAAGTTTGGGGTCGAGTCGAGGGGTTTGGTGAGTGCTATTCGACTCAGTGAGTCCCTAGAGAGCTTCTGGTTATGAAGCCGTGAAGGGGAACTGTACGGGTGGTCGGATTGTGGAACAGAGGTTTGTGTTGGTCACGGGTTCGAGTTTGGGACTATGGTTTAGAGGCTTTGTTGTCGTGTTTGGTTGAGGGGAATGGTTTTCTGGGTAGAGGATGAAGAGAATGGTGGAAAGAGGGACTGAAATGGTGGACGGATAACAGAGAACCGGTCACGCCGGTTCGGGTTGGCTGTACCGGTCTGGACCACCTGGACGAAGGTTGAAGACGATGAACAGTGCAGGAGCGTGAGGCCCACGCGCAGCCACTTTGGGCGGCACGTGGGGGAGCGTGCGGTGGTTTCTGGGGAAACTTCCAACTAGGTTTTTGGTCTAGAAGTTGTAACGAAGCTTTTGAGGTAGGTTTTGGGTTAATCGGACGTCGGTTCGAGTTAGTTCTGCTGGATCAAAGGTTTAGGGTCTCGGTTCGTTTCGTTTAGAACCCGGGGATTTTTGGGGAAAATTAGGAGAACCTTCGTTAATGTGTTAGTGACGTGTTTTGGTGACTGTTGACAGGATCGGGAATCCCCGAGGAGGTCGAGGAACGTGCAGAACGTTCGGGACGCGAGTGACGTGCCCGGTAACTGTGAGTGGACCCCTTCTCTATAACTGAGCATGCATAACTGATTTTAGTTACCTGTTTTACGGTTTTATATGTGATTTCATTGTTATTTGAATATACTTTAACTGTTTTCCATTATTCCACGTTTTTCGAGAAAGTACGGTTTTTCAGTACGTTTTACGAGAAAGGCTTGATTTCTGCTTATGATGCTATGGTTTTGGGATTTCAAACGATAAATGGTTTTCAATGATTATAAATGGATTTTGAAACATGATTTCAATGATCAAGGGTTTTCTTCATAATTTACCATAGAAGTCGAGTTAATAATCCCTCTAAATACAACACAATCTTTCACCATACAAGCAATACTCATAATCCACCTCTCTTCGTATCACTCTCATAAGTTAAAGTTCTTCATATTTTCCCATTTAAATATCATTATCATCTAAATTAACCATATACCTAAACTCGCTAATTTTTCCAACATTAAATTCATGTTTAAAATATAAACATAATATGTTAACCACCAAAACATACTCAAACCATGTCTAATTAACTCAAATCTTATACCGTTAGACTTAGAATTAAATAACAAGAAATATTCATGTTGGACGGACTACTAAAGGAGGCTGCACGAACCGCCACGCGCTAGTGGACCGCTCTGCGCATGATGGGCACGCGCTAGCCCTTGTCACCAGCAAGCTTGAGCCGGGTTGACCTATGGGCCTGCGCGCAGAACTTGACCTGGCGTCTTGACCAGATCCCAAATCCTTTATTTTTCATGCTTTTACTTCCCTTCTTCGTCCAATATATTCTACTTAAACTCATAAGGAGATCTATATAGTGAAAATGGAGAAACACGTACCCAATTTCCAGGTTTGAGCTTCCTATGATTCAGCCAGATTTTTCCTTCAATTTTTTGGACTCCTTAGATCCAGAACCGTGTCCTCGCTATTCCACAAAGGTCTTAAGGGTCTCAAAGAGCATCCCAACATCTTTAGTTAGACATAAGGAGCTTTAGAATTCTTTGGTGGTGCACGACTATTTTTTTTTTTGAACCTCACAAGTTTGGGTTTTGGGATTATCCAGCCCTCCCCCTTGTTCTTCCTTTCTCCTTTTTTTTTCCTCTTCTTCTTCTTTCTTTCCCGACTCTTTTCTCTTCCATGGTAGTAGCTTGTTTCAAGGTTTTCTTTTCCTTTGGCCACCACCCACTGACAACCATAAACTAATGCCCCCAACACACACACACACACACACACACACACACACACACATATATATATATATATATATATAGAGCATATCCGTGGATGCATAATGGAGGAAAAACTCAATGACTTTCTAGACTACACTAGGCTTTTCTTACAAAATTACCAAAAATACCCCTAGTCATTCTTGACCTATAACGAACTTACACGTTCTCTATTTTTGTCATACTGCTTGTCTATGAATTCGGAGCTTCAAGATCTTCGTAACGGTTCTCACGACACGTCCACAAAGTGTCCTAGTCAAAAAGTCAACTTTTGACCTTGTAGTAGAAAAATCGTTATTTTTCATTTTCAAAGTTCCAAGTTGTTGTATACCGGCCGATAAAACCTCTTGGCTGCTCATCATACCTGGAAAAGGGCAGGTCGAGACTAGGATATACCAAGACGCCCGTGAGGCCTTAAGCGAGGGATTTCTGAGGGACTAGTCACCACTCGACCGAACATAATTTATCTATCCCAGAGACAAAGGACTCAACTCTTGGCCAACTAGGAGAATGGCAGAGCGATTGTGCAAAACATGAACTCTTCGGTAGAATCTTACAAATGTCGATTAGGTAAGACATACCTCACTTGATTTTCCTCTGATTCCCATCACAGAGTTTGAAGTAGTCGATTCCACCCTTGAGGCTCAGAGCACAGCAAAAAATGCTCTGTGTCATGCCTAAAAGGTCGACCAACAGCGTCCTAGGCGGAACAAGAACGAGGAGACACCGCTATGGTCGTCCTCTTAGAGATACACAGAGCGACCAGGACCAGTGGACCGAGCCCACCCACACGACCGTCGCTAGGAGGTATTACTTGAGTCGTCCATTATAGAAGACACCAAGCGGCATAGGTGTATTGACCGAGATAACCCGAAGTAGGCTCGCCCTCACGACCTGAATTGTTCCTCAGGAAGGACACCGAGAGGTGACTTGTGTCTTCTATGATGGACACCGAGATACCCCATGAGTTGTTCCTCAGTAAGGACACCGAGCGGCCTAGGCACACTAACTGAAAAAACTCGAAGTCATCCTGCTCTCATTGTACGACTCGTGTCTTGGAAAGAACGATGAGCATTCCTACATCGTTCGGAGAGGGAAAGATAAAGTGCCTTTAATGTGTGGGCATTCTCTTCCTAGTATGAGGCCTTTTGGGAGCTCACTAGCTTTGAGTTTGTTGAACTCCAAAGTTAAGCGAGATTCCCAAGATGGGTGACCTATTGGGAAGTTGTGCATTAGTTCCCATAAACAAAATCGTGAGGGTTAGGCCCAAAGTGGACAATATCGTACTAGGGGAGTCGGGTCGTGACAAAATGGTATCAAATTTGTACCCTGACCAGAAATGTGCCAGCAAGGACGTTGGACCCCAAGGTGGGTGGATTGTAAGACCAGTGTCTTGGGGAGAACGGTGAGCAATCCCACATCACTCGAGAAAGGAAAAGTAAAGTTCATGATATGTGTGGGTGTTCTCTTCATAGTACGAAGCCTTATGAGAGCTCATTGGCTTTGGATTTGGCTGAAACTCCAAAGTTAATCTAAATTCTCAAGATGTGTGGCCTACTCAGTAGTTGCGCATGAGTTCCTTGAAATAAAATCGTGAGGGTTGGGCCCAAAGCGGACAATATTGTGTTAGGGGAATCAGATCGTGACACTCATGGCCCTATTGAGAGGTATCCCATGAATTGTCCCTCATAAAGGACATCGAATGGCCTAGGCACATAAATCGAGAAAATTCAAAGTTGGCCCACCTTCACAGCCACCATCATGAGGTACCTCATGAGTCGTCCATAAAAAAGGACACTAAGCGGCCTAGGCATACTAACTGAGGAGCAAAAAAATCATCTTAAGCTTACCCACTCATCCAACACTTACTAGAACGAGTGAAAACCTTAAAAGTCGAGACAAAGCACTCAACTAAGCTTGCTTGGGGAAAACTAGCGGTGAACCCTTCACAGAGAGCAGCAAGCAGTTCAGACATGACCTCAAGATTAAGCCTTTGAAGATTCCACTTTACACTGAGAAAGGAGACCCAATCATCCATCTGAAAAACTACCAATCGGCTGTAGCTTTCAAGACCCTTTCGGACGAGGCATGGTGTCTAATTTTTAGCTTTAAACTAATCAAGGCATTCATCAATTGGTTCTACAGACTCGAGCTGGGACCATAGACTTTTTCAAGTAGCTCCATATAACCTTCATAAATTAGTTCATGATCCATACTGATCTTCTATTCTAGGTGGAAGACATTTTTCTGCTAAAATGAGGAGAAAACAAACTACTGCAGAAGTATGCAACTCAGTTCAGCAACGAGTACTCTCGTTGTGTTGAGACAGACGACAAGGTGGCCTTTATACCCTTTACTGGTGGTCTTCATAGCCTTAAATTGTGGCCTTCACAAGCTTTATAGCCTTCAAATGCGGCCTTCATGCTCAAGGTTGGTCTAACTATAATGAGATAATGAAATTGGCGGCAATACATGTCAAAGGTTGAGATGCTGAGCCACAAGGCAGATACGCATCCGACTAGCACATACCAACTACCACCTGATTCGGTTAAGACTTACCAACCTAGTAGTTGGGGCCAACAACAGACCTTATTCAGCGTCCAAGCAATTAGGGACAACAGAGCTAGGAGAAGAAGAAGAACTATTCCAACGACAACAAGTTATACTACCCAAGGAAGAAGGGCAATAACCTATACCATTAGAACACACATTAGGGGTAGAATCACCAGTATGACCGACCAAACAATGGGAAAAAATGTGTTCCACAGTCGAAATATAAAACCTACACCAAACTGAACACATCCTATGCGAATCAGTTGATGAATATTGAACATATGATCCTGAAGTCCTCTTGGGTACCATCTACTGGCAAGCTTGGTAGGAACATAGGAACGTACTGCCAATATAACAAATGTAATTGTCATAGCATCGACCAATGTGTGGCATTTAGGGACTTTGTTGAGGATTTGGTCTGAGATGGAAAGATTAATCGGTTCCTTCAACACGTGCCACCCGCGTCCGGGAATCCACATATCAACAAAATCATTGGGGGATCCATTATCTCATCCCCTATAACTTCAAACAGAGTAAAGAAGAACTTCTTCATGCTTCATATCAGTCTCAGCAGTTCTTTAGCATTGAAGACGAACGAGCCATGAAGGCAAGCAAGGTTGGCTGGGAGCCCATCACATTCTTCGAGGAGGAAGAAAAAGGAGGCGTCTACCCGTATGACGACCCGATCGTCATATGAGCAAAAATATCAAACTTCGACGTAGGAAGAGTCATGGTTGACAGGGTAGCCCCATTAATGTCATTTCATGGCAGCGTACAAGTAGATATGCATCTTGGAGTCTGCCTTTGATCGAACCCCTATGCCACTCTTTGGCTTCACCAGAGACTCGATCGTGCTATTTGGCATTGTTACTCTTCCATTTCTATGTGGGGTCAATCTAGAAATGAGTAATGGTACTCGTACCTTTTCTAGTAGTGGATTGCTCAAATGTCTACAATGTCATCCTTAGAAGGCGAGTGATCAACCGGCTCAAGGCAGTGGTTCCACTCATATACTTAGTATTAAATACCCCACCCCCATGGGTATCGGCCTAGTCAGGGGAGACCAGATAGCAGCAAGAACGTGCAACTTGGTGACACATGTCGCTCCTACTAAAGGAGAAACTGACTGTCACCGAGTCAGCCTTTGAGGGGAACCCTATTAACCCTCATGTTTCCCAATAGATACAAGATGGGCTTATCAAGGACCTCCGGGACCACTTAGCCACACGACACCCACAAATTATTGGAGAGGTCGAAGAGGTCGTACTCTCCCACAACTTCGCCAATAGAAAGGTAAAAATTGAAACCACGCTTTCACTTGACATGCAGTTTGTACTAATTAAATTTTTGAAAGACAACTCCAAGGTCTTCGCTTGGTCATATGCCAACATGCCTGGCATATCCACCGACATCATTTGCCACCGTCTCAACATCGAATCTTCCTCCAAACTAGCTGAACAGAAACGACGCATTTACGACATGGAGAGCACAAAAGCAATAAAGGTAGAGATCATCAAGCTTAGCACTATACACTTTATTTGAAACCAGTCTACACCGTTTGGGTGTCTAATGTCGTTCTGGTCAAGAATCGCTTAGGAGCTTTAGCAGATGTGCATCAACTTCACAAAACTGAGCAAGGCATGCCCCAAGGATAACTTCCCTCTTCCAATGATAGACCAATTGGTTAAAGCCACTGCGAAGAACGAGCTCCCAAGTTTCAAGAATGACTACTATGGATACAAATAGATCTTCATGCATCAAGCTGACCAGATCCACACAATCTTCATGATCGATCAGGTGCTTTGTCAACACATCCTCAACCTCTCACGGATGTTCGACGTCTTTAAAAAAATACAAGATTAGGGTGAACCCAACCAAGTGAATTTTTTAAGTAGGCTCTGGAAAGTTCTTAGGCTTTATTATAAGTCAGCAAGGGATCAAGGCCAACCTAGAAAAGATCAAGGCATTCATCAACATGGAGCCTCTGCACACCCAGAAAGAAGCACAAAGCCTTACTGGCCGGGTCGCAGCAATCACTTGCTTTCACTGATTTGAAGGAATACATGATCGCAAGACTGAAGATGGGAGAACCCTTATTTATCTACCTCTCTGTCTCCGCATTCGCGATCAGCTCGGTGCTCATCAAAAGGAATGATGGAGCCAAATACCCATTGTACTATGTGAGCAAGGCACTCCAAGACACTGAGATAAGGTACATAAACCTTGAAAAACTCACCTTTGCCTTAATTATGTCATCTAGGAAGCTCAAAACTACTTCAGGCTTATGAAATCACTATAGTAATGGACAAACCATTGCGACAAGAATTGCAGAAGCATAAGATGTCTGGAAGACTACTCAAATGGTTGAGCATACTTAGCAAATTTGATATCACATTTTCCCCCGAACAGCTGTTAAGGGCCAAGCCATCACAGACTTCATCATGAAATTCGCATACGTTCCAGCAGAGCCCGTAGAAAAGATTACGATTCCGTCTCTTCTACCATCCATAACATAAGACCTTGGATGACGGAAGACCATATCAGGACACTAACAAACCAACCTGGATTTTTTACTTTGACGGTCAGCCTGCCTTGGTGGTTCTGGTGCAGGACTCATCCTCGACATTCTAAACTAAGTAGAGATGAAATATGCTTTTCGCTTCATATTGAAAACTTCCAATAATGCAGAAGAGTACGAGGCTCTTATTGCTGGTCTCCTCTTGGCTATGACCATGGAAGTTAGGAAAAATTCAAATCTACAGCAAGTCTCAACTTATCGTCAACCTAACCAGCGACGAATTTGAGGCGAATGACTTTTCCATTACGTTATACATGACACTAGCCAAGTTACTTTTAGATGGTTTCAAAGGAATGTTGATGCCCTTGCTCAGCTAACATCCCCCCTTGATGAAAAAAAAAATCTGGAATGTCCTAGTAGAAGTCTTTAACAAGCCCAAAACTCAACACTCTTCCATCAACATTATCAACACGAGCTCCACTTAGATAGATCATTTGATTTCTTTTCTAACCGACGAGACTCTTCCTTCTAATAAGATTACAGCCAAGAAAATCTGCCAATGGGGAACTCAATATACCATCATCAATGGCCAACTCTACAAATGAAGATTCACTCTTCCTCTCATGAAGTACTTTGTACTAGAAGTCGGGAGAGTAATCTTGGAAGAGATACATGAGGGGATTTGTGGCAACCACTTTAGCTGTAACACCCCGGAAATTCGAGGATTTTAATATTGTAATTTAATGTGTGAATTGACGCTTTTACCCTTGCGATTGGTATGGCCAAATTGTTGACTTTTTGATTGATGAATTAAACGGACTTTGACCTATGACCGTGACGTAGTTCGGGACGTCACGAGTTCATAGACAGGTGGCACGTCCAATTCGGACGATTAGGGAAAAAGTTACGACTATCGGAAGTTCAGGGGCATTACCGTAATTTTGACGGTTGGGGCAAAAACGTTGACTTTTCATTTGACAATTAATTTTCACGCGACTCAAGGACCGTTAGGTAGGTCTCGACGTCCTGAGTCCGTAGACAGGTGGCACGCCGAAATCGGACTTCGTACGAGGAAGTTATGGTCAGAAACGTGAAATTGGGAGGTTCGTGTCTCGGTTTTCGTGCCAAATATTTTATTCTGGAAATCTGATTGGAGGACACATGGTGAGTGACAAGTGTCACTCACCCATTGGCTAGATTGGATCAGATCCACTATGGGTTTAAATACCATTAAAACCAACTTTTAATCACAGCCCTTAGATCTGAAATCTCCAGATTTAATCCTCACCTTTGATCTCATTCTGAGATTCAATCCTGGCCCTTGATTTATTTTCCTGATCTGTATTAAAATTCATGAAATCATAAACCCATGTTTTCATTCTCTCAACCCGATTGCACGATTCCCTCTTGGAACCAACTCACCAGCCCTCACCACTCAACCCCACACCTCAGGCAACCAACCACCACCTCCCTGACGCCGGCCACCACTCCACGGCCACCCTGCACGGCCGGCATTCCCTCAGACCCGAGAAGGAAACCCGAGCAGCCCAAGTCACCAAACCATCCAAACCTTCACTCTTGGACTCGAACCAACGTACGGTTGGGTTCACCGTGACGACAGGACGACGAGGAACTGATCTGGACGGTGTACGACGGCGACACGGCGGTGATATGACGATAAACCCGTGAGTGCTCGTGTTCCTTCCCTGCTTCGAAACGTCTGTTTTTGACGTTGACATTGTTTGGTTGTTGTTTTGACACACTCAGGGGACCTAGGCGATCTGATTGAACCCAGGACCGTGGCTGGAAACTCGACGGCTCGCCGGAGAAGATAACCAGAACCGGTAGCCAACCTTCTCGTCAATTTTTAGGTAGGTTATTCAATCTAGGATCTAGTTTCTTTTGCACAGAACCATAGTTGAGGTAGAGACGAGTCCATAGGAACAAACCTCACCTGAAATGGTGGTCGGAATCACGATCTGTGATCGGGTCGAGCCGTGGGTCTGCGGTGACCCGGTTCTCTGACCCGGTTACTGTAGCTGATGACGTCATCATGCTGACGTCAGCAGTGACGTCATGATGACATCATCATGTCAGAAACTGTCAGACCAGTGACCAATGGACTGCTGACACGTGTCCTCTGACACTGTCAGTGATGACGTCATGCTGACGTCAGCAGTACTGTAGCACAGTTGACCAGGGGGTTGACCAGGCGCGTGGGGGCGCATGTGAACAGTAATTTTGGTGGGACCACCACCATTCTTTAGGTTTCGACGATCCAGATCCAATGGCGGTGGTTTCGGGTCGATCAGAGATCATTAAGTTGGTCAAAATGAGGTTTATTGCATTGGGAAGCGCGTTCGGGCGGCTCTCCCAGGCCGGTTTCAGTCTAGGGTTTCATGGTTGAATGTTAGCGGTTTAAATTGACCTTTACGAATACTTTGGACTTGACAGGGATTGTACATTTGTACCAGATCGAGGGTATACGCTCGGTTTTCAGCAGGACTGTACTGTGAGTGGGCCATTTTCTTAAACCCTTGCGTGCATAAATGTTTTCTGGTTTATTAAACTTATTCACATGCTAAAAACAATAATGGTTTTGATGATATGGAAAATATGGTTATGGCACGTTTCACGGTATTTGGGCTTGAGACCCGTCCGATGAAACTTAATGATTGGTTCGGATTCTATCTATGTATATATATGCTTGCATGTGGATATCAATAAAATGTATTTGGTACTGCACTGTATTGATCCATTCATATGATACTGTCTCCTCCGGATGAGGTACCCCGGAGAGGTCACGGACGTCTAGAACGTCCAGCGTCTATGACGCTAAGCATCGGGGATGCTGTACCCGAACGGGGTTCGGGGATGCTGTACCCGAACGGGGTTCGGGGATTGAACGCGGAATTGAGACCCGAGTGGCACGCGTAGCCTTGTGATTGTGACCTTATTGGACGCCAGGGACGTCAGACATCAGGGATGTCGGGATTGGAGTGTATAGTGCAGCAACTACAATTATACTTATGGTTTTATTACATGCCTTATGGTTCATATTATATGACTTATGATTTTAAATACGGTTGCATGCATGTTTGGAAAACGGAGGGGTAAGTTATATGTTTTACTTATCAAATGATTTTATAAACTTGAGTTTCGGTCCACTCACCCTTAATGTTTTTGGTAACCCCTCCAGGTCATGATACTGAGGTAGAGGAGGAACCTGAGGCTGAGGCATAGATCTACTTCTGATTACCTGAACCCCTGTTGGGTGGTGTACCCGCAGGTTTACTATAGAGTCGTGCTCGCAACTTGTAATTTTGGATTTCATCCCTTGTCTGACATTCGTTTAATTCGGATTTGATGTATGACTTTAATTTGGTTATTTATGCATTTGATGTTTTGAGGTTAAAATTGGTATGAATTATTGGGTGTCAGACGGGAGCAGGGCACGTCCCCTTGTGGTCCCTGTGGGATCGGGGCGGGTCCTGTCAGCTTGGTATCAGAGCACTAGGTTGTGGTCAGTACTAGGGTATGGTCAGCATGCTAGACTAGCGATTGGTACTAGTTACTTTTCGACTTTTAAAAATATTGTTTTCTGATCTATGCGTCTTGACAGTTGGTTATGCCTCCTAGGAGAATTCCTCATACACGAACTGACGAGGATCTGGAAAGGGAGATGGAATGCGCGAGCATTGAAAGGGCTCAATGTTTGGGAGCCACTCCTTTCTGCGGGGGATCAAACCCCGAGGATGCTCATGATTGGATCACCAAGTGGGAGAGGATCTTCTCGGTGATGCACTGCCCTCCAGGCGAACGGGTAACTTTGGCGGCCTTCTTGCTGGAAGGAGGAGCCTACCAGTGGTGGCACGGACTCGAAATGTCTGGGTGGTCTGTCCGTACCACTACTTGGGATGCTTTCCGTTCCCGATTTCTGGACCAGTACTACCCGCGATCATTTCGCGCGGCACGGGAGGCTGAATTCCTGCGGCTGGAGCAGGGTGACATGTTCGTTGCAGACTACGAGCAAACTTTCGGAAAACTATCCCGGTTCGCTGCATCATTCGTGAGCACGGAGGAGGACAAATGTCATAGGTTTGAGCTTGGACTCCGGGGGGAGATCCGGGCAAGTGTGACTGCTGCTACTCATGCTTCACTGAGAGATTTGGTCGACGCTGCAGTGCGTGTCGAGGCCAGTCTGGCGGCACACCAGACACGACAGCCTTCGGGCGAGGGGCGACGACAGGATCGCCCACATCGTGGGCCATCAGGCCAAAAGAACAACAAGGGAGGGGGCTACAGGGGGGCACCCTCATCCTTCAAGGGTCGTGGCTGGTCAGGTCGACGCGGAGGCTCTCAGGGCAGAGGATCAGGATACAACTCTGGGCAACGCTCATCTTGGAGCGGTGCTTCTGGTGGGCATTCGGACAGGCCAAGGCCCGTAACTTGTTTTGCTTGCGGAGAGGAGGGCCACTATGCCTGTGATTGCCCGCAGTTGTCTAAGAACAACGACGCTGGGGGCTCTAGTGTGGTGCAGAGCACGGCTTCCCACACTAATGGAGGTCGCGATCAGGGAGGTGACCGTGGTGATGGGCGTGGCACGCGCGGGTGCGGACGGAACGGAGGGCCGAGGGCCTAAGTGTTTGCAATGACCCAGCAGCAGGCGAGGACTGCCCCAGGCGTGGTTACAAGTACACTACATATCTTAAACCTTCTTGTACGAGTATTGATGGATGCGGGGGCTACACATTCTTTTATTTCGAAAAGTTGTGCTGGTATGCTTGATTGTGTGGTATCAACTTTAGATTGCGAAATGGGTGTTGGCACCCCGATGGGTATCGTGTACCTTGTGAATCAGGTGATTCGGAGGTGCCCGGTAAGAATTGAGGATGTGGATTTACCAGCAGACTTAATCATTCTGGATATCCACGACTTTGATATAATCCTAGGGATGGATTGGCTGTCGGAGAACGGATCGCTCATCGACTGCTGTAGCAACCAAGTGATTCTGCGGAGCCCGGGTTTGCCGGAAGTTATCTTTCAAGGGGAACGTGACGGTTCGCCTCCTGAAGTGATTTCTTCACTTACTGCTACCAAACTTCTACGGAAGGGATGCCAGGCTTATCTGGCGCATGTCGTGTCGGAACAGGTCGATACTCCGGGTATCGACGAGATACCGGTGGTATGTGAGTTTCCGGATGTGTTCCCGGAAGACTTACCTGGATTGCCACCCTCGCGGGAGATCGAGTTTACTGTTGAACTACTCCCTGGTACCCGACCTATATCCCAGGCACCATACCGGATGGCGCCGGCTGAGTTACGAGAACTCAAGACTCAATTGCAGGAGTTGGTGGATTTGGTATATGTCCGACCGAGTACTTCACCGTGGGGAGCACCGGTGTTGTTCGTAAAGAAGAAGGAGGGAAGTCTCCGTTTATGTATTGACTATCGACAACTCAACAAGGTGACGCTGAGGAACCAGTATCCTCTACCCAGGATCGATGACCTTTTTGACCAGTTGCGGGGAGCTCAGTGCTTCTCGAAAATTGATTTGCGGTCTGGGTATCACCAACTGAGGATTTCAGGGGAGGATATTCCAAAAACTGCTTTTCGAACCCGTTACGGACACTACGAGTTCCTTGTTATGCCATTTGGTTTGACGAATGCTCCAGCAGCATTCATGGATTTGATGAACCGGGTCTTTCGACCCTACCTGGATAAGTTCGTGATTGTGTTCATCGATGATATTTTGGTATACTCGAGGAGTGCCCGTGCACATGAGGAACATCTACGGTTGGTCTTGGAGAGGCTGAGACAAGAACAATTGTACGCCAAGCTGAGCAAGTGTCAGTTTTGGCTGAGCAGTATTGGTTTTCTGGGACACGTGATATCGACGAATGGGATTTGCGTGGATCCCCAGAAAACAGAAGCGGTGACCAACTGGGCTAGACCGACAATGGTGACCGAGATGCGGAGTTTCGTCGTATTAGCATGTTACTACCGGAGATTCGTGGAGGGTTTCTCCAAAATTGCTGCACCATTGACTCGTTTGACTCGGAAGGGAGTGAAGTTTATCTGGGACGAGCAGTGCGATCAGAGTTTTCAAGAGTTGAAAGATCGATTGACCACTGCACCTGTCCTCACATTGCCGGATGACAGTGGAAAGTTTGTGGTCTTCAGTGATGCATCGCTGCAAGGTCTGGGCTGCGTGTTGATGCAAACTGGCAAGGTTATCGCCTACGCATCCCGGCAGCTGAAGACCCATGAGTTGAACTACCCTACCCATGATTTGGAGTTGGCGGCGGTGATTCATGCTCTAAAGATCTGGAGACATTATCTGTTCGGCGCAACGTGTCGGATATACACCGACCACCAGAGTCTTAAATACTTATTCACTCAGAAGGAACTTAACATGAGACAACGGAGATGGTTGGAGCTGCTGAAGGATTATGACTGTACAATTGAGTACCATCCGGGTAAGGCCAATGTGGTGGCAGATGCACTCAGCAGGAAGTCAGCGGGATCTATTGCACACCTGGGGATGGTGTACCTTCCCTTTCTGGTGGAACTCCGGAAGGCGGGAGTTATCTTGGGTACGAATGCGCATGGAGCTTTGTTGGCCAGCTTCCATGTACGACCTGTACTGATTGATCGGATTATCGAAGCACAACTTCAGGATCCGATACTCTGTATTTACAGAATTGAGGTTGATGCGGATGGGAGACAGGATTTTACCATCCGGGACGATGGAGCACTTGTGAAATTGAACCGTTTGTGTGTACCTGCAGTGGCAGAGTTACGGGCCGAGATTCTTGAGGAGGCCCATAGTTCGGCCTATGCTATGCATCCAGGGGGTACAAAGATGTACCGTACCCTCCGGAACCATTATTGGTGGCCAGGAATGAAGAAGGATATTGCTGAGTTCGTGAGCAAATGCTTAACCTGTCAGCAGGTTAAGGCGGAACGGCAGAGACCGTATGGGGCTATGCAGCCACTTCCGATTCCCGAGTGGAAGTGGGATCACATCACCATGGACTTCATCTTTAAGTTACCGAGGACTCAGAGTGGAGTGGACGGAGTATGGGTGATCGTGGAACGGTTAACCAAATCAGCCCATTTTCTGCCAGTTCAGGAGACTTATAAACCTAACCGACTGGCTCAGTTGTTTGTGAAGGAAATCGTACGATTGCATGGTACGCCGGAATCGATCGTGTCCGATCGTGATCCGCGTTTCACTTCCAGGTTCTGGCGGAGTTTGCAAGCTACTCTGGGAACAACCCTACGTTCCAGTACTGCTTTCCATCCTCAGACCGATGGACTGTCTGAAAGAACCATTCAGACCCTGGAGGACATGATGAGGTCATGTGTACTACAATTTCAGGACTCTTGGGATACTCATTTGCCATTAATGGAATTCGCTTACAACAACAGCTATCAGACAAGCATCGGGATGGGACCTTATGAGGCACTGTATGGTCGACAGTGCAGGACACCTATCTGCTGGACGGAGATAGGAGAACGAGCGGCTGTAGGGCCGGAACTGATGGACTTAACCATGGAAACTGTTCGTGTTATCAAGGAGAGATTGAAGGCGGCACAGGATCTCCAGAAGAGTTATGCCGATCGACGGATTCGAGACTTGGAATTTGAAGTGGGAGATTTTGTCTTCCTGAAGTTATCACCGTGGAAGGGGATAATCCGATTTGGTCGACGGGGGAAACTGAGTCCGCGTTTTATCGGACCTTATGAGATCGTTGAGAGAATTGGCAGAGTTGCTTACAGATTGGCGCTACCTCCAGAACTATCTAGAGTTCACGATGTTTTCCACATATCGATGCTGCGGAAGTACGTACGTGATGCTTCTCATGTACTTGGGGAACAACCTGTCGAACTACGGGAGGATTTGAGCTTTGAGGAACAACCAGTACAGATCTTGGATCGGAAGGACAAGGTACTACGTCGGAAGACGATCCCTCTCGTGAAGATTCTCTGGAGAAACCAGAATGTGGAAGAAGCCACATGGGAGCCTGAGGCTCAAATGCGAGAACAATTTCCTCATTTGTTTCTTTGAAATTTCGGGACGAAATTTCTTAAGGGGGGAAGGTTGTAACACCCCGGAAATTCGAGGATTTTAATATTGTAATTTAATGTGTGAATTGACGCTTTTACCCTTGCGATTGGTATGGCCAAATTGTTGACTTTTTGATTGATGAATTAAACGGACTTTGACCTATGACCGTGACGTAGTTCGGGACGTCACGAGTTCATAGACAGGTAGCACGTCCAATTCGGACGATCAGGGAAAAAGTTACGACTATCGGAAGTTTAGGGGCATTACCGTAATTTTGACGGTTGGGGAAAAAACGTTGACTTTTCATTTGACAATTAATTTTCACGCGACTCAAGGACCGTTAGGTAGGTCTCGACGTCCTGAGTCCGTAGACAGGCGGCACGCCGAAATCGGACTTTGTACGAGGAAGTTAGGGTCAGAAACGTGAAATCGGGAGGTTCGTGTCTCGGTTTTCGTGCCAAATATTTTATTCTGGAAATCTGATTGGAGGACACCTGGTGAGTGACAAGTGTCACTCACCCATTGGCTAGATTGGATCAGATCCACTATGGGTTTAAATACCATTAAAACCAACTTTTAATCACAGCCCTTAGATCTGAAATCTCCAGATTTAATCCTCACCTTTGATCTCATTCTGAGATTCAATCCTGGCCCTTGATTTATTTTCCTGATCTGTATTAAAATTCATGAAATCATACACCCATGTTTTCATTCTCTCAACCCGATTGCACGATTCCCTCTTGGAACCAACTCACCAGCCCTCACCACTCAACCCCACACCTCAGGCAACCAACCACCACCTCCCTGACGCCAGCCACCACTCCATGGCCACCCTACACGGCCGGCATTCCCTCAGACCCGAGAAGGAAACCCGAACAGCCCAAGTCACCAAACCATCCAAACCGTCACTCCTGGACTCGAACCAACGTACGGTTGGGTTCACCGTGACGACAGGACGACGAGGAACTGATCTGGACGGTGTACGGCGGCGACACGACGGCGATAGGATGATAAACCCGTGAGTGCCCGTTTTCCTTCCCTGCTTAGAAACGTCTGTTTTTGACGTTGACATTGTTTGGTTGTTGTTTTGACACACTCAGGGGACCTAGGCGATCAGATTGAACCCAGGACCGTGGCTGGAAACTCGACGGCTCGCCGGAGAAGATAACCAGAACCGGCAGCCAACCTTCTCGTCGATTTTCAGGTAGGTTATTCAATCTAGGATCTAGTTTCTTTTGCACAGAACCATAGTTGAGGTAGAGACGAGTCCATAGGAACAAACCTCACCTGAAATGGTGGTCGGAATCGCGATCTGTGATCGGGTCGAGCCGTGGGTCTGCGGTGACCCGGTTCTCTGACCCAGTTACTGTAGCTGATGACGTCATCATGCTGACGTCAGCAGTGATGTCATGATGACGTCATCATGCTGACGTCAGCAGTGACGTCATGATGACGTCATCATGTCAGAAACTATCAGACCAGTGACCAATGGACTGCTGACACGTGTCCTCTGACACTGTCAGTGATGACGTCATGCTGACGTCAGCAGTGACGTCATGCTGACGTCAGCAGTATTGTAGCACAGTTGACCAGGGGGTTGACCAGGCGCGTGGGGCGCGTGTGAACAGTAATTTTGGTGGGACCACCACCATTCTTTAGGTTTCGACGATCCGGATGCAATGGCGGTGGTTTCGGGTCGATCGGAGATCATTAAGTTGGTCAAAATGAGGTTTATTGCATTGGGAAGCGCGTTCAGGCGGTTCTCCCAGGCCGGTTTCGGTCTAGGGTTTCATGGTTGAATGTTAGGGGTTTAAATTGACCTTTACGAATACTTTGGACTTGACAGGGATTGTACATTTGTACCAGATCGAGGGTATACGCTCGGTTTTCAGCAGGACTGTACTGTGAGTGGGCCATTTTCTTAAACCCTCGCGTGCATAAATTTTTTCTGGTTTATTAAACTTATTCACATGCTAAAAACAATAATGGTTTTGATGATATGGAAAATATGGTTATGGCACGTTTCACGGTATTTGGGCTTGAGACCCGTCCGATGAAACTTAATGATTGGTTCGGATTCTATCTATGTATATATATGCTTGCATGTGGATATCAATAAAATGTATTTGGTACTGCACTGTATAGATCCATTCATATGATACTGTCTCCTCCGGATGAGGTACCCCGGAGAGGTCACGGACGTCTAGAACGTCCAGCGTCTATGACGCTAAGCATCGGGGATGCTGTACCCGAACGGGGTTCGGGGATTGAACTCGGAATTGAGACCCGAGTGGCACGCGTAGCCTTGTGATTGTGACCTTATTGGACGTCAGGGACGTTAAACATCAGGGATGTCGGGATTGGAGTGTATAGTGCAGCAACTAAAATTATACTTATGGTTTTATTACATGCCTTATGGTTCATATTATATGACTTATGATTTTAAATACGGTTGCATGCATGTTTGGAAAACGGAGGGGTAAGTTATATGTTTTACTTATCAAATGATTTTATAAACTTGAGTTTCGGTCCACTCACCCTTAATGTTTTTGGTAATCCCTCCAGGTCATGATACTGAGGTAAAGGAGGAACCTTAGGCTGAGGCATAGATCTACTTCTGCGTACCTGAACCCCTGTTGGGTGGTGTACCCGCAGGTTTACTATAGAGTCGTGCTCGCAACTTGTAATTTTGGATTTCATCCCTTGTCTGACATTCGTTTAATTCGGATTTGATGTATGACTTTAATTTGGTTATTTATGCATTTGATGTTTTGAGGTTAAAATTGGTATGAATTATTGGGTGTCAGACGGGAGCAGGGCACGTCCCCTTGTGGTCCCTGTGGGATCGGGGCGGGTCCTGTCATTAGCCCTCGCTTCTTAGAACACAAGGCCTTTCGTTAAGGCTTCTACTAGTTGGGCATGCATAAGGATGCAATAAACTACACTAGGCGATGCGACAAGTGCCAACGTTTTGATCATTTCTTCCATCTTCTACCAGAGAACCTTACACCCATGCTTAGTTTGTGGCCAATCTTGCAATGGGAACTTGACTTGATTGACAAGGTTACCGATTGGAAAGGGGCAAATAGACTACGTCGTGGTTTTAGTAGACTACTTCATGAAGTGGGTCAAAGCCAAGGCCCAAGCCACCATCACTATTGAGAAAATTTAAAATTTCAACTTCCAAAACATTGTTTGTTGCTTCAGTCTTCCACATATGATCGTCACAGACAACCAAAAGTAATTTGACAATGCACATACATGTGCCTTCTGTGAAACACATAACATCAATTTGTGTTTTGGCCTCCCTTGCTCATCCACAATCCAATGGCCAAATCAAAGCTATTAATAAAATCATCAAACATACCTTGAAGACTCAACTAGGTGAAACCGAGGGCAAGTAGTTAGAAATCCTCCCAAATGTACCTTGGTCATACCGAACTTCATACCAGATGGCCATAAACAAAACACTTTTCTTAACGACATTTGGGACCGAGGCAATCATCCCAACCGAGACACATGGGACATCTTATAGGGTCAAGACCTACGAACCGGAGTAGAATGAGCAGCAATTGGCACTTATCCTGGATCTCATCGAAGAACATCGAGAACATGCCAACTTACAAAATGTAGCCTACAAGCAGTGTCTCTATCAATATCATGACGCAAGAGTCAAGGAGATTGTGTCCTAAGAACGGTCACCCTTACAACCAAAAACCATTCAGCTGGAACTTTGAGACAAAATTGGGAAGACCCTTACAAGATTACACGACTTTGCCAACCCGGAACATAAGAGTTGGCCGACTCGTAGGTTAGACCGCTCAGCCACTCTTGGAACACCGACCACTTGAAGAGGTATTTCATATAAACTACTTGGCTGATATCTCGTAGACTGACCATATTTTTTTTTCCTAACCTTGTTGGTACTTAGCTAGACTTGGCCCACAATTTATCAACGACAAGTTTCTTACAAATTATATTGTTCAAACAAATCGAAAACTTATACAACTATCAAAATATTACAAACAGACTTAAAACAACCGAATTGAAGTACATACATACTCGGCCTACACTCAGTACTTTGTCTCGGCTCAAACAGATCGAGTCAGAGTACAAGCACACTTGACCGACACTCGAACCATGGGCCTATTACTCAAAAAACCTAGTTGGAGTATAGGCACACTCAGCCTACACTACATATTTGACCTCAACTCAAATATACCAAGTCGGAATACATGCACCCTCGGCATACACTCCACACTTGGCCTCGGCTCAAACATCTCGAGTCTGAATACATGCACAATCCGCCTACATTACAACAGAGGCATATTTATCCTACTTTGAAACTATTAATAAAGACTACCTCAACTACCCATACAAAACGGGTACACATTTCCCAAAAAGATAACTACTATTCATTATTACTCTATCAGAATTACTACTTACTATTTCCTCTCACAAAAAAACTTACTAACATGACTATTTGAAAGTCTTAGGCCGGCACCATATTGGTGCTCATCCCTAACGGTAGACCTACTGCTCTTTCTAGTCTATTGGTTATGAGGACGGACACGTGACGAAGAGTGATTGGACAAGCTGTAATCCTATGTCGGAATATTGTGTGCTTCAACAAAGAGTTAAAGTCATCAGATCGTAAGATAAGATTTTGTAACCGTTCATTCCTTCCCCACTGTTACATAAAACTGGTAATTCCAAATTGGCTAATTTTTGGCGTAAATGATCTACAAGTATGTACAACAAATGTGGATAGTTAGATTAGTCGAATTATTAAAGGAAATTATTGAAATTTGTAAAACCACTTTATTCATTAACACTTTAAAGCATTTCAAGGACACTTGAATACTTATTTCGATTTTCTGTTCCAATTGATATTGAATATGACCGTTCATTTTGTGGCATTAAGTGTCTAGACCTCGCTCGTAAAAAATCATGATATTTTGAGGAGTTAAAGTCGTCTGATCTTAAGATAACGTTTTGTAATCATCGACTCATTCTGCACTGTGACCTAAACCCGAGAATTCCAAATTGGCTAATTTTTTGCGTATACTATTTATAATTATGTACAATAAATATGGACGATTGGATCGGTCGAATTATTAAAGGAAATTATTGAAATTTGTTTAACCATCATATTCATTAACACTTTAAAACATTTCAAGGAAAGTTCAATACATATTTCAAATTTTTGTTCCAATTGATTATATCCAAATGAATGAATATGATTGTTCATTTTGTGTTGTTAAGTTTCTAGATCCCACCTGTAAAAAATCAAGATGTTTTGAAGAGTTAAATCCATCTGATCATAAGATAACGTTTTGTAACTGTCAATTCATTTCGCACGGTTACCTAAACCCAGAAATTTCAAATTGGTTAATTTTTCGCATAGACAATCTATGAGCATTTACAATAAATATGGACCACTGGACACAGGATTGGTCGAATTATTAAAAGAAATTATTGAAATTTGTATAACCACCTTATTCATTAACACTTGAAACATTTTAAGAAAACTTCAATACGTATTTCAATTTTTTGTTCCAATTGATGATATTGAATCGAATGAATTTGAAGAATATGGCTGTTCATTTTATGTTGTTAAGTGCCTAGACTTCATCTGTCGAAATTCGTAATGTTTTGAGAAGTTAAAATCATCTGATCGTATGATAACATTTTGTAACCGTCAATTTGTTCTGCACTATTACCTAAATTTGGGAATTCCAACTTGGCTAATTTTTTGTGTATACACAATCTATGAGTATGTACAAAAAATGTGGACAATTAGATTAAACCTTTTCATTTCACAAGTAATTTTGAAACGTTTTTCAATAATTAAATGTAAAGTAAATTTGACATATAGATGGTCTAATGAAGGTGCTTGATAGGACCCATTCTTAAATTACCTTGATTTACGCGATCAGACATGTTCCCGTCTAACAAACAATCTCTAAATTAGCAGGATTACTCTCAATTCTTATCAGACAATTGATATACCTAATTTTATCTGTATCCATATCTTGATAGGTAAACCAAACAACGTCCATTCTTACGGGGTCACTTCCCACATCCAACCCACTAGTCCCGTCAAGTGGTGAAATCTAACAGGTCGACTCCTTCCGAGCCTTAACCCATTAAATAATTATTGAATATTATATTTAACTATTGTAATGAAATCATATAATAAAGTAATTAAGATATATATATATAATAAGTTTTTTTTTAAGTTCATCTATTTACACCCTACACGTAGTCAAATCCCTAGTTGCACGTCCTTCTTATAACTTCCATAAATTTTTCATTAATTATATATTACCATTATAAATTTTTGTCTAAATTAATCTTATATTTAAATTCCTTAATTTTTGGGAATACTAATTTTAAAAGGTGCATAACATTTCGAACAGTCAAAACTGCCCCGAAATGATGCCTGACCATCATGAAAACTATACCAATATGTTCGTAAGATTGAATAATAAAAGAATTGTGTTAAACTATACCAATATGTTCGTAAGCTAGGCATCACGCGCTCTCATGTGCCACCTATAGCCTCTGCACTTGGGCCTCACGCACCTTGCATAGAGGTTGTCTTCAACCTCAAAGCGGGTTAACCCAGACCCAATTTTCCTGCAATTCGGGTCATCCGACCCGCGAATCTAACCCAATTTTTTTTTGTCATTTCACGTCGAAATCCTACGCTTTCTATGTCAAATCTAATCTCTTCAATCCCAAAAATATATCTATGATCTCTAAACCAAGTAAGTAGTCCTAGAAATTAGAAACACATACCTTCAAGTTTTCGGCCATGGGGGGAAGATCATTTCTACGACCTTTTCTTTGTTCAAAACTTCATCCTCTCTATCCAAAAATGATCTTAGGAACTCGACCATCATCATAGAACCCTTGATTAGACTCTAGGAAGCTTCAGAACAACTTCATTCTCCACAGCCAAGCTTTGGGCTTCATAGGTTTAGGTTCTTGATTCATCCCAGACTTCCATTCTTCTCTTCATATCTTCCTTTCTTCTTCATATCTCCATTTTACTTATTCTTTCCCTTTCCCCCTAGCTGCTTCTTCCCCGTGCTCAATTTTTTTTTCTTTTCGGCTTCCTCTCTCTCACACACACACACACACACACACACACACACACACACACACACACACAAACACACACCTATAAATATAATATAATGTCAATGGGAAGATAAGGAAATAAGGGAAGGAAGAATATTCTAGAATACCCTTGATCCCTTTTGTATAATTACCAAAATACCCTTTATGCCAAAATTTCCATAATGCCCCTAGACAATTTTAACCCGGAACAAACCTATTCAATTGCTGATTTCGGCATATCACCTGTCAATAGACTCAGGCGTCCGAGACCTTCGTAACGGCCCTCGCAGCACGTTCAAAAAGTGTCCAGATCAAAAAGTAAACATTTGACCCTATAAGGGCAAAAATGTCATTTCCTTTGCAATTTTTCCACGTTTACTTTCCTCGAATTTTCGGGCCGTTACAGTGTTTCGCAGGGCATTTTAATGACTCATCGGTAAAATATGTTCAATGCAAAAAATTTCCCGACAGACAAATTCATCTTTAAAGTTACCGTTACCCGACCGACTTGAAAACTATATTGGGAAAAGCTTCATTTTTTACCCGCTAGCAACATTTTCTTCCAGCCAATAAATTACCTAGTGAGCCTTTAATTTTGTTGGGTAAAGAGCACTTAGCCAACAAAAATTCCTTCGTCGGGCAAACTTTGGTCGGATTTCCACCCATTTCATGTAGCGTATATTCTTTTAGATTATGTTTGGTACAACGTATAAGGAATCAGATATGATAATATAGTACGATAGCGGTGTTTAGTATCACTCGTGTTAGCCATAAAATAAATTCATACGATTGAGTATCTTTATACGATCTACACCAGATAAAATAATATCCTTCAAATTGTCTGTACTGAATAGTCAGATGACTAGTAATCTTGAAAAGTAGTAATAACAACAATAATAATAAAATAAATAATAATAATAAATTGTAGTAACAATAATAAATTTATAATGCTTAATATTAATACTAATACGAATAATTAATTAAAATATTTCTGACTTGAAGCCCAGGCTTCGTGATTTCCATGTTCATGGGCATACAACTCTTTAGATGATATGAAGAAGAAAATTCAGCTGTCGGATGATCATTTGGTGCTATTTCAAATGTATTTTTTTATGTTATTTTTCAACAATAATTTTGTTATGAATTTAATAATTAATTAAAATTAAAGTAAATAATATATAGATATATAATCAACTGGTATAATATATTCAATATTTTAATTTAGTAGAATATTAAATATTTAATTGAAATAATCAAAACAATATGAGGCATTAAAATTTAGATAAATATTTCATAAAAGTGAATAAATTGTTTTAAAATTATTAATCCAACTGCATATATATTCGTTTCGGGAACATTGAACATTTGGAGATTGATGGAAAAGCGCATTCACTGTGCAGTAGTCCACTAGTAAAACTGAATTGAATAAGGTGGTACAAGGTTTTATCCATGTGGGGAATAATTGTGCAGCAGTCCGCTAGCAAAAATGAATTGAATTAAGCCATTAAGGTGATGCAATCACAAGGTCGAGGTCTTATGTATAAGGGGAATGGATTCACCAGAGGAATAAAGTGAACTGCGATGGAGAGAAGAGGTTCTGTATATCAGTATATGGTGTCATTGAAGATGATTGGTGGTGTGAATTTAGGCGGTACATATAATTATTGGATGGTCAATGATGTAGTGCGCCAGTGGAAATTTAGTGAGTGGTGCTGGCTCAACCCACGAGTGACGAGCCTAGGTAGCTATTTGGTCGAAGGAGGCGGCTACACCAAGTCCAACACACTTAACAGCGACTAGTGAGTGGGAGCGCATGCCGGCCTCTAGGCTAGCAGCTAAGTGGATGCCCCTTGACCTTGAGTCTTGACTAGCTACCTCCTCCTGTCTGTACACCGGTCATTGGATTCATGAATGAACTATGCTCTTTGAATACGTATGTCTAGCTAACATCAATAACTACACTACTTCAAGCTGCAAATTCTATCATACCAATGTCTATGATAAAACGTCATCCCATCTACAGTATTGGAAACACTGTTTGATCAACGTAATTATGATTCTTCCAACTGTTTGTTTTAGTTTGACGGTCGTTTTCAGTTTACTTGTTAAGACGGTAAGTCAATGTCATAGATAAGTGTAAATAAATTATAGGCTTATTATTGTCCAAAAAAAAAATTATAAGCTTATTATTCACTTTGTTTCTTTAACCGAACATTAAGTATCATTTTATTTTCCGAAACAGATTTAATTCCAATATTCCACCACAACTATATATTTAATTACACGGTTGTACCATCCATTACCCTCTATTACTAACGTCATTGGCATGATTTGTTGGTTAATTATTTAATAAAAATTATTAAAATTAACACACAAAAAAAAAATAAGAAGAAGATGATAAATAGTGAATCTGATTCATCATCTTCTTCATCTAACAAAATCCAATCCAAAATCCTAATCTCAATCAATTTAATAACAATCTACAAACCAATTTCAAATCCTAAATCTGCAAAAACAGATATAAACCGAAGTCACAGCAGCCCAAAAACAGGAGAAAGAGGAGTGCCTTAAATCTCTGGGTACCATAATATGGATTCCAAGTTCCAACCACCCACCTGAATCTTTGAGGGGTGATGATTTAGGAGTAAGCCTTGCGGAATAGCAGAACTTCAATATTTTTGTTTAATTTCTCCGTTAACTCTTTGTGATCACTTCGCAATTCTGCAACATTCTTAAGATCAGGAATAACAATGAGTATGGAGGTGAAATACAACCTTTTGTAAGTACTAACAGCTATTAACAAAAACAAACATCTGAAGCATTAGAAACAGTAATCCAAACCGAATTTAAGTCACTTTCTATAAGTAAACAAATGAAGCCAACAATACGGTTGGATTTGGTAATTAATTTACCTCACATCAACAAGGGTTATGCAGAGCTCCACAATCAACACTCAGTTTGTATCATATTCTCACAGTACAAATTTCTTTTTTTCATTTTTTCACTGCAAGTATTTTAAGAAATGAAATTCAAGCAAATACACTGATAAAATATTCTAGCATACCAGCAAGACGATGCCTTTCTGCTCGCACAGCTCAATATCGTGACGAGGAAACCCCTGCACATTAGGAGCAGAAGGAAAATAAAAAACCCTAAATTCCCAATGGTTAATTAAGTAAAAACTTGGTAATAGAAACAAAAGAAGAAAAAAGAAAAAGCTTGACCTCGGAGTCAAGGAGGTTGCCGGAGATTCCAGGGCCACCAGGCTGAGTAAGACGCTCGATGATGGCATTCATCTCCGCATCTAAGGCACTCCTCGTCTCCATCAGTCCCATCGTTTCCGCCTGTAGATTCGTCCCCACCATTTTCCCTTCGTTTCTTTCTCTTCTCTTTAGTATTAAACTTAGATTGAGATTAGAATTTATGGTTCGATTTTGTTTGATGAAAAAGGATGACGATGATGAACGATGTGGAGCTATCAATTATTGGAATATTTTGTAGCTGTCATGTGACCAACAATTCTTATAATGCCAATATTAATCTTAGTAAAATTGACATCGATATATTACGATCTCCATATTAATTTAATATATTTATTAGCTAAATATATTAATTAATCAGATTAATACCGATAATAAATAACTTCCAAGCGAATTATTTATTTATTAATAAATAAGTGATTACACTCGGTACAATCACTTATTTAATACTTTCTCCTTCAACTAATCAGATGCTCTGGTGACTCTCAAGGCTCCAATATAAATAGAAAATCTCATCTCACTTCTAAAGGTAATCAAAAACTCCTGCAAATACTCTGTCAGTTTATTCTCTCAGAAAACTGACTTAAGTATCGGAGCGTTTACGGTTGAACCACCCCCCAAGATTCAACATTAATCCCGTTTGATTTTCGTTATTGTGTGTAGGGATCGAGAGGAATTTTACAGAACCGGATCATTTCTGCATCAACAACTGGTGCTTTCATTGAGAGTCGATTTGAGAAATACTCAAAGCGTACTTTTTAGTTTTTCCTTCAAAAAACTCCATCATCACACTTTCGACACTTACCGTTCTTCACATGGCTAAAATACGCCGATCCACACGAGCCTTCGAGGCTGCCACATCCTCTGGTGCGATCGCTGCTATGAGCGAACCTCTCCCAAAAATTCCAGAAGAACCACTTTCCCATTTCCTGCACGGCCCGTGCCACACATCAATTCACCTACCGTCACTGATTGAAATATCGGACGATATAACCGATATATCGCCGATATATCGTTATTTGGGGGTATCGACACCTAAGAGGGGGGTAAGGAAAATCTTCCCGGAAAATCGATGATATCGACGGAAATCGGCGAGTATCGACGATTTTGGTCGATATCATCGATTTTCACTCATTTGGACGATAGTCGCCGACACCCAAAATCAAAATTCAAAACCAAATCATCCATGGATTAACAGAAAAAGGGGGACAATTATTCAAGCCTACAAATTACAATTCAAACACTCACTTCACTCCACCAATCTACAAATTGCAGCAATAAGAAATTGAGAGAGAAGATAGTCGAATTTGGGGAAACCTCCCTCCACCTCGAAGCACAGCGACGACCGAACCTCCTCGCCAGAGAACCTCGGCTACACAGCACTCCTCAACCCGACGACGGCTCCTCCTCTATCGACGGCTCCTCTCAACGTCCTGCTCGACCCTCGACGATGACTGGGCCGCTGTGTTTCCCCGTTTCTCTCCGCCGACGGCCTCATCGACGACTCTCCAGATCTCGCCCACCCCTCTCTGTTTCGTCCAGTCGAGAGTGACAAGGAAACGATCTCAGAGGAGTCGCCGCCAAGAGAGAGTTCCAGAGAAGACTGGAACCAAAATGAACGATCGAACCCTCCCTCCCTGGTCTCTCTTTAGTTGTAAAACAAACACATGCAAAACGCTGCGTTTTGCAATTATTTCATTAACTCTTTTTTTTTATCATTTCATAATTTTTTTTTTTTGCTTAACCTATTTTGTTTTTTTTTTTCAAAAGCCCTAATATATTATTTGGTAATATATATTTTAATGTAAAATATGACTTAACTCACATATTTAGTTATATACATTTATTTTAATTTAAAACATATGTTTTAATTTAGAAATATGTTTTAATGTAAAATATGGCTTAACTTACATATTTGGTAATATATATTTTAATTTAGAATATATTTTTTAATTTAGAATTTATGTGTTTTTGCTCCTTAATTTTTTATCATCATCAAAGTATAACTTAAAATATATGTACTAATTGAAAGAATTTAAATAACGTGATTATAATTTATTAGTATGTTTATTTGCTAATAAATGGTTTGGTAACATATATTTTAATTTAGAAATATGTTTTAATATGAAATATGGCTTAACTTACATATTTAGTAACATACGTTTTAATTTAGAATATATGTGTTTTTTTCTTATTAACTTTTTATCATCATCAAAGTCTAACTAATATATGTTCTAATTGAAAGAATTTAAATAACGTGATTATAATTTGCTCCTTGGTAGATGGAGACCAATCCAATTTTCAATCTAGTAGACACTCTACTTGTTTTTAATGAAGTTCAATGTGTAAAGTATTCTTAGTGTAACATTATCAATAAAATTATATTTAAATTTAAGTTTATCTTTGAGGGTTTTATACTGTTAGTTATCGTCAGATTTATATTCTATCATATAATTATCATACATTTATTATATCAAAGTCATTTTATAGTTTTAATTAGTCATATATAACCATTATTGGGTACTTAAGTTTTCCCCAAAATTTCATTCCAAATTTCCAACTTTTAGACCCAATTTCCGTCATTTTTGTTAACCGTAAACGATATCGATATTTGGGGCGAGATATCCGTAAAATTGACTAGCGATATATCCGTCGATAACGATATTTTCATCCATGCCTACCGTTCAAAAGGCCGGATTGGACACCTACGTTCAGTTTCAGAACGTTCCCCATGGTTGCTGCTACCATGAACCCCCCACCTGTGACGGGGGCAGGTGCGACGTTTTTTCAACAAACAGACGGGCTGCTAGCGGGAGAAACATCTCTAAGAGTCCCGAATCAGCTCCCTGCCGACTTGGACTTAACTAGGCACTTGGACGCCATACGCAACCCGCAGGCCAACATCCAGGAACCAGAGAGACATGGTTCGTCGCATCTGTCTGAAGGCATGCAACGTGCGCCCCGACATGTTACTCGCCAAGAGCAAGCATGACAGGACCCGTCCACGAAGGACAGAGATAACCGTGCCCAGTCATGCTCCAGTCTGACAAGTCAACTGAAGTTCCGAAATCACCCTCAGCACTTGCCAAACAAGGGATAATCGTACCTGTGCCCACTTATGCCTCCACCTCTCGATCAACCTCGATCATCGTGCCACGACCTAGAGGGTCAATAAAACAGAAAAGGTGTGAGTGGACAAAAATAAAAGTTTAGAAATACATTTATCAAAAGACTTTCCTACCCTCCAGTTTCGCAAACATGCATGCATATCATAAATCATGAGTAAAATAAATCTGGGCATAAACGTTCATAAAGCACAAATCATGAACAACAAAAACCACGGGACTCATTTTCATATCGAGTCTCATATCCAATCTCATATAGTCACGTTATCCCTGCAACGCTTGCAAATCAATAGGCTCAAGGACCGCACAAAATCCGAGCATCCGCCGTTTTGAACACATCACCAGCCGGCAATCCAGATCGTCGTGAACACATCACCGACTGATCTCCACAGAATCCAGCACATCTGATCTGACCTCTCCGGGGTAAACACTTCCATCCCAGAGGCGAGCGTTATCTCCAGGGTTCATTCCGGGGAAACACATTCCCAACCGGAAGCCCTACTATCCACAATATATCATCATCATGAAAACCAGTGAAAAACAGTTGAATTTGAAATCAAAACCATTTTTAACACAGGGCCTCAGCCCAAAACATAATTTCCGTAAAATCCATAAAACCAGAGTCCCAATTTCATAAATCTGAAAACCATCAATATCATCATGTAATCGCATGAAAATACTAATTCAATCAAAATCACATTTCCATTGGGTCTCACGCTCAACATATCAATTTCACACAAATCCGTGTAACCTCAACCTTAGTTGCCATTCCTAAATCCTGAAAACATTACAAATTCATCGAATCAAGTTCCCGACTCATAAGCCGAGTCAATACCAATCACAAATCTCGGGCCTTCGCCCAAAACAGTAATATCCGGGTTTTCTCGAAAATCGTGCCCAAAAGCATATAAAATAATATAATATTCTCAAAATCCGGAAATCATCATATCGAAAGATTAATCATACCAAATCATGTTGAATCGTATTATAAAGCATTTAAAACATATATGCATGCATTCAGGGTAGAAAACAAAAGTCCACTCACACACCGTCCTTATCGCTCGCTTTCCGAGCTGCACGTTTTTCCGTAAATTGCGGAAATTACCATTCCTGTCCAACATCAGTATCGAGGGTCACTAACATCTTAATATACCTCCTATAATTTTCCCTAATGTTTTGGGAATTTAAATATGTATTTTAAACGTAATATAAACCTTCGGACCTTCGAAACAATATCGAAACGGTGTCCGATTTCCTCGAAATCAGTGCCAAAATGTTCGTTACATTAAATAGGACAAGTTTCATGTTTAAATCACCTTGAAATTCACCCTCACGCGCCCTGTAACACCCCGGAAATTCGAGGATTTTGATATTGTAAATTAATGTATGATTTGACGCTTTTACCCTTGTGATTTGTATGGCCAAATTGTTGACTTTTTGATTGGTGGGTCCAATGGACTTTGACCAATGACCGTGACGTAGTTCGGGACGTCACGAGTCCATAGCCAGGTGGCACGTCCAATTCGGACGATCAGGGAAAAAGTTATGGCTATCGGAAGTCCAGGGGCATTACCGTAATTTGGACGGTTAGGGTGAAAATGTTGACTTTTCTCTTGGGAACTAATTTTCACATGACTCAAGGACCGTTGGGTAGGTCTCGACGTCCTGAGTCCGTAGACAGGCGGCACGTCGAAATCGGACTTCGTACGAGGAAGTTATGGTCACGGAAGTATTTCGCATTTAACCGAACCAACCGAGAACCGGATTAAAATAATATTATAATAATGGGATCTGATTACTTTAATCAAATCAATCTGGACCCTTGGATGAGTGACAAGTGTCACTCATCCCCTACATTCCCCAAAACAAGGATCTGTGTTGGCCAATAGGTTAGTTTATTGTTTTATTTTCCTTAAATCCTCACCATTGATCCTATGCTGAGATTGAATCTCAGCCCTTCATTCCATCCAGCCATATTTTTTAAAACTCTCAGATTTTTCACTCTCACATTTCACTACTCTCAAACCGTGAGCACGGCTACCCCTTCGAACAAACACTCCAGCACCTCACCTCTCAACCTCACATTCACGGCAACACCAGGAGGCCAACAGCCACCCTCAGACGTCGGCCACCACTCCACGGCCACCCTGCACGGCCGGTTTTCCCTCAGACCCGAGAAGAAACCCGAACAACCCAAGTCACCCAAACCATCCAAACCTTCACACTTGGACTCGAACCAACGTACGGTTGGGTGCACTGTGACGACAGGACGGCCCAGAACTGAACTGGACGACGTACGGCGGCGACAGGACGAAAAACCCGTGAGTGCCTGATTTCCTTCCCTACTTCGAAACACCCGTTTTTGACGTTAGGAATTGTTGATTGTTGTTTTGACACACTCAGGGGACCTAGGCGATCAGGTTGAACCCAGGACCGTGGCTGGAAACTCGACGGCTCGCCGGAGAAGTTAACTAGAACCGGCAGCCAACCTTCGCGTCGATTTTCAGGTAGCTTTTTCAACCTAGAATCTAGTTCTATTTGCACAGAACCGTTAAGGAGGTTGGGACGAGTCCATAGGAACCAACCTCACCTGAAATGGTGATCGGAATCGCGATCTGTGATCGGGTCGAGCCGTGGGTCTGCGGTGACCCGGTTCTCTGACCCGGTTACTGTAGCTGATGATGTCATCATGCTGACGTTATCAGTGACGTCATCATGTCAGAAATCAGTCAGACCAGAGACCAATGGACTGCTGACACGTGTCCTCTGACACTGTCAGTGATGACGTCATGCTGACGTCAGCAGTACTGTAGCACAGTTGACCATAGGGTTGACCAGGCACGTGGGGGCGCGTGTGAACAGTAATTTTGGTGGGACCACCACCATTCTTTAGGTTTCGACGATCCGGATCCAATGGCGGTGGTTTCGGGTAGATCGGAGATCATTAAGTTGGTCAAAATGAGGTTTATTACCTTGGAAAGCGCGTTCGGGTAGCTTTTCCGGACCAGTTTCGGTCTAGGGTTTCATAGTTGAATGTTAGAGGTTTGTATTGACCTTTGCGTATGCTTTGGATATGACAGGGATTGTATAACTGTACCAGAACGAGGGTATACGTTCGGTTTTCAGCAGGATTGTACTATGAGTGGGCCATTTTCTTAAACCCTTGCGTGCATAAATGTTTTCTGGTTTTATTATACTTATTCACATGCTAAAAACAATAATGGTTTTGATGATATGGAAAATATGGTTATGGCACGTTTCACGGTATTTGGGCTTGAGACCCGTCTGATGAAACTTAATGATTGGGTCGGATTTTATCTATGTATATATATATGCTGGCATGTGGACATCAATAAAATGTATTTGGTACTGCACTATATAGATCCATTCATATGATACTGTCTCCTTCGGATGAGGTACCCCGGAGAGGTCCCGGACGTCTAGAACGTCCAGCGTCTATGACGCTAAGCATCAGGGATGCTGTACCCGAACGGGGTTCGGGGATTGAACTCGGAATTGAGACCCGAGTGGCACGCGTAGCCTTGTGATAGTGACCTTTTTGGACGTCAGGGACGTGAGACATCAGGGATGTCGGGATTGGAGTGTATAGTGCAGCAACTAAAATTATACTTATGGTTTGATTATATGCCTTATGGTTCATATTATATGATTGATGGTTTTAAATACGATTGCATGCATGTTTGGAAAACGGAGGGGTAAAATTATATGTTTTACTCATCAAATGATTTTATAAACTTGAGTTTCGGTCCACTCACCCTTATTGTTTTGATAACCCCTCCAGGTCGTGATACTGAGGTAGAAGAGGAACCTGAGGCTGAGGCATAGATCTACTTCTGCGTACTTGAAACCCTGTTGGGTGGTTTACCCGCAGGTTTTATTTTAGAGTCGTGCTCGCAACTTGTAATCTTGGATTTCATCCCTTGTCTAACATCTGTTTAATTCGGATTTGATGTTTGACTTTAATTTGATTATTTATGCATTTGAGATTTTGAGGTCAAAATTGGTATGAATTATGGGCTGTCAGACGAGAGCAGGGCACGTCCCCATATGGTCCCAGAGAGGATCGGGGCGGGTCCTGTCAGCTTGGTATCAGAGCACTAGGTTGTGGTCAGCATGCTAGACTAGCAATTATTACTAGTTACTTTTCGACTTTTAAGAATATTGTTATCTGATCTATACCTCTTGACAATTGGTTATGCCTCCTAGGAGAATTCCTCATACACGAACTGACGAGGATCTGGAAAGGGAGATGGAATGCGCGAGCATTGAAAGGGCTCAACGTTTGGGAGCCACTCCTTTCTGCGGGGGAGCAAACCCCGAGGATGCTCATGATTGGATCACCAAGTGGGAGAGGATCTTCTCGGTGATGCACTGCCCTCCGGGCGAACGAGTGACCTTGGCGGCCTTCTTACTGGAAGGAGGAGCCTACCAGTGGTGGCACGGACTTGAAATGTCTGGATGGTCGGTCCATACCACCACTTGGGAAGTTTTCAGTTCCCGATTTCTGGACCAGTACTACCCGCGGTCGTTCCGCGCGGCACGGGAGACTGAGTTCCTGCGGCTGGAGCAGGGGGATATGTCCGTTGCGGACTACGAGCAAACTTTCGGGAAACTGTCCCGGTTCGCTGCATCATTCGTGAGTACGGAGGAGGACAAATGCCAAAGGTTCGAGCTTGGACTCCGAGGGGATGTCCGGGCAAGTGTGACTGCTGCTACTCATACTTCACTGAGAGATATGGTCGGCGCTGCGGTGCGTGTCGAGGCCAGTCTGGCGGCACACCAGACACGACAGCCTTCAGGCGAGGGACGACGTCAGGATCGCCCACATCGTGGGCCATCAGGCCAGAAGAACAACAAGGGAGGAGGCTACAGGGGAGCACCCTCATCCTTCAAGGGTCGTGGCTGGTCAGGTCGACGTGGAGGCTCTCAGGACAGAGGATCTGGATACAACTCTGGGCAGCGTTCATCTAGGAGCGGTGCTTCTGGTCGGAATTCGAACTGGCCGAGGTCTGTACCTGTTTTGCTTGCGGGGAGGAGGGCCACTATGCCTGTGATTGCCCGCAGTTTCCCAAGAACAACGATGCTGGGGGCTCTAGTGTGGTGCAGAGCACGGCTTCCCACACTAATGGAGGTCGCGGTCAGGGAGGTGACCGTGGTGCTGGACGTGGCGCGCGCGGGCGCGGACGGAATGGAGGGCCAATGGCCCAAGTGTTTGCAATGACCCAGCAGCAGGCGAGGACTGCCCCAGGCGTGGTTACAGGTACACTACATATCTTAAACCTTCTTGTACGTGTATTGATGGATGCGGGGGCTACACATTCTTTTATTTCGAAGAGTTGTGCTGGTATGCTTGATTGTGTGGTATCAGCCTTAGATTACGAAATGGGTGTTAGCACCCCGTAGGGCATCGTGTACCTTGTGAATCAGGTGATTCGGAGGTGCCCGGTAAGAATTGAGGATGTGGATTTACCAGCAGACTTAATTATTCTGGATATCCACGACTTCAATATAATCTTAGGGATGGATTGGCTATCGGAGCACGGATCGCTCATCGATTGCTGTAGCAAGCAAGTGATTCTGCGGAGCCCGGGTTTGCCGGAGGTTATCTTTCAGGGGGAACGTGATGGTTCGCCTCCTGAAGTGATTTCTTCACTTACTGCTACCAAACTTCTACGGAAGGGATGCTAGGGTTATCTGGCGCATGTCATGTCGGAGCAGGTTGATACTCCGGGTATCGACGAGATACCGGTGGTATGTGAGTTTCCGGATGTATTCCCGGAAGACTTACCTAGATTGCCACCATCACGGGAGATCGAGTTTACAATTGAACTACTCCCTGGTACCCGACCTATATCCCAGGCACCATACCGGATGGCGCCGGCTGAGTTACGAGAACTCAAGGCTCAATTGCAGGAGTTGGTGGATTTGGGATATGTCCGACCGAGTACTTCGTCGTGGGGAGCACCAGTGTTGTTCGTAAAGAAGAAGGAGGGAAGTCTCAGGTTGTGCATTGACTATCGACAACTCAACAAGGTGACACTGAGGAATCAGTATCCTCTACCCAGGATCGATGACCTTTTTGACCAGTTGCGGGGAGCACAGTGCTTCTCGAAAATTGATTTGCGGTCTGGGTATCACCAACTGAGGATTTCGGAGGAGGATATTCCGAAAACTGCTTTTTGAACCCGTTATGGACACTACGAGTTCCTGGTTATGCCTTTTGGGTTGACGAATGCTCCTGCAGCATTCTTGGATCTGATGAACCGGGTCTACTGACCCTACCTGGATAAATTCGTGATTGTGTTCATCGATGATATCTTGGTATACTCAAGGAGTGCCCGTGCACATGAGGAACATCTACGTTTGGTCTTGGAGAAGCTGAGATAAGAAAAGTTGTAGTCCGGGACGTCACGAGTTCATAGACAGGTGGCACGCTCGATTCCGACGTTCGAGGAGGAAATTATGACGTTCGGAAGTCCAAGGGCATTTTGGTAATTTGGGTGAATAGGAGCTAAAAGTTGACTTTTGACCCGGAAGGTCCGATGACAGAGGGCCGAAGACCGTTATGTAGATCGGGACGATACGAATCCGTAGATAGGCTGCACGTCGAATTCGGAAGTTCGACAGAGAAGTTACAGTTCACGAAAGTTTTAAGGTACTATTTACATTGACACGTTTTACGAAGCAAAAGTGGACTTTTGTCCTTAGTGGGGCCCATATATTTTCCCTAGGCCCAATGGATGAGTGACAAGTGTCACCCATCCATTGCTTCCATTACATAGATGCATGCATATCCATCGCCCTTTCTTGTTCGATCATTTCACCAACCCAAACAAACCCAGTGAACCCAAATCCATGCCCTTCCCATCTGCATCCATTTGAGGCCATGAGAGGAACTGAGGATGATGGAGAGGATGAGGAGACGGTGGAAGACGGTCAACCGCTGTGGACGGCGGTGGATTGCACGACCAAGGTAAAACCATTTCCTCTGTGTGTTCTGAATTTCAAATTTGGGTTTTGGACGTTAAGAAGCTTAGATGTCGATTAGGATGGGTTTAGGGGATTGGTAGGAGGCATAGGAGACGGTTTTGGAGGCTAAGGAGGGCTGGGAAGGCCGGGGAAGGCGGCCGGAGGATTTTCGGTGGCTCCCCACCGAATTCCCATTTTGGCCAAGTTAGGCCAAATCGATCCTCCCAAGCTTCTTCTAGTGACCTTAGGATCCTAATAGAACCCTTAGGAGTGAGTTTTAGCCATTGGTTATGCCCTAAGCATAAAATGGGAGTTTTGGGTTTATTTGGATGCTTGAACCCATAGGATTTAGGATTGGTTTCTAGGTTGTGAGGACATGGTTGGATAGGAAATGAAGATAGGAAGCCATAGGAGTTGGAGGCCGGCTGCTGGAGCTCAAGGATGATCTGCAGTGTTGGGCGCGTGAGGCCCACGCACAGTGCTTCTAGGGGCGCGTGTAGGCGCGTGAGCTGTCCTTTGGGGAAAGTTCCAACATGTGAAATCATTTATTCGATGTAACGAACATTTTGGGACTGGTTTCGTGTCAATTGAACATCGTTTCGATATAGTTTGGGCTGTCCGAAGGTTTAGGTTCGCGTTTAAAATGATTAGAAAATATGGAAATCTAAGGGGCTTTAGTGAGGGGTTATATAAGTAGTTAGTAACCCTCTAAATGAATTTGGACAAGTTCGGGAATCCCGGAGGCGACGATTGGCCATGGAAGACGTTTTGGAACACGTATCGAGGCGCGACTTCGGACGGTCTGTGAGTGGACCCTTCCTTCGAACTTGATGCATGCATAAATGTTTTATAATTGTTTTAATACATGTTTTATGATGCCTTGAGTGAATTTGCTCGTGGTAGCCTAGGATTTACGTATTTGCAGGTATTTCAAGATTTGTGGTTTTATACGATACTTATACGTTCTAGGTTTTCAACGACGATTTAATGAACGAACTTTGGATTTAGAAATATGAAATCGGGCACGAGACCCATTTGATTTACGAACTCTCGGACTTGGATTCCATTTGATTTGACGAGGAATCGGACCGAGGGTCCATTTGAGTTATACGATCGGACCGAGGGTCCCGTTGATTTATGATTCGGGCTTGAGGCCCATTTTGTTGTAATATCGGACTGGAGGCCCAGTTGACTGTAGTATCAGGCTCGAGGCCCTATTGGTTGTGAAATCGGACTTAAGGTCCTGTTGCTTTATGGTTTCTGGCGTAGGGCCCAGTTGGTTGTGATATCGTGTAAGACCCGTGTCCTGGAGGGAATGGTGAACAATCCCATATTTCTGCGAGGGGGAATGGTCTGGGAGAGGATGGTGGTGTGCCTTAAAGGTGTAGGCACACACCTATCTAGCACTAGGCCTTTTGGGAGCTCAAGTGGCTTTAGGGGGGATTGGTACCCCAAAGTTAAGCGAGTTGAGGCTGGTGCAATTCCATGATGGGTGACCCCCTGGGAAGTTGCACCATGAGCTCCCGAAAACAAAACCGTGAGGGCGAAGCCCAAAACGGACAATATGATGCAAGATGAGTCGGGTCCTGACCGAGGAGGGTCAGGTCCTGAAAATTTGGCATCAGAGCCAAACCCCGACCGGGAAGTGTGCCAATGAGGATGCTGGGCCCTAAGGTGGGTGGATTGTAAGACCCGTGTCCTGGAGGGAACGGTGAACAATCCCATATTCCTGCGAGGGGGAATGGTCTGGGAGAGGATGGTGGTGTGCCTTAAAGGTGTAGGCACACACCTATCTAGCACTAGGCCTTTTGGGAGCTCAAGTGGTTTTGGGGGGGATTGGAACCCCAAAGCTAAACGAGTTGAGGCTGGTGCAATTCCATGATGGGTGACCCCCTGGGAAGTTGCACCATGAGCTTCCGAAAACAAAACCGTGAGGGCGAGGCCAGAAGCGGACAATATGGTGCTAGATGAGTCGGGTCATGACATATCAGGCTTGAGTCCCAGTTCAGTTTGTGAAATGAGAATTCGGGCATGAGACCCTGTTGAACTGAGGATTTAGGCCGAGGCTTGTGAAATGGGTTTGAATCGGATTCGAGCAATCCTGTTGAAATGAATCGGGTATGAGACCCAGTTGAGAAATGAGTTTTAAGAAAGAAAGTGATTTGAGAAAGAAAGAAAAGAATTGAAATGAATGAACCCTCCATATGATTTATATGGTCTCCTTCAGACGTTGACCTGGAAAGTCACGATCCACAGACCAGAGTGGGTATCCCCATAGGGATCCCGTTCCAGGAGTGGTGGTTACCTATTATGTTGTGGTCCCGGACCAGATTCCGGAGAGATATGTGGACTAGATCCAGAGAGAGAGGGCTCGGACTAGATCTAGAGATTGAGCTTCCCAGATGGAGATTCCTGGGAGAAGACTCGGAGTGAGACCCCGAGTAGTGTGCACACTAGATAGATATGATGTCATCGTGACTATATCGGGGATGTGTTCCCTAGGGGATGTGTGCCCCGAGTTGGCATCTTCTCTGGAAGTGCCTAGGATGGGGTATACGTATATTGATACGTATGAGGTTTTATTGAAAAATGATTTGGGGACGGAGACCCCGTACTTGATGTTTTGGTATTTCACTGAGAACGGATTGGGCTGAGTCCCCACATGTATTGTTTTATGGTTTTGAGTTGTGATTTCCGGTCGGGGACCCGAATGGATGTATGGGTCATGACGGTTTATGGGGCCGGACATGAACCCTTGAAAGGTTTTGAGAATGTTTTCAAATGATTTTATGAATGTTTGATAAACAGTTTTTGAATGCATGCATATGCTTTTAGTGAAGGGCATAAAGGTCTTTATGCAGAAAAATGGGGTTTTAAATGAAAATATTATTTTGTCCACTCACGACTTTTAATGTTTTAATGCCCTTCAGGTTGATCGCGGATGCGGGCTGTAGCAGAGACGAGACATCACTCCCCTCCTTCTACGATCCTAACGCACTCTGATAGCCCCGACGAGGGCTAGAGATGGAATTCTCCCTAGTCTAACACTTCGTGTCAGACGGGATCAGGCGGGTCCCACGTTAATCCCGTAGGATTTGGGACCGGTCCTGACAAGTCGGTATCAGAGCGAGGCTGGCTCATTGATACTTATGGTACTCTGATACCAGTTGGTATCAGAGTGTGTTTTGCTCTCGGAGTACGCGCAGATCGAGGAAGTGATGTCTCTGAAGTCTTAACAGCCCGTCATCAACCTGGTAGTTAGGGAATTAGTACGAGGATTTGGTAGAATCGAACCTTAGTTAAATGGTGTTTGGCATGTAGTGGGATAGTTTGAGGTTCAATTGGCATGGAATGCCATGTGTTTCGAAGTCTGATCCCGACGAGGATCAGTGTTGGTGTGAATCTAACGGATTAGAACCGTAGTGTAACCGGTAGATAGGACTATGCCGACCGGTATACACAGTACAACGACTTGAGAGTCGTGACCGCTCGACAGTGGGTCGTATCGGATAGAGGATGTCTGGATTTATACCAGTGTGGTCAGAGGTCAAGGTCGCCCGGTTTACGATTACCCTGTACGACTACACTTACGATTGTTGGGAATAGGAACATGTAATTCTATTTGGCATGTGTTGCCATGTTTCGATGTGTCGAATCCCAATGGGATGTCGACTGGCAGTGGATGCTCGGAGTAGATGTGGTGTGACGCGATAGGTTGCGATTGCGCACGTAGCGCGTGTACAATATTGGACCCGAAGTACAACCAGTTCTTGTGAAGGCCAATTGCTGAGAGCCGTAGAGTTACATGAGGACGAGATCCTCAGAGTGTAGTGATTGGCTGGTTTGGTTCCAGTATTGGAGTATGATGACTCTTCGGAGTCGAGATCGAGGGATCAGTCAGGATGGTTGGACTGCAGCGGGCAGCCGGGTTTGTGATAACCCTTGTTGGCGATTGATTGGACAAGTTACCAGGAGTGTGGTACTTGTGATCGGATCCTGAGGTGGACCGATCAGTGGATGTTATGCGTTGAGAGGTTAGACCGGCGGTGAGACTACCGCATGGATTGGGAGTCTCGATAGTAGAGTGTTTGTGAGTTTGGTCAGCACGAGGTTGTGACATACGCTGCTATCGATGGACGTGATCGAGTCTTATCGAGTTGGATAGACTCAGGTTGCCGTGATGATTGTGACGATAGGATTCGTCAGTCGTGACGATGATACGAGGTGCGTGAGTGACGCACAGTACAAGCTGTGATTCTGGATTCGACTCAGTGATGGAGACCAGTTTTCTAGTGATGGAGACCAGTTTTCCAGTGATGAAGACCAGTTTCCTCAGTGATGGAGACCAGTTTCCCCTGTGACGGAGATCAAAATCCCCAGTAAGGGAGACTAGTTCCCCCAGTGCTGCGAAATTGAGTCGCGAGGGTGTGTCCAGAAGTTGTAACGTCTAAGGCGAAACGTGAGATACATGTGTGAATCGAGGGCGTAAGTGACGTCTTATGATGTATGGGTCTGTTTGTCAGTTTTGGTAGTACGCGACTCAAGGTTAAATCGCGTGAATTCCACTAGGAATGAGTGTACCTACATAAACGATATTCATGGACGCGTGGATGGTGTCCGTTTGAGCTGAGGACTTAAGAGTCCATTGCGGATTGGTTTTGGTTGACTACGATTGACCATACCTCTTGAGTTGAGGACATGGTACTTGTTTGCCTATAGGACGTGAGAATGTCCGTGTGATGAGTGAACTCAGTGATTGGAAAAGGAACATGTTTCCAACGTGATTGGAACATCGGAACCAAGAGAAGTAGTGATTAAGATGATGAGAGGAATACTTGATTCCGCATTGGAGATGAGTGTGACTCTTTGGTAGAAAGTGCTGAGTGCTGGAGGATTACATAGAATGAACTTTGATGTCATCATCTTGGCTTCTCTTGGATTCGTCCCTAGGTAGGACGACGAGGAGTGTTGTGACAGTTAGGAGTTCAAGAGGGTGTAAGAACCAAACACCTAGGCTGTGAGTCAAATTGATCGACTTGACTAGTAGATGGTGCTTAGCGTCACAGGATGTGACGAGTGAGTGTCCGTGGTGATGGACGGTTGGGGTCCGGACCATTGTTGGAGTGTGGACGGTAGTACGTGGTTGGACGTTGCCAGAGTGCAGTCCTTGAGTAGGTCGGGTGACACTCCGATGTTGATGTGATGTGAGTGCACCAGTGTGTTGTGCACGTTAGATGATGGGATTGATCATGATCAATCGGTATGTCGGGTTGGGAGTACCCGGGAAGTTGAGTATGTTGTAGGTTGGATAGCGTTATAGATGGACATGAGTGACGATCGGATTTGATCCGATAGTGATTTTGGAGACTTGAGGTGAGTCTAGATGACAAGTAGTATCGCTGAGTGATGCAAGGACACGAGAGCGAGTCGAGATCAGAGTCGTGCAGCGAAGCGCAGTGGAGCCGAGAGTTTTTGGTTGGTCACGAAGGCGTGACATATCGTGGTAACGAATCGATAGGTGTTCGACGAGTTCAGATAGGTATGGATAGTTGGGACTCTAACAAGAGTCAGTTTTGGGGAATAGGAAATTGAGAGAGTTGACTTGTGCAAGTGTTTAGAGTCATTATTGGGCATAGGTCTGAGGATGACCTACGAGATGTGATTCGTCCCATTGTGATGGCAGGATCCATAGAATGTTGTCCGATCCAATGCTGAGCAGGACGCCAACTTAGATGTGATAGCCCTTAGTGGGAATGCGTTTCTAGCTTGACGACTGTCAGATGGAAGTGTCAGAGAGTCAGACTGAAAATCCATTTTGAATGTCAGTATGTTATTGTTTTCCTGTCAAAGTGAGTGTCAGGCGTGATTGACGAGTGTCGACATGTTGTCTCGTGTGAGACACCTGAGCAGACGTGTAATTCTCGAGAGTGAATTGGAGCTTTGGAGGCTCCGATGAAGGTACGTATCGAGGACGGTACCGATGAGTACGGTATGTGTGTTCGACGTGTACTGCTACACGAGTATTCTCGTGTAGGTGCAGCGATCCGTTTCGAAGAAAAATGTTGGATTCCACAATTTGGTTGTGGAATCAGGTCGATTTAAATTTCGAGGACAAAATTCTTTAAGGGGGGAAGTTTGTGACGACCCGTCCCGAATTAACGGGATTAATTAAAGATTAATGACAGATTAGTGAGACTAATCGGAGATTAGGCGAGGATTAGCAGACGTTCGAGCAAAATGACGATTTTGCCCCTGAAATGGGCAAAACGTTGACTTTTTGTTCAGACAGCCAAATGGACTTTGACCGATGACCGTGACGTAGTTCGGGATGTTACGAGTTCATAGACAGGTGGCACGCTCGATTCCGACGTTCGAGGAGGAAGTTATGACGTTCGGAAGTCCAAGGGCATTTTGGTAATTTGGGTGAATAGGAGCTAAAAGTTGACTTTTGACTCGGAAGGTCCTATGACAGAGGGCTGAAGACCGTTATGTATATCGGGACGATACGAATCCGTAGACAGGCGGCACGTCGAATTCGGAAGTTCGACAGAGAAGTTACGGTTCACGAAAGTTTTAAGGTACTATTCACATTGACACGTTTTACGAAGCAAAAGTGGACTTTTGTCCTTAGTGGGGCCCAGATATTTTCCCTAGGCCCAATGGATGAGTGACAAGTGTCACCCATCCATTGCTTCCATTACACAGATACATGCATATCCATCCCTCTTTCCTATTCGATCGTTTCACCAACCCAAATAAACCCAGTGAACCCAAATCCATGCCCTTCCCATCTGCATCCATTTGAGGCCATGAGAGGAACTGAGGATGATGGAGAGGATGAAGAGACCGTGGAAGACGGCCAACCGCCGTGGACAGCGGTGGATTGTACGACCAAGGTAAAACCATTTCCTCTGTGTGTTCTGAATTTCAAATTTGGGTTTTGGACGTTAGCAAGCTTAGATGTCGATTAGGATGGGTTTAGGGGATTGGTAGGAGGCCTAGGAGACGGTTTTGGAGGCTGAGGATGGCTGGAAAGGCTGGGGAAGGCGGCTGGAGGATTTTCGGTGGCTCCCCACCGAATTCCCATTTTGGCCAAGTTAGGCCAAATCGATCCTCCCAAGCTTCTTCTAGTGACCTTAGGAGCCTAATAGAACCCTTAGGAGTGATTTTTAGCCATTGGTTATGCCCTAAACATAAAATGGGAGTTTTGGGTTTATTTGGATGCTTGAACACATAAGATTTAGGATTGGTTTCTAGGTTTTGAGGACATGGTTGGATAGGAAATGAAGAGAGGAAGCCATAGGAGAAGGAATGGATGAAAAAGGACGAAAAATGGAGAAGTTATGCCCCTGAATCGGTCACGCCGGTCCAGTTGGACCGGCTGCTGAAGCTCATGGATGATCTGCAGTTTTGGGCGCGTGAGGCCCATGCGCAGTCCCTTCTAGGGGCACGTGCAGGCACGTGAGCTGTCCTTTGGGGAAAGTTCCAAAATTTGAAATCATCTATTCGATGTAACAAACATTTTGGGACTGGTTTTGTGTCAATCGGAGATCGTTTCGATATAGTTTGGGTTGTCCGAAGGTTTAGGTTCGCGTTTAAAAATAATTAGAAAATCCAAAAAAATTACGGGGCTTTAGTGAGGGGTTATATAAGTAGTTAGTAACCCTCTAAATGAATTTGGACAGGTTCGGGAATTCCGGAGGTGACGATTGGCCTGGGAAGACGTTTTGGCACGCGTATCGAGGCGCGGCTTCGGACCGTCTGTGAGTGGACCCTTCCTTCAAACTTGATGCATGCATAAATGTTTTATAATTGTTTTAATCATGTTTTATGATGCCTTGAGTGCATTTGCTTGTGGTAGCCTAGAATTTACGTATTTGCACGTATTTCAAGATTTTCGGTTTTATACGATGCTTATACGTTCTAGGTTTTCAACGACGATTTAATGAATGAACTTTGGATTTAGAAATATGAAATCGGGCACGAGACCCATTTGATTTATGAACTCTTAGACTTGGAGTCCATTTGATTTGACGAGGAATCGGACCGGGGGTCCATTTGAGTTATACGATCCGACCGAGGGTCCCATTGATTTATGATTCGGGCATGAGGCCCATTTGGTTGTAATATCGAGCTGGAGGCCCAGTTGACTGTAGTATCAAGCTCGAGGCCCTATTGGTTGTGAAATCGGACTTGAGGTCCTGTTGCTTTATGGTTTCGGGCTTAGGGCCCAGTTGGTTGTGATATCGGGCTTGAGTCCCAGTTCAGTTTGTGAAATGAGAATTCAGGCATGAGACCCTGTTGAACTGAGGATTTAGGAATGGGTTTGAATAGGATTCGAGGAATCCTGTTCAAATGAATCGAGTATGAGACCCAGTTGAGAAATCAGTTTTGAGAAAGAAAGTGATTTGAGAAAGAAAGAAAAGAATTGAAATGAATGAACCATTCATATGATTTATATGGTCTCCTCCAGACGTCGACCTGGAGAGTCACGATCCACAGAATAGAGTGGGTATCCCCATAGGGATCCCGTTTTAGGAGTGGTGGTTACTTATTATGTTGTGGTTCCGGACCAGATTCTGGAGAGATATGTGGACTAGATCCAGAGAGAAAGAGCTCGGTCTAGATCCAGAGATTGAGCCTCCCAGATGGAGATTCATGGGAGAAGACTCGGAGTGAGACCCCGAGTAGTGTGCACACTAGATAGATATGATGTCATCGTGACTATATCGGGGATGTGTGCCCCGAGTTGGCATCTTCTCCGGAAGTGCCTAGGATTGGTTATACGTATATTGATACGTATGAGGTTTTATGGAAAAATGATTTGGGGGCGGAGACCCCGTACTTGATGTTTTGGTATTTCACTGAGAACGGATTGGGCTGAGTCCCCACATGTATTGTTTTATGGTTTTGAGTTGTGATTTCGGGTCGGGGACCCGAATGGATGTATGGGTCATGACGGTTTATGGGGCCGGGCATGAACCCTTGAAAGGTTTTGAGAAATTTTTCAAATGATTTTATGAATGTGTGATAAACAGTTTTTGAATGCATGCATATGCTTTTAGTGAAGGGCATAAAGGTCTTTAAGCGGAAAAATGGGTTTTTAAATGAAAATATTATTTTTTCCACTCACGACTTTTAATGTTTTAATGCCTTTCAGGTTGATCGCGGATGTGGGTTGTAGCAGAGACGAAACATCACTCCCCTCCTCCTACGATCCTGACGCACTCTGATAGCCCCAACGAGGGCTAGAGATGGAATTCTCCCTAGTCTGACACTTCGTGTCAGACGGGATTAGGCGGGTCCCACGTTAATCCCGGGGGATTTGGGACCGGTCCTTACACTTGGACTGACACAGCAGGTCGAGTAGCTGAGCAACCAAGTTCGGGCCCAATCAGAGCTCCTACAACAGTTGTTAGGGGATATCGGGACATCCAAAACCTCCAAATATGTAATGAACCTCGAAAGGCATCAAGAGACGTCCTGATACGCGCCGGCTGAGAGCATGTCCTCTGCCAGACAATGTCCCAAGACACATCGCTGAGTGACTCAGGAAAAGAAAGCTGCACCCCCAGAGTAAAAGGCCAAGACCGGCCGAGGCCTCCGGCACGAGAGCGACTCGGAGGACGCTCGGGAGCATTTTTGCTAATTAAGTACCCACGCAACAGCCGGCTGCAGCAAGAAGTCTCTCATGCGTCACACACTCACTCGAATGGACGAATCCTTCATGACTCTAGAAGCACAGATGATGGCAACAAGAAGGACGAGACCTACTCGCCAATACACTCGAGTTCCATTCTCGTTACAACTCGAGGGAATCGACACCACTTGACCCGAAGCGGAAATCCCTATCACTAAGGTCCATTGCATGCTGAGGATGTTCGAAGGATGCTAGACCGACGCCTCCAAGGTGTTCAGCACGACAGAGACTTGGAGGGTGACCTTTGGCGCTAGATTCATACGTCATCATCTTCACCATTTGTGAGGAACATTGAGGAAGAGCCGTTCCCGCATCAATTTTCAACTCACAACTTTAATCAGTACAAACGAACCTCTGACCCAGTGAAACACATCAATTACTATCAGTGGGTCATGGTACCTCACAGGCACAACGACGCGCTCATTTGCAAAGTTTTCCAAGCCTCGCTGTAAGGTCAAGCGACGACATGGTTCAACCATCTCCCCCAGAAGTCAATCCCCTTTTTCAAAGAATTGGCCCTGGCCTTCGTGAAGGAGTACTCGCAGCTTCGCACTGTCTAAGTCAAGGATGGCCACCTCTTCACCATCCAAAAGAAGTTTAAGGAAGCCTTACGGCAATACATTCGGAGGTATTGCAAAGAAAAGTCCCGCATCGTAGGATGCAGAGATCTCGTCGCGGCCATGGCATTCAAGTAGGGCCTACCGCAGAAAAGCAAGCTCTATGGAAACATCGTCGTGAGCAACGCCCAAAGTCTCACCAAGATGTTTTCCATAGCAGAAAGACATGCATGCTGAGAGGACAAGAAAAACACCACACGTGTCGCCGACCATGTCGAGGAAGATGGACATCCCACAAAGGTGTTTGTACAGCCAAAGGATGGCGCCCACCATGGGAACTCAATTGAGAAAGCCAACAAGCGAAAAGAGAATCCGTCATCCAATACGTTTGCTGGTGAAAAGCCGAACACACAATTTTCTGTACCTGTCCTCCAAATAAACAATCAGATAAAGGAAAAGCCATGGTTCAAAAGACCTGCTCCCGTCAAAGGCGACTAGGAGAGGGCTGACAAGACAAAATGGTGTGCCTATCACACTTTTTATGGGCACGACATAAGCTCTTGCCAGACCTTCGAAAGATACCTCCGGGACCTCTTGAAGGAAGGACACTGCACCGACTACGTTAGAAAAAGGCAATGGAACGTCTCAGAGATAAAGGCCCCCATGAACCCGCATAAAAGATGATCCGTGTGGACATCATCATGGCCAAGTCCGAGTTGCAGGGAACAACCAGGAAACTGAATTAGTGACCAAGCCATCATCAAAGGTACAAATTTTGTGATTAAAATGCTCATTGCCCACTTTTCTCACATAGCAACTTTCAATATGATTCAAGATGTTTTGTTTCAACGTCTAATGAAATTGTCTTATCGCCTACACTTTTGTTTAGAAAACACTAAGCCTTCTCCACGCGAAGCACTTCAAAGCCTTTGTCACGTGAATCACTTCAAAGCCTTTGTCACGCGAAGCACTCTAAGTCTTCGCCATGAGAAGCACTCTAAGCCTTTGTCATGCAAAGCAACCGAGTCTTCGCCATGCAAAACACTCCAAGCCTTCGTCATGCAGAGCACCCCAAGAATTTTCCATGCGAAGCACTCGAAGCCTTCGCCATGCGAAGCACTCTAAGCCTTCACTATGCAAAGCACTTCAAATCCTTCGTCACGCGAAGCATTCTAAGTCTTTGCCACTTTAAGCACTTTAAGCCTTTGCCACACAAAGCACCCGAGTCTTCGCCACGCGAAACACTCCAAGCCTTTGCCACGCAAAGCACTTCAAAGCCTTCATCACGCGAAGCACTGTAAGTGTTCGCCATGTGAAGCACTCTAAGCCTTTGCCACACAAAGCACTCGAGTCTTGACCACGCAAAACACTCAAACATTTCGCCACGCGAAGCACTTCAAAGCCTTCATCACGTGAAGCACTCTAAGTCTTCGCCATGTGAATCACTCTAAGCCTTTGTCATGCAAAGCACCCGAGTCTTTGCCATGTGAAACATTCCAAGGCTTCGCCCTACGAAGCACTCTAAGCCTTCGCCCCGCGAAGCACTCTAAGCCCTCGCCACGTGAAACACTCCAAGCCTTCGTTAATCGAAGCACTCAAAGCCTTCGCCACGCAAAGCACTCAAAGCCTTCGCCACGCAAAGCACTCAAAGTCTTCGCCACTCGAAGCACTTAAAGCCATCGCCACATGAAGCACTCAAAGCTTTCGCCAGGCAAAGCACTCTAAACCTTTACCACAAGAAGAACTCAAAGTCCTTGCCACGCAAAGCACACCAAGTCTTCACCATGCGAAGCATGCCACATCTTCGTCACGCGAAGCGCTCAAGGCTCGTCCCAGAAAGGTACATGAAACTATCCAAGAAATTGACTCGTTGGAGTTGGAAATCTACTAAAAAATTCTTCCAACCCCACCAAGAGGGGCAACTACCAGGACATGACAAACATTGGCAAATGTTTTAACATGCGAAGTCCAATTCTGGATTTCAGTGCACGGGATCTAGATTCATTTGGTCGTAGATCGCTCAATTGCGATCACCCTAACATGAGCTTGATGGCCCTAAAAAGATACGGAAGTTATCTTTCCAACTCCATTGATCTCACTCAATTCCGAGTTGTGACGAGCCCCCTACAAACATTTTTGTAAGCAAAGGTTAATGGCATGTACCAGCGCACGAGCACAAGTTTTGACTGATCCTACAAAGCTCAATTCGGATCGTCTTGGAACAAGCTTGACGGCAATAGAAAGGTATGGAACTTAGCTTTCCAACGACACTCAATTCAAAGCTAAAACGAAGTCGGAAGACCTAATTTACTACACAAATGTCAAATTTGCCGAAAATCACAAACACTCAAAGAAGATTGGAAGGATTCTATTAATGAAAATTAAAGAAGTTGGCAATTCACAAGTTGAATGCTCAAACATGTATTCAATGCTAAGATCAAGCTATGAGCCAAGAAGAATCATGAAGCTCATCATTAAGAGCGGCACGACCTCAGAGTCTCTCCGTCAACCTATGGGCAAGCCTTGGATGCCTTCGATCATCCCATCGTGGATTTCCAGTGATGCATCATCCATGACCTCCTTCAAACAATGGGGGTAACCTCCTCAACATCGCCTACTTGGCATAGTTGGCTTCACAAAAATAACTTCACCACTACTTGACTTGGCGACGGTTACAAAGCAGCTTGACTTTCAACTCCAAGATGAAACGATGGTTTGGTTCCATGTGTCTTCACGCCACTTGGCTTCAGCATCTAGAAGATGGCATCTCCAAGCTCTCTTCCCTCAATTAGGTGATGATGTACGACGTCTCGAGCTTTGCAGGGGGCATGATCGATCCTCCATGTTCCACCTTGTTACCACTCCATTTTGAGCTCAGTAAGGCCTTGAAGATCAAGTCTCTGGAAGGCCATCTGTTATCCAAAGCAACTCCTTGGAAAGATTTAGTTAGTTCATGGCACCATATGCACTTCACCTCGCGTCTTGGGAGCCTTGTTTTGAGGATGGAGCACACCTCACTTCAAGTCATGGAGCTTCGCGCCTCTCCCGTTGAAGGTCTCGATGTTAGTTCCACTTGCACTTGTAGATGACGAGTCCGTCCATCCGCCGAGCTCTTCTACCCGCCAAGCACTAGGAGCATAGTCTTTGGAAAGAGAGCCTTGTTCTGTCTAGTGCATCACCTCCAGCTCTAACCTTGCCTTGGCTTGAGTTATGGCATGCCAAGCCGTGGATGTAGAATACCTCGTATCGCACTCGTAATATGCCTCGTCTTGTAGTTGAACCATGCCTCGCCTTGCAGCTGTAGCGCACCCGCCTTGCACTCTGCTGCACCTTGCTCCGCACTCTGCTACACCTTGCGCCTTGCACTCTACTGCACCTCACGTTGCACTCTGCTGCATCTCACACCTTGCATTTTGCTGCACCTCGCACCGCATTCTATGTAACGATCCATCCCGAATTCTGGCATTATATTACTGACTAATGAAGGATTAGTGAGACTAATCGGTGATTAGTTGAGCGATTTCAGATGGAAGGTGCGAAATGACCGTTTTGCCCCTAGAGGTGGGCAAAATGTTAACTTTTGACTCAGACGGTCAAACGAACTTTGGCAAATGACTGTGAAGTAGTTCGGGATGTCATGGACCCTTGGATGAGTGACAAGTGTCACTCAACCCATGATTTAAGACCCCTAAATTATGGATCATGTTTCCCGTGAATCCATGATTAATTGAGTTTGCACGGTTTTGGGTAGCTTGTGAAGAACAAGTGTGAGGGTGGTGTGTGTATGTAAGTGAACCGTGAGAAACAATCTCTACAAACCCCTTGATGTTCATTTCTTTGCCTATAACCTGTGAAGGAAACTGAGAGAAGATATTGAGATGATCGTGGTGGTGCGATCACAGTGGACCGTCGTGGACGGTGGCGATGAAACCGTGAAAGGTAGAGTACCTGAAACCATGAGGAATCAACCTAGTCCAGCCTCTCAAAGCCTCATCTTTTGCTTGATCTTTGGGAATGAAAAAGAAGGAGTAAGTGGAGACGATGAAGGTGATGGCGGAAGTGGAGAAATTCGAAGGTTGGGTTGTGTAATTGGAGGAGTTGGACGATGAAATTGAGATCAAAAAAAGTTTATAAGGATCCAATGAAGCTTTCTGATGAATCAATTGAACAAAAGCATTTGAGTTTAAGGGAATTCGATGGATGAAGAGCACTTGAAGGTTCTTCGAAAGTTCATCTTCAAATTGAAGGATTAAGGTAATTATATACGTAATTAATGATGCAAAACTTACATTAAGACCCTTACGAGGCTATTTCAATGTTCAATTGTTGAAAAGGATGTCAAATTGATAGGGATTGAATCGGGTTGTCTCGCGGGTTGCAGGGCCCGAATTGCAGATAGACGGTTGACAAGGACAGACAATGTAGCTGGTGTGTGAGCTTCACGCGCAGCCACTCATGGCGGCGCGGGAGGGTGCGTGGAGCCTTGTTTCAAGGTGAGGTCAACATGACTTTGAATCCTCTCAGTATAACGAACATTTTGGCACTGGTTTCGAGGAAATTGGATATCGTTTCGATAGAGTTTTGTGTATCCGAAGTTTTATTTACGTGTTAAATACATAGAAAAATTGGAGAAAATTATATGAGATATATTGAAGTGTTAGTGACCCTCGATAATGATTTTGGATAGAAATTGTGATTGCCAGAATTTACGAAAAAACGTTCAGCTCGGAAGCGGGCCGTTTGTGTGAGTGGACTTTGTTTTCTAACCGTGATGCATGCATATATGTTTTAAATGCTTTATTATATGATTTGACAAGTTTGATTTTTCGATCCGGTGATTTCTCGATTTTCTGGATTATTATATTATTTTGGGTACGATTTTCGAGAAATTGTGAAATTGATGTTTTGGGCATAGTTCCGGGATTGAAAATGATGTTTTGACTATAATTATGAGTCAGAGATTGATTTGATGGATTTATGTAATGTTTTTCGGATATATTTTGTGGATTTACGTGAAAATGGCAACTCGATTTACGGTTGCACGGAATTACGTGAAATCGAGATTTTGGGCTTGAGACCTAATGGAATTGTGATTTTGATTGGATTTGTATTTGCATGTGATTACATGATGGTATTTATGGTTTTCAGATTTATGGAATAAATCGGGACATTGGTTTTACGGATTTGAGGAAACTATATTTTGGGGCTGAGACCCTATGTTGATAATGATTTGAGTTTTAAACGCAACTGTTTTTCATGATGGTGATGTGTTGCGGATATTTAGGGCTTTCAGATGGAAATATGTTTTCCCCGAAGTGCACCCTGTGTTGCGGATATTTAGGGCTTCCGGTTGGGAGTGTGTTTTCCCCGGGGTGCACCCTGGAGATAACGCTTGCCTCCGCGATGGGATGTGTTCACCCGGAGAGGTCACGTAGCACGGTTTGTTGTCGTGCAGCCGAGAGAGGCTTAACTCAAATGTGCTGGTATTATGTGGAGATCGATCAATGATGTGTTCACGACGATCTGGAATGTCGGCTGGTGATGTGTTCACAGCGACATGCTCGGATTTGAGTGGTCCTTGAGCCTATTTGATTTGCACGTGTTGCGGGGATAACATGACTAATGAGATTGGATATGGAAATAAGTCATGTGGATTTATTGAGATTTGTGATTTATTGACATTTGTGTCCAGATACTTTATATCATGAATTGATTTGATGAACATAAGTTTCAGGGAAAATGTGGACCATGGGAATTTAGAAACATGTTTTGATTTTATCGGTCCAATATTCATACTTGATTGATTTCACACTATTACTCATGTATTACGATATGCATGCATGTTTGTGAAATTGGAAGGTAAGAATGTATTTTGGTAAATGTATTTATAAAATTTTGTTTTGTCCACTCACACCTTTTCTGTTTTATTGACTCTCCAAGTCGTGGCGCGATGATCGAGGCTATTTCGAGAGGTGGAGATATGAGGGGGCCCAGGTGCAGTTATCCTTTGTTTGGCAAGTCTTGGAGGGTAATTTTGGAATCTCAGTTGACTTGTCAGACGAGAGCAGGACCGGTCACGGTTATCTATGTCCTTCGGGGACGGGTCCTGTCAAATTGGTATCAGAGCACTAGGTTGCTTATTTTGTTGCCACGTCGTAACTTCGAAACGTAAGCCTCTTGCACAACCTGTTAGTGAGAATAGTATATTAGGTATATGAGACCTCGTGATAGATCTCGGAATGAAATTGACCCTAGTTTGGGGGTTCGATGTTAATCAGTGTACACTGTGACTTACTAACTGTTGAACCCAGATTTATGTGGGTCCCATGAATGAATGAACCCAGAGGCTAGAAAGGTAGCATAATTGGGCAGATTGGACCCAGGATGAAATGATTCTCAGTAAATTCCTTAAGTGGAATGTGTGTTTCAGAGTCTAGAGTGTGATGGGATATCCCTTAGGCTTTATAAGTGGTATAAGATGTGGTTCACCAGCGGTATTTGCTAGGTGACCGGGTATGCCAAGGATGGCATGGATGATTGAGATAAGATTGGACTCAAGAGGAGTCATGATTGGACTCAAAATGAGTCAGGATTTTGGTTAGGACTCGAGATGAGTCATGGTAATGTATCAGGGCTCGAGAGGAGCCAGAAAGGTTGAACCCGATTATGGTTTCTGACACGACCAACCCATGTGATTGCGAAATGTTTGGCATCTGGGATGCCAAGGATAAGGATAGAGTTAGATATTGATGGGGTATGAGTTTATGAATTGGTATTGCTTAACCCTGTGTCTTGGATTTATGGATTTGGATGGGTCGCGTCAGTTTCACTTAGTGATTAAAGGTTCGGGTAGAGACCGGTAGTACTCAGAGATTTGGACGTTGGAGATAGTGCAGTTCAGTGGGACGCCAGTTGGGTCCACTAGGAGATAAAGTCATAAGGTTAATTGAGCAGTGATACTCATGATTGTGGGTCGTCTGGTCACATCATAAAGAAATGGTTATATGGTTTGGTAGAGTGATAAAGGCACTGGTTGGAGTGCAATAGAGCAGAGATTGGCACCTGGATTGACTGCTGATGTGGCAGGCATGGAAAAAGTTGGTAGGGCCTATGATGGACCGTAGGGGTATGGTTGGATTTGGGACCATGTACCTGAGGATCGATAAATTTTGAGCAGGAGGCTTGAGTTGCCCCTGGAGTGATGACCTAGATGTTTATTACTTGTGGTCATGACGTATGTATTTGGTAGGTCCCAGGCTATCTACTCTTCTGTGTTTCGAAGTTATACATTTGGATGGATATGGAGATGTCCGAGATAAGAAAAGATCCGTGATTTGTTAAGGTATGGAAGTCAGTGAGCCGACTGGAGTTACAGAAGTGATAGATTTGATGATATCTATGTGGTCACCTTGGTAATTAGATTTGGTGAAATTGTTAATGACAGGACCGGTCCCTTAAGGACGTAAATAACTGTGCCCGGTCCTGCTCCCGTCTGACAAGTCAACCGAAGTTCCGAAATTACCCTCCAAGACTTGCCAAACAAGGGATAAATGCACTTGTGCCTACTCATACCTCCACTTCTCGAATAGCCTCGATCATCGCGCCACGACCTGGAGGGTCAATAAAACAGAAAAGGTGTGAGTGGACAAAACAAACTTTTATAAATACGTTTACCAATACACATTCTTACCCTCCAGTTTTTCATAAACATGCATGCATATCATAAAACATGAGTAAGAGCGTGAAATCAAACAAGTATGAATAGTGGGCCAATAAAATCATAACATGTTTTCCCATGGTCCGTAAAACTCATGTTCACCAAAACAGCTGATGATATAAAGTATCTAGACACAAATATCAATAAATCACCATACCACCAATCCTCAATATCCAATCTCAATATCCAAGTAACCTGTCACGATATCAATGCAACACATGCAAACTCGGGAGTCTCACGTCCGAGTACATCCCCCAGGATCTACGACTTCTGGGGTGATATCATCTCCAGGATCTACGATGTCTGGAGGAGATCATCATAATCTCACACTCCTGAGATTGAGCCTCCCTCGGAGCTACTCATCTCCAGGCAGTGGATCGTGACTATTCCAGGATCTACGACGTTTGTAGGAGACTATCAAATCACAGAGGATGGTATATGTGGAACAATCACCAAATCCAGTAATCTCATTTTAAAGTCATTTATGTCACAAATCGAATCAAAAACATTTCAATAGGGCATATGCCTGAGACATAGCTTTCTCAAAGCAAGTTCCACAATCCATCATAAAACAGTGTCCAGAATTCACTTTATAAATCGAAGTCATCAATTTCATCATATCCACATGTGACTCCAAATCCGAGTCAAAATCACTATCCAATTGGGTCTCAAGCCCAAAATATCATTTTCACGCAAATCCGTGCGATCTCAACCTCAATTGCCACTTTCACGTAAATCCATGAAATCAATCCTTGACTCATAACTCGAGTCAAAATATCATTTTCAATCCCTGACTCATAACCCGAGTCAAAACATCATTTTCAATCCCTGACTTATAACCCAAGTCAAAACATCATTTTTAATCCCGGGCCTACGCCCAAAAAATCAATTTCATAATTTCTCAAAAATCGTGCAAAAAATAATATAATAATCCAAAAAATCGAGAAATCACCGGATTGAAACATCAATCATGCCAAATCATATCAAATCATATAATAAAGCATTTAAATCATATATGCATGCATCACGGTTAGAAAACAAAAGTCCACAACACACCGTCCAAACGACCCGCTTCCGAGCTGCACGTTTTTCCGTAAATTTTGGAAATCGTAATTCTTGTCCAAAATCATTATCGAGGGTCACTAACACTTCAATATATCTCATATAATTTTTTCCAATTTTTTTTGGGATTTAAATACGTATTTAACACGTAAATCAAAACTTCGGATACACAAAACTTTATTGAAACGATATCCGATTTCCTCGAAACAAGTGTCAAAATGTTCGTTTAACTGAGAGGATTCAAAGACATGTTGACCTCACCTTGAAACAAGGCTTCACGCGCCCTCACATGATGCCGTGAGTGGCTGCGTGTGACCACCACGCGCCTGCTATAGTGTCGTCGTCCCAACCCGTATCTCTGTAATTCGGGTTCTGCAACCCGCGAGACGACCCGACTAGTTCTCTGTTAATTCGACATCCTAATCAGCAATTGAACATTCAAATAGCCTCGTTTTAAGTCCAATTAAAGTTCTGTAAACTCAATTTCACAATTCCTTACCTCAAACCAAACAATTCAAAGATGAACATCGAAGGCTATCTGGGCACTTATCCTTCTTCGCAGTTCATCAATCCCATCTGATTTCTTTCAATTGATCCATCCAGAAGCTTCATTAGACCATGATAAACTCATTTCCCAATTCAATTTCATCATTTAATCCCTCCAAGAACACGACTCAAACCTCGAAATTTCTCACTGTCGCCATGTCTGTTCAGAGCCAAACAGCCATCAATTTTCATCGTTCTTGAGGTGATCCTGATCGAGGAAATCTCAGAAAGCTCAAATCAAGCTCAATTTGAAGTTTCAGGACCTACAAATTCAAATTCGATTTTTTGGAAGAATTTGAATTCTCATTGTTTTGAGCTTTCAGGTTTAAAGGTTTCCACATGTTAGCTATCCAAATTAGTCCTCATAATTTCCTTCTCATAATCTCTATTCTCTGATAGTTTAGTTGTGGAACGAATTGGCTATGGGAGGAATTCAATCAAACTCTGTTTTCTTTGTTTGTTCACGGTTCAAAGAAGACACAGAAGGTGAATGATAATGAAGAATGAATGATGATGATGGATTAACGGGAAACATGGTCCCTAATTTAGGGTCCTTAAACATGGGATGAGTGACACTTGTCACTCATCCAAGTGTCCACAATCATCGATCACTGTTCACTATTTTATTATAATTTTAATCGAAATACTGAGACGTAAGTTTAATCGATTTCAGTCCCGTGACCATAACATTCCCGTTCGATATCTGGTTTCGACGTGCCACCTGTCTACGGTGTAATGACCCATCCCAAATTCCTTGATTAGATTAGTGACAAATCACGATTAGTGTGGCTAATCCGTGAGTAGTTAGGCTAAATCGGACGAACGATGCAAAATGACCGTTTTGCTCCTGATGGTGGCAAAATGTTGACTTTTTATTCGGGCGGTCAAATAGACTTTGATCGATGACCGTGACGTAGTTCGTGACGTCACGAGTTCATAGACAGGTGGCACGTTCAATTTCGACGTTCATAGAAGAAGTTATGACGTTCGGAAGTTTAGGGGCATTTTGGTAATTTTGGTTAAATGGGATCAAATGTTGACTTTTTGACCGAGAGGTCCAATAGCTGAGGGCTAAGGACCGTTACATAGAGTGGGACGATATGAATCCATAGACAGGCGGCACGCTGAAATCGGACTTCGAACGGGGAAGTTATAGGTCACGGAAGTTCGATTTCACTATGCACGTACTTCGAGGCGATGATGAGGTGGCCTTTTCTGATTGGGCCAGATATTTTGAGTGGGTCCCATGGATGAGTGACAAGTGTCACTCATCCTATTGGTCAATACCCCTAAATTGTGGATCTAGTTAATTAAATATTAATATAATTGTTATTTTATAATTAATCTTTCCATCATTCAATCTTGGCCCTTTATTCCATTTAATCCCTCAGATCCTCACCATCCATTAAATCCTCATCTATCTCATCAGACAACATCATCTTCCTTCTTTGTTCTTCTTCAAACCCATACCCCCCCCCCCTCCATATTTCTTCTTCATTTTCCATTTTCATTCTCTCCATACAAACACACCACACCACCCTTCATTGTCTGAGCTTATGTGAGACCGTGAGGGAGCGAGTGATGAGAGGCTAGGACGGCGAGCCGTGACGGCTCACGGAAGCACACGGCGAAGTAACCCGAGCGGGTAAGTCCCATTCAAAAATTCCATTTTGAGTTTTAGGCTTTGGGAATGGTTTCTGGGGATGGGATGATGATTGTTAGGTTCATAGGAGTGTTTAGGGGTGATTTTGGACGGCAAGATGTGGCTGAGCCACCGTGCGGATCGATGGGAAAAATGGGGGTCGTGAAGCTTGGTTGCACGGTTGGGTTTTTTATGGTTTTGATTGATTTTAATGATTAGAAAAGATTACAAATAGGATTAGGATCATATTAGGATCAAAAGGGAATGAAATGGACCTAAAATGGACCCTGAACCGATCCAAAAACAGTACGGTGAACAGTACCTATGAACAGTACCCGGTTCACCTGAGCTTGAAGATGATGAATAGTGTTTTTGACCTTCTAGGGGCGCGTGGACCATAATTTGGGGAAGTGTTCAACATATGAAATCTTCTATTCGATGTAACTAAGATTTTGTGACTAGTCTCGCGTCAATCGGACATCGTTTCGATAGGTTTAGGGCTGTCAGAAGGTTTAGGATCGGTTTAAAAATAGTTAAAAGTTCGGGAAAATTATGGAGCTTTGGTAGGAGGTTAATTAAGTAGTTAGTAACCTTCTATTAAAATGTGGACAGGTTTGGGAGTCCCGGTGATGGTGATCGGCTCTAGAGAGCCTATGGCACGCAAATCGAGGTGGCAGCTCGGACGGTCTGTGAGTGGACCTTATTTTCTAAATTGGTGCGTGCATAAATGTTTATTATATGTTTTAAATACTTGTTTTTGATGCCATGAGTGCATTTGGATGTGTGGTTACGTATAGGCACGTATTTCGAGGTTTCGACCCTATACGGTGTCTATACGGGTCTGTATTTCTTTATTGGTCTAAATGAAAATGTTTTGGATTTCAAAAAGGATAAACTCGGGTATGAGACCCATTTGGTTTTGTCTCGGGCATATGACTCAGATATCGGGCACGGTGCCCAGCTGATGTCCTATGTTCGGGCACGAGACCTAGTTACTTTACGGTTTATGATTTTGGATCAGGGACCCTAGGTGGATTTCCAAGTTCATGACGGTTTATGGGAACCGGCATGAACTCTGGAAAGGTCATTGTTGTTCATGACGGTTTATGGGAACCGACATGAACCTTTGTTAGGTTATTCTGGTTCATAACGGTTTATGGGAACTAGCATGAACCCTGGTTAATGGATGTTATGGATCATGACGGTTCGAGGGAACCGGGCATGAATGTTTATGTTATGTATATATATGTATTCATATACCTTCCTTTACTTCTATTATCTCCTCCGGGGAGGGTCGTTGGCCTGGGTGGACCCCGGAGTAGTCACGGAGCAACGACTGAGTGGAGTCACCCCCAGTTGGTCTCCTTACTCTCAGGAAGGCTATGATTACTATTACCTCTGGTAGGGTCAGTGGTCTGCGGACATTGATCTTGACTTTGAGAAGACTCGGATTGAGACCTGGGTAGCACGCGCCTAGCTTTGGAAACCGTGACAGGATTGGTTGTGTGAATTATATGTATATATGATGTATGCTTTATGAGATATATGATATATGATGTGTGTTTACACAGATTTTGGGCAGTGGCCCGTATGGTTGTTTTCATGATGGTTATTTCAATCTTGGTTTTGGGCTTAGTTCTCACCTATGGTTTTTTCTGGTTAACTGGTTTTCGAATGCATGCATGCTTTTTAGTGAAGGGTACAAATGTCTTCTTATAAAATGTTTTTATAAACTTGGGTTTTGTCCACTCATAGCTTTTAATGTTTTGACTGCCCTTCAGGTTGACAGTGGATGTGGACTGTAGCAGAGACCGAGATATCACATACCTCCTCCGGATCCTGGCGCACTCTGATAGCCCGGGAGGGCAAAGGTCGGAAATATCCCTTGTCTGACACTTGTGTCAGACGGGAGCAGGGTCATCCCGCACTAATCCCGGGGGGATTGGGATGGGTCCTGTCATACGGACTCGGGACGTCCCGAACTACGTCACAGTCATTGGCCAAAGTCCGTTTGACCGTCTGAGTGAAAAGTCAACATTTTGCCCTTGCCTTTTAAAATTACCAAAATGCCCCTCACCTTTGCAGACCCGTAACTTTCACATCCGACCTCCGATTGACGCATGCCGCCTGTCTGCGGATTCAGCATTCCGAGACCAACTCAACAGTCTCTTCGGAAAGTCCAAAAAGTGTTTTGATCAAAAAGTCAACTTTTGGTCCTTATAACTAGGGGCAAAATCGTCATTTCCTTCAAATTTTCCAAATTTCCCCTTTTCGAATTTCCGGGTCGTTACAGGTAATATATAAGGGAGTAGACCCCTTTTATGTGAGGCTACCCAGGATGACTGACGATACTAGCCTAGTGGCTGAATTGGGTATTCTTGGATTTGGATGATTTGGACGAAATCCTTGGGATGGCTTGGTTGATGACTCATGATTCCTCTATCATGCATGTCGATTAGAGAGTGATATGTGTAGTCTAGGATTACCAGAGGGTATGTTTCAGGGAGACTCGAGGGTGTTACCCTCTAGAATGACATTGATCATCAGAATCGATGGATTGTTGGTAATAGGTATTAAAAATTTACTGGGCACATGTGTGTCACATGTGATTAGTGTATGAGATGCCCAATGAGGGCTGTGGATGTACAAATTTCTCAAGATATTTTTCCTGACGTTTTTGCCAGGATGAGAAGTTGATTTTGTTGGAGGTTATGTCGAGTATACGAGTTGTTTCTCGGACACTTTGGTATGTGACACCTACGGAGTCATAAGGATTGAAGGTGCAAGTACAGGACTTGATAGATACTGGTTTGTTCGGCCGAGTGTTTCCGTGGGGAACCCAGTGTTGTTAAAGAGGAAAATGGGATGATGGTCCAAGCTTACATGTCGATTATTGGAAAACTTAATAAGGTAACGGTATGGGATAAGTATCCCTTATCACGAGCTAATGATTTGTGGTTCTGTTGGAAATGTGTGATTATTGGGCCTATTGAGAGTGGCCAACAAGGTGATGACTATTGGCTATGAGTAAAAGAGGAAAACTAAGGTTTGAATTCGATATGGCTAATGTTAGACGATGGTGATGCCTTTGGATGGGAAAATGAACCGGTTATGTTTGTGAGTTGATAAGACAGGTATTCTAGCCATAGTTGGATTGGTTATGATAACATGATGGATGTTATGTTGGTGTGCCTACATCTACGGATGGGCATGTGATGTGCATGATGAATGTGTTGACTATCCTAAGAGAAAAATAAGTGGTTGGATAAGCGTTAGGTTTGGTCGACCAAAGTAGACTTGTGAGATATGTGATAGTAATGGTTGGGATTAGTGTGAATCCTGGGAGAAACAGACGTATTGGTCAGTGGGAAATAACTAAAGATTGCGATAGTGGTAATGAGTTTCTTTGAGATTGGTTGGATACCATCGAGGATTGTAGATGGGTTCACTACAATATTACCAGTTTTTGTGACTGATCAGGAAGGAAGTCAGATATGTTTGAAACGGGGACCATGTACAGTATGGTTATAATTAGGGAAGTGATTCTGTTGATGTTGACCTTTCCTGTGGACACAATGATGTGTCACTATGAGATTTGTGATTTGGCGAGGTGTTTTCGGAAGCATAAGGCAGGGATTGCCGATGCTAGCTAAAACCTCAGGAGTTTTACTTTCCCCCACATGGTTTAGGATCGACCATAGTGATCTATGGGTCGAGTATGCAGAGGTCATACCTCTGAAAAGGAATTTACGAATATCGTATCAACCATCGGGATTGGCAATGAATGATAAACAGAAAGGCCTATTATGTGCGAAGGTGATGGTCGGGGTATATTGAGATTATGACCGCATTGTCAGGTCGGGTATCATTTCTGGGTGGCTACAGAGATAGCTAGTATATTAAGCAGAGAGTTAATATGTTGGACGACTTACGGATAGGTGAAATCCTTTTATTGATGGAACTCCATAGGATTGCCGTGACATATGGCTTATCTTGATAACTTGGACTATTGGAGTCCAACTGCAGGATCATACTTGGTGTATGATGTGGATTAGAGTCAAGATTAAGGATGGATTTGATTTGAGACAGGGAGTGGATGATTGTACTGGATACCAGTCACTGGCTTGAGATAGGCATTAGGAATGCCTGTGATGGACATTATGACTAATTGAATTTGGGGTACAGATTGACCATAGGGAAGAGGGTAGTGTGATTGGATGAACGAGGGGAATGAATTCCCATCTTATTGGATCCTATGCGGTTATTGGCTTGGTGGCGTGGTGACATATGCGTGGAGATTCAAGCCATTGTACCATGTCACGAGTGGATGGAATGTGCTTGAGATGATAATATTGACAGTTGTGATAATATTGACACTTGCATAGGTTTGGTTCTGACTTAAATTCTTTAAGGGGGATAGGTTGTAACGACCCGTCCCGAATTCTAGCATTATATTACTGACTAATGAAGGATTAGTGAGACTAATCGGTGATTAGTTGAGAGATTTCGGACGGAAGGTTCGAAATGACCGTTTTGCCCTTGGTGGTGGGCAAAATGTTGACTTTTGACTCAGACGGTCAAACAGACTTTGGCCAATGACTGTGACGTAGTTCGGGACATCATGAGTTCGTAGATAGGCGACACGTTGAAATCAGACATCGAACGAGAAAATTATGGTCACGAGAGTGAAATCGGTTAAACTTACGTTCCGAGAATTCGATTGAAATAATAATAAAATATTGAAGTTTGATCAATGATTATGGACCATTGGATGAGTGACAAGTGTCACTCATCCCATGATTTGAGACCCCTAAATTATGGATCATGTTTCCCGTTAATCCATGATTAATTGTGTAAAAAGGGGTGATGAGTTTGCACGGTTTTTGGTAGCTTGTGAAGAACAAGTGTGAGGGTGGTGTGTGTTTAAGTGAACCATGAGAAACAATCTCTACAAACCCCCTTAATCTTCATTTCTTTGCATGTAACCTGTGAAGGAAACTGAGAGAAGAGATTGAGATGATCCTGGTAGTGCGATCACAGTGGACCATCGTGAACGGTGGCCACGAAATAGTGAAAGGTAGAGTACCTGAAACCATGAGGAATCAACCCAGTCCAGCCTCTCAAAGCCTCATCCTTTGCATGATCATTGGGAATGAAAAAGAAGGATGAATTGGAGACGATGAGGGTGATGTTCACGGCGGTGCAACGACGACAACGGGAAACGGTTGCTTGAAACTCTGTTTTCAACTTGAAATTTGCAAACCGTGAATTGTTGGCCGTGATGCTTCAAATGGCGATTGGTTTGAGCTTTCTAGGATTTCCTCGACCAGGATCACCTCAAGAATGAAGAGAATTGGTGTCTGTTTGGCTTAGATCGAACATGGCGGAAGTGGAAAAATTCGATGGTTGGGTTGTGTAATTGGAGGAGTTGGACGATGAAATTGAGATCGAAAATAGGTTTATAAGGATCCAATGAAGTTTTCTGATGAATCAGTTCAACGAAAACATTTGAGATTAAGGGAATTCGATGGATGAACAACACTTGAAGGTTCTTCGAAAGTTCATCTTCAAATTGAAGGATTAAGGTATTTATATACGTAATTAATGATGCAAAACTTACATTAAGACCCTTACGAGGCTATTTGAATGTCCAATTGTTGGAAAGGATGTCGAATTGACAGGGATTGAATCGGGTTGTCTCGCGGGTTTCAGGGCCTGCATTGCAGATAGACGGGTGACAGGGACAATCACTTTCCTCTGGGAAAATGATTTACCACCGATGGAGCAGACCGATCGGTTACCCTCCGAGATAGATCTGTGGCAGCCCCTTTGTGCCGATAGCCCCATCCACATCTCTATCACAGAGGGAACCGGTTCATCCCAGGAGGGTCCTTAGTGTATGTCGATCTTGTCGACCCCTTCATAGCCCTCGACCCAAGGGGCACAAGTCAACTTACTCCCGATGAGAGGTCCACCAACCTGTACAGCACATCAATTATCAGACGTGGAGTAAAGTCCTCAATGTCGACCAGCTAATCCAATAGATACTCGATTGAGTGAGGAGCCTTGAGGCCGAGAAAGAGCTGCCCCAGACACCGACTTGGGGCCAAACCAGCTTGGGCTCATTCACCAGTTGGATTAATCAGTTCCAACACGACCATGAGATCAAGCCACTCAAAATCCCTCTCTACATAGGCAAGGGAGGCCTGATAACTCATTCAACAACTACCGGTTGTCTCTAGCCTTCAAGAATCTATCTGACGAGGGTCGATGCCTTATTTTAAGCTCTACTCTCACCGAGGCAGCAATCAATCAGTTCTACTAACTGGAGTCTGATACCTTCAACTCCTTCAAGCAGCTCCAAACTATCTTCCTCGACCAGTTCATGATCCATACCGACCTTATGTTCTCAGTCGAGCTGAAGCGGGGGAAAATGAGCCACTATAGAAGTATGCCGCTCAATTTTGTAATGAATTCTCTCGGTGCGCTGAAATAGATGATAAGGCTACCTTCACCGCTTTCAAGTGTGGTCTACACGAATCACATTTCAGGCACGCTGCACATACTTATCGTGCTAGATAGATACCTGCCTACACATATATGACACTTCACATTTCCCTCCCCGAGCAATGTGGGAATGTTCACCGTTCTTCCTAAGACATGGGTCTTACATATAATGAGTTGATGAAACATGCAACAATTCATGCTAAGGCCGAGCTGATGACCAACAAGGGTGACGCTACACCGGCCAACCCTTATCGATGGAGCACTTGGGACTCGGTTAACACATACCGACCGAGTCACTTTAATACTCAGCCTTCCCCTCAGTAGCCGACCTCCCTTCAGAACCACAACTAACACTCTTGACGCATAGGGAAGAAAAGGAAGAACCACGACTATCACAACAATCTACGGGGTTAGCATCGACCATATTACTAGTAAAATGATAACCAAGTCGAGCGGCCACCCCCTCGGTCAAAGAATGAGACTTACACAATCCTGAACACTTCTTACAAGAATGTTATCATGAACGTGGAAAACATGATCCCTAAACCAGCATGGGCACTGGTGACTAGCTAACTGGAAAAGAAAATTGGCATCTACTGCAAATACCACAAGTACAACAGTCACTGCATTTACCAATGAGTGGCCTTCAGGGATCTAGTGAAGGCACTTGTCCGAGACGGAAAAATCAACCAGTTCTTGCAGAATGATCCTTAATAGCCCTGTCAACCCCAGATTAACACTATCATTAGAAGCACCTCTATCTCTTCGCCTTTGGCATCCAACCAAGCCAAGAAGAATTTCCTTCACACTGTACAGTACAACAGATAGGTCTTCCACATCGATGAAGGCAGAGCTAGGAAGGTTGTGAAGAATGGCTAGGAGACTATATCCTTCTCGGAGGAAGAGGAGCTAGGAGGGGTCAACCCACACGATGACCCGATCATCATGTGGGCCTTCATCTACAACTTTGATGTTAGTTGGATCATGATTGACACTCGTAGCTCGGTAAATGTTATCTTCATGGATGTCTACAAGCGGCTTGGCGTCCCGGAGGCAGACCTGGATCGATCGTCGACCTATTCTTTGATTTTACTAGAGACTCGATAGTCCTGATAGGTATGATCACCTTTCCTCCCTTTATTGGATAGAATCCCAAGCGTGCCACCAATTTAGCTCCCTTCCTGGTACTTTACTGCTTGACCATGTACAATGTAATTCTAGGGCATGGTCTGATCAACCAACTCCGAGTGATTGTACTCACTAACCTGCTGCCAATCAAATTACTGACTTCCATGGGTATCAGACAGGTTTGAGGAGACCAAATGCAAAATCGAACATGCAATTCTACCACTCTAGTAGGGAAGGCTATCACCTAGGTAAAGGAAACTATGGCTGCCACTGAGTCTACCTTCGAGGCTGATCCTATAGACCCCTGGGTCTCCCGACACATCCAAGACTGACTAATCGAGGATCCGCGCGACCACTCGACCACACCACACCCTCAATTGATCGAGGAGGTCGAGGAGATCGTCCTCGCCCATGACTTTACGGATCGGAAGGTCAAGATCGGTACAATGCTCAACCCTTCTCTACACACTGCTTAATCAAATTTATGTGCAACAATGTTGAAGTCTCCGCATGGTCCTATATGGACATGCCAAGCATCTCTATCGATTTCATATGTTACCGACTCAATATCAGTCCGAGTTTCAAACTAGTAGAGCAAAAGAGGCTCATCTACGATGCTGAGTGAACCGATGCCATGAAGGCGTAGAATGTCAAACTTATTATTATCCATTTTATCCGCAAAGTAGTCTATGCGGGTTTGGTAGCCAACGTTGTCTTGGTAGACAAGCCCTCTGGCTTCTGGCGTATGTTCATCGACTTCACTAACTTGAACAAGGCGTGCCCCAAGGACACAGCTTCCCTATGCCTAAGCTCGACCAACTAGTCGACGCCACTACTGGGCACTAGCTATTGAGTTTCATGGATGCTTACCCCAGATACAACCAAATTTTCATGCATCCAGCCGACCAGATCCACACTACCTTCCGTACCAACCAAGACCTGTATTGTTACAATCTGATGTCATTCGGTCTGAAGAATGTTGGCTCGACCTACGAGCACCTGGTCAACAACATGTATACTGACCAGATTGGCAAGACCGTAGAGTTATACATGAACGACATGCTCGTCAAAAGCAAGACTGCAGGCCAACACATCACCAAGCTCACTCTGATGTTCACCATTCTGAAGAAGTTTTGAATGAGCCTCATTCCAGCAAAGTGTGTTTTTGGGGTCCGCTCGGGCAAGTTGCTCGGCTTCATACCAGCAAAGCCAATTATACTAGCTGACCCAGAGCTCTCGTCCACATCCAAAACAACCCTGGATGATGACCGACCTACCTGGTTCCTACACGTGGATGGCTCGACATGCCATAACGGCTATATTGAAGGACAAGTCCATACCACCCCAGAATAGCATCAACTGGAGTATGCTCCCCGATTCATGTTCAAGGCCTCCCTTAACAAGGTAGAATACGAAGCCCTGCTTGCCAATCTGGGACTAGCCAAGCGTATACACGTCTATAACGACTCTCAGCTCATCGTGAAACACGTTAACTATGAGTTCAAAGCCAAGGATGCCTTCATGGCCCTGTATAAGATTATGGCTCAGTCTCTCCTCGGTAGCTTGAAGGTCCATGTCATCACATGGATCCCCCGATTCAAGAAACTTCATGTCGACACGCTTGCTCGACTAGCCTAATCCTTCACAAGAAAACATGTTGGAACATCAAATACTCCCAAAGCCATGCACTACCGCCTCGGTTGTCCTCTACGTCAACACCAACTCGATGTGGATGGCACAACTTATCAGTTTCTTCACTGACGGGAGCCTACCGACTAATAAGGTCGAGGCCAAGAAGATACACTGACATGCAGCTTGATACACCCTTATCTCCAGTCAGCTCTCCAAGTGGGGTTATACGCTCCTATTCCACAAATTCCTCAACTTACAGGTCGATAAGGTCCTGCTCCGAGAAATACTCGCAGGGGTCTACGTCAACCATTCGGGCCCCCATCACTAGTACACAAGGATTTTACTAGTCAATCATGCATGCCAATGCAGCTGAATTCACTCGGCGCTGCGACAAGTGCCAATGCTTCGCTCTATTCATCCTACTTCCCCTTGATAACCTGACACCTATGCTCAGCCCATAACCTTTTTCCCAATGGGGACTCGACCTAATCCAGAAGATTTTGACTGGGAAAATACAAACCAAGTAGGCAATTTTCACCATGGACTAATTCACCAAGTGAGTTGAAGCCAAAACCCTTGCCTCCATCACCACGGCTCAGATCGAGACTTTCATCTTCCAGAACATCATCTGCCAATTCAGTTTCCTCCACACCATCATCACCGACAACGAGAAGTAGTTTGACAATAACCGCTTCAAAGCCTTCTACGCTCAACACGTGATCAACATTTGCTTCGCCTCCCTTGCTCACCCCTAGTCGAACAGGCAGGTCAAAGCTGTTAACAAAATCATCAAGCATACTCTGAAGACCCAGCTTGGTGAAACTAAAGGAAAATGAGCAGACATCCTACCTAGTGCCATCTGGTCATACCAAACCTCATACTAAACGATCACCAACTAAACAACTTTTTCATTGGCTTTCGAAACTGAGGTCATCATCCCAGCTAATGTTGATGGGGAATCATACCGAGTCCTCACCTACGACCGACTAGAATAATGACCAAATGAAAATCAACCATGACCTAATGAAGAAACATCGAGAGAAGGCCCACATTCGAAATGTTGCCTACAAGCAAAAGCTCTGCCAATATTATTACTCGAAGATTAAACTAGGAACTTTCCAAGTGGGGGATTGGGTACTCAGGAAGGTCAGCCTAGCCACTAGAGGTCAATCAACAGGATGGACACATATGAACTCTTTGACACCGATGGACACATCCTAGGCCACATATGGAATGCCCACCACCTAAAAAGTGACTATATTTAGCTCGGCCAACGGCCATAATCTTGTGAGCCGCACTTAGGCCCTCGTTGTAAGGGTCCTAGGTAACCCAAGCTATTCTGTCTTGTTCAACACACACCGAGATGAAGAAACACTTAACACTAAGTACCAAAACTAACAAGGTACAGGGGAACTGACTGGATTGTACACATCGGTTGATTAACATTAACCAAGTCCCTCCATACGGACAAGCTCTTATCCACTCGGTCCACTGGTCAAGGCTGACCAACCATTACACATCAAACATTAGTTAGTCTGCACACAGATGAGTAGGCCGAGCACATAAACGCTCACACTACAGCCTCTCACCACTTCTACCATGTTGCAAAATAACTACAAGTACAACACTTACAATTTTTTCATCTTCATTTCACTGTCGGCGACTTACCTCGACCGAGAATTTGGGGTACTGAGAGACACATCAAGTTGCAACACTCAAGAGGTCTGTACAATTCCTCAACTGAGGCAGATTCCTACACACCGGAATCTTTTCCTAAGGAATAAGCTCAACACATAATACCGAGCTAAGGCTACCCTACAGACACAATGGCATACACTATTTTTTCAAGTGTAACACAAGCCAATCGAATACATTCTCAGTCAGTCTACAAGGGCATACACCATGCAGACTAGACACCCTATCAGTCAGCCTCCTTAAATGTACATTTATTTAAATATAAGAAGACCAACTTCGATCGGACCACACAAGCATACAATTATTAAGTTAAATACATGTATACCACACATTTAGGTCAGTCAAACACTAGCATACATTTATTAAGTAAAATACGTGCAAACCACATATCCAGGTTCGTCTAAAACAAGCATACACTTACACAGCTAAGTACATGCAATACTGATTCGGATATGGCGAGGCCTGATAAGACAGACCTCGATACTAAGGAGGATGCTCTGGAAATACACCAACAACACTCACACTGACCCTGGCCTTCACACTTTTGGCAACCTGAATTGCCTCTCCTACTTGACTCCTTCCTTGTCCAGCTTGATGATTTAGACCACTGACTCACTAACGGGCCCAAAGGTAGCAACGACCGACTGAGAGGGCCGAGCGGTCGACCTGGACACTTCAGCTGTCAACTTGAAGGCAGAGTTGATTGTTATGGTAGTATGAGGTTTGCATGAATTATGAGGCTGTAGTTGTAGAATTACCTGTCAAGATGATGTCATCAACATAGAAAAGTAGGAACATATGGGAGGAGTTGTGGTGAAACACAAACATAGATGGGTCAGCTCGACTCTGTTTGAAGCCTTGTTGAAGTAGTAATGAACTGAAGCATTCAAACCAAGCACGAGGTGCTTGTTTGAGGCTATAGATGGCTTTGTTGAGGCATCAAACATGAGTGGGTCGGTGGGGGTCAATAAAGTTAGGTGGCTATTGCATATAGACTTCTTCGGTTAGGTTGCCATAGATGAAAGCATTTGTGACATCCATTTGACGAAGGGGCCAGTTGATGGAGACAACAATGGTAAGGACAACACGGATATTGCTGGTTTGACTACATGACTGAAAGTTTCCCGATAGTCAAGCCCTTCCTGCTGGTGGAAGCCTTTGGCCACAATGCAGGCTTTATATCTCTTAAGGGTGCCATCAGTATTGTGCTTGATGCAGTAGACCCATTTACAACCCACGATATTGGCTTGAGGAGGCAGGGGAACAAGAGTCCAGGTGTGCTGTTTTAGTAGAGCACTGTATTACATGTTCATGACCTGAATCCAGTGAGGGTATTTAGAGGCTTTCTTGTAGGTGATCGGTTAGTGTAAAGTTTTGAGAGAGGATAGCGGGAGACATATAACAAGTTGCGGAACTTGGAGATCCTTGCCTTGCTGCGGGTGATCATAGGGTGGGTGTTTCTTAGGGGAATTGGGTTGGGGAAGGGGGATATTGAAGTGTTTTCTATGGTGGTGGGAGATGATGAAGGGGAACGAGGACTCGCATAAAGTGGTGAAAAGGGGGGGGGGGGGGGGGGGGGGGGGGGGTTTATTGGAGACAATGTTTGTGGTGAAAGAGGACTGGAAGATTATGATGGAGAGGTGGGAGGACTAGGTTCAGTGATCGGGTTTGAGTGGGTAGAGGACAAGGTGGGCTCACTTTGTAGGCCAAGATCAGTGAACTGGTGTTGGAGGGGGATAAAGGAGAAAGTAGGGGTAGGATTAGGGTTTTTATTGAATGGGAAGGCAGATTCATTAAAGATTACATGGCCGCTAATGTAAACACGTACAGTGGGGATGTGTAGACATCGATAGCTAGCATGGTTGGGGATGTACACGATAAAGACACATGAAACAGAACGGGGTTCTAATTTGTGTTTGGTATAATCACCAAGATATGCTGAGGAGGAGCATCCTAAGGTGCGAAGAAGATGATAGAGGCTGTTTCTGGTGCAGTTAAAAATAAGGTGATGACCATTTGAGGACATGGGTGGGGATGAGGTTGATAAGGAAAATTGTCGTGGTAGATGCCTCTGCCCAGTAGCAATAGGGGAGACCAGCAATGATTAAGATCATGCGTCCTACCTCAGAAATGTGTATGTTCTTTCTTTCGGCCCGTCCATTTTGTTGAGGGGTATAGGGGCATGAGAACCTTTGATGGATGCCATGGTTAGTGCAAAATTTTTTAAATGAATTGTTGGTAAATTCTTTGCCACCATCACTCTGAAATTCTTTGATAGTGGTAGAGAACTGAGTCTGAACATAAGTGAAAAATCTGGTGAAGTTGTCAAAAACTTCAGATTTGAGTCAAGTGGCTAAATCCAAGTAAAAGGGGTGTAGTCATCAGTAAAGAGAACATAATATTTATATCCAGAAACTAAAGATACAGGGGACATCCATACATCTGAGTGGATTAAGTCAAACAAATGTTGAGATGTGTGATTAACAGAAGAAAAATACTTTCTAGTACATTTTCTTTAAGGCACATTGATTACAAAAGGGACTATTAGTAGAAATAACAGAAGGACTCAGATGGTTCTGGGTTGCCAGCATGCGTAGGACTTGGTGAGATGGATGGCCTAGCCTTTGATGCCACAGAGGGGGGAAGCAGTGGCGAGTAAAGCTAGTGGCGGGCTGTGAAGCTTGATGGGGTATAGTCCATCCTTATAGGGGCCCTGAAAAATAATAGAGTTTGAAGTTAAATCCCGGATGATAAATTGTGTAGGAAAGAATGTGAGGCTAACATTTTGATCTTGGGTGAACTGAGCAACAGAGAGGAGATTTTTGTGGATAAAGGGAACATGAAGGACATATTTAAGGTTAAAGACAAATGGACCAGAGGAGAATGTAACGTTACCAGTGTGGGATATGGGCATGGTATGGCCATTACTGACCATGATCTGGCCCTGAGAGGTAGGGGTTGTGGTCTTTGGAGCAGCAGGGGCCATGGTAGCGTGGTTAGTCGCTCCATTGTCCAGATACCAGTTGGGGTCTGAAACAGTAACTAGATGAAGGCCAGCAAAGGCCTGTGAGAGGTCATGTTCTGCAGATTGTGAGATCTGTGGGTAGTGGGCTGCAACATAGCCAAAGTGATTGTAGGACCAGCACTGAGGTCCTTGAGGGCGTGGATTAGGAGAGGGATATGAACCGAGAATGCAAGGAGATCGGTTGGAGGGATAGCTGTAACGACCCGTCCCAAATTCCATGATTATATTAGTGACTAATCACGATTAGTGAGGCTAATCCGTGATTAGTAGAGCGAAATCGGACGAACGATGCAAAATGACCGTTTTGCCCCTAGTCGTGGCAAAACGTTGACTTTTCGTTCGGGCGGTCAAACAGACTTTAACCGATTACCGTGACGTAGTTCATGACGTCACGAGTTCATAGACAGGTGACACGTTCAATTCCGACGTTCGAGGAGGAAATTATGACGTTCAGAAGTATAGGGGCATTTTGGTAAATTTGGTTAAAAAGGGGCAAATGTTGACTTTTTGACCAGGATGTCCGATGGCCAAGGGCCGAAGACTGTTACGTAGATAAGGACGATACGAATCCATAGACAGGCGGCACGTCGAATTCGGACGTTCGACGGCGAAGTTACGGTTCATGGAAGTTCGAGTGCACTATTGCATGAATTACGAGACGAGTTCACTTTTGGACTCTAGTGGGCCCAGATATTTGTCCTGATGCCCAATGGATGAGTGACAAGTGTCACCCATCCAATGGACACCCAAATTGATTCATGCACCGTGCAAACCATTCCATTTTCATTTCAAACCCAAACACCCACCCGATCTCACCATTTCTCTCATTCCCGTGCAACCCAAACCCATCCAAATTCCACCCAAGACCAGGACAGAGGACCAGGAGGCTGAGAGAGTTGAGGTGGCCGGCCTGGACGCCGTGAACGGCGGCTAGAAGGGAGGAAACCCGTGCGGGTACCCGGTTAGTCCATTTTCGATCAAATTAACGTTTTCTTGTTATGGTTCATTTTTAATGGTTTTAATGAATCAAATAGGTTTCTAGGATAGCTTTAAGAAGGTTTCTATGGTGGTTGGACGTCTGTGAAGCCGTGGGTGAGTTTTGGGAATATTGAACCGTTTGGTTCATAATTAAACCATGAGTTTTAGGGTGTTTTACTTAGTTTTAAGGATTGAAATTGATAGGAAATGAGGAAATAGGAATTAATAGGAGCAAACGGAACGAAAACAAACGAGGAGGAGCACTGAACCGGTCACGCCGGTTCAGCACAGTAACCGGACCCGAAAACCAGAAAAAAAAAAACGGGTTTTCCAAGGTTGATGGTGATGAATAGTGTTTTTGACCTTCTAGGGGCGCGTGAGGGCGCGTGGTCCATAATTTGGGGAAGTGTTCAACATATGAAATCTTCTATTCGATGTAACAAAGATTTTGGGACTGGTCTCACGTCAATCAGACATCGTTTCGATAGTTTTTGGGGTGTTGGAAGGTTTAGGGTCGGCTTAAAAATAGTTAAAAGTTCGGAAAAATTACGGGGCTTTAATGGGAGGTTAATTAAGTAGTTATTAACCTTCTATTAAAATTTGGACAGGTTCGAGAGTCCCGGTGACGGTGATTTACTAAGGGAGCCGTATGGCACGCAAATCGAGGCGGCAGCTCGGACGGTCTGTGAGTGGATCTTGTTTTCTAAATTGGTGCATGCATAAATGTTTATTATATGTTTTATTACATGTTTGATGATGCCATGGGTGCATTTGTATGTGGTTACGTATAAGCATGTATTTCGAGGTTTCGACCTTATACGGTGCTTGTACGGGTCTGTAAGTCTTTATTGATTTAAATGATTTGGTTTTGGATTTCTAAAAGGATAAACTCGGGTATGAGACCCATTTGGTTTTGTCTCGGGCATATGACGCTATTTACGACCTTCCGGTCTAAATCGTGGTCGCGACGGGTTCTATGTGCACGGCGATCGACGATACGACGCTCGCCTCCGGATTGGGATGTGTTCCTTCCGGAGAGGTCATGATGCATGATTCATGGTCGGGCAGCCGGGGGAGGCTCGACTTTTGAGTACTGACGGTTCAGGATAGCGATCGGTGATGAGTGCACCATGATCTTGTGGTGGTCGCGTCAGTTGATACGTTCACGGCGACATACCGGGATTGAGGGCGGTCCAGGATGGATGGTTGCACGCATCACTATGATTGGATTCGTGAATCACCCTTAGATATCGAGCATGGTGCCCAGCTGATGTCATATGTTTGGGCACGAGACCTAGTTACTTTACGGTTTATGATTTCGGGTCAGGGACCCTAGATGGATTTCCAAGTTCATGACGGTTTACGAGAACCGGCATGAACTCTAGAAAGGTCATTATGGTTCATGACGGTTTATGGGAACCGGCATGAACCCTTGTCAGGTCATTATGGTACATGACGGTTTATGGGAACCGGCATGAACCCTTGTTATGGATGTTATGGATCATGAAGGTTCGGGGGAACCGGGCATGAATGTTTATGTTATGTATATATATGTTCATCTACCTTCCTTACTTGTTCTATTATCTCCTCCGGGGAGGGTCGTTGGCCTGGGTGGACCCTGGAGTAGTCACGGAGCACCGACTGAGTGGAGTCACCCCCCAGTTGGGTTCCTTACTCTCAGGAAGGCTATGGTTACTATTACCTCGAGTAGGATCAGTGGTCTGCGGACATTGACCTTGACTTTGAGAAGACTCATATTGAGACCCGGGGTAGCACGCGCGTAGCTTTGGATACCGTGACAGGATTTGTTGTGTGACTTATATGTATATATGATATATGCATTTTATATGTGGTGTGCATAGGTGTGCAGAGGATTTGAGCAGTGGCTCGTGTACTTGGTTTTAGTATGGTTATGGTTTTGGGCTGAGTCCCTTGTTGGTTTTCTTATGGATTTGGGCGGTGGCCCGTATGGTCGATTTCATTGTGGTCCTTTCGACCTTGGTTTATTTCTGATTTGGGCTTAGTTCCCACATGTGGTCCATTTGGTTAAATGGTTTTCGAATGCATGTATGCTTTTTAGTGAAGGGTACAAACGTCTTTATGGAAAATGTTTTTATAAACTTTTGTTTTGTCCATTCACAGCTTTAAATGTTTTGACTGCCCTTCAAGTTGACATCGGATGTGGACTGTAGCAGAGACCGAGATATCATATACCTCCTCTGGATCCTGGCGTACTCTGATAGCCCAAAAGGGCAAAGGTCGGAAATATCCCTTGTCTGACACTTCGTGTCAGACGGGAGCAGGGTCATCTCGCACTTATCCCGGGGGGATTGGGATGGTTCCTGTCAACGTGGTATCAGAGCATAGGATTTCTTATCAGAGCAGGGTTTCTCATGTTACTCTGAATTCCAGAGCGTGTTTTGCGTACTACTCCTTACGCAGGTCGAGGATGTGATATCTCAATGGGCTACCGTTCGTGATCAACCTGATGTTGGGGTACTGATACAATAGTTAGTAGAGTTGAATCTCGGAATGTCTTGGTGCGGCACTTGATGTCGGGGTTGCGATAGTTCTGTCGAGGATGACAGTGTGGGACCCTACGGAAAGGATGAACATAATAGTATTTTGGGGTTGTGATCGTGTGACAGTTAGTTGGGATCGTCTTTCACGATGTCGTTGGATCGGTTCCGACGACTGATTCGGTGTTGTGATCATCCGATGATCGGATTTGGTTGAGTTAGATGGATTTACTGCAGTCTGCAGTTAGCAATTGGATTCGGGGAATCCTAGTTTGATTTTTGGCAGGATTGGATTGACGTCTTTGCGATGTCGGGACCGCGGAGTCGGTCAGATTGTCGGTTTTACTACTTTTCGCAGTTGGGTTCAGGGAAACTCTAGGTGTAATCGTGGAACCCTACCCTTGATGTATGGTTCGGAAATGTGAGTTAACGAGTGATATGACTTTGACGACTATTCGGATTTGGGTTCGTTAGTCGATCTAGTCATGTCAGCTTGGGATGGAACTGCAATTCGCAGTCAAGGTTGTACTTATCGGTTAGACCTAGTTGGTTGTTGATCTACTTAGTTGTGGTTTGGTGCAACTAAGGTCATGAACGACCTGGTAGACGACATTGGTTGTGTCAAGTTACGACTAGTTAGTGATTAGTTGGACAGGTTACCAGGGTTGGTACTTGTCGATGGAATCCCTGAGTGGGATACGGAGTATTTGGTACTGGCGAGTGATTCCGTTGGATGCAGAGCCTTGATAGTGATACCTGGTAGTTAGGTCTGCATGAGTTTGTGGCAGGCGCTACTACCTAGTGTGGTCGTAGTTATGGTTGTTGGAAATCGGGGACGTTCAGGGAACGTTTTCTTTTCTCGTATGAGTTATCATGATGACTGTACCCAGAAGTGTTGGGTACGAGGGAGGCAGAGTTTCTCCTATTCGAATAGAGGTACGAGATCGTCGTTCGGTATGAGCGGAGATCCAGGGTGTCAGATTTGCACCCTGTGTACTGATATTGATACTGGTGTTAGTATGCTGCTACTAGTGTGGATGCCTGTGTGCTGATACTAGTGCAGGTGATAATGCGTTGGTGCTGGTACTGGCGTTGGTGCTGGTGCTAGTGATTGTGATGACAGTGAGTCACGAGTCGGGATGTGACTCCATCGAGTTACTTATATATTCGGTATCTGTATTTCGGGAGTGAATCCCGGATAGAGTTAAATTGGTTAGGGGACACGTGGTTGATGTCCGGGTATGTTGTTTCCAATCTTATTGGAATTTCAATATCGCAAGAGGTTGCGATTGAGGTGACGAGTGGAATGCGGGTTTTCCGCATCGGTATTGGGTATTTCGAAGTCATTTCGGGTGACTTCTCAGATTCTACCAGGGTAGATGATGTTGATGATGTAGATGTTGTTGGTTGCCACTAGTACACTGGTCGTGTATTGGTTGGTGGAATCGGATTTTGTCTTGGGTCATCAGGTAGAGTTGAGTATATCGAAGTTAGGTGACTGAGATTTCTCATTTTCTACTTGGTGGCAGACGATGTCAGGTTACATGATGTGGTGAGTGCAGCGAGTGTTGTTTGCATTCACGTGTGATGGATTTTGATGTCATTGTATTCGATCATTCTTGGTTTTCCTCGGTGGAGTGACAAGGATCGATACGAGGTAATCAATGAGAACCCACAGTCTCGATGTGTCTCGTCGTTGACTGACCTATTTAGATGTGGGAATTGGTTTAGGACTTTGGGTATCGTTATGGATCTGGATCGTGATTTTGATGATCGAGATAGTTGGAAAGTTTATCACTCTTACTGGGATGTTTGAGTGGAGCATGATGGGACTGAACTTCTTTTCGAGGTAAATCCCGTATGGTATATTACTCAGATGAGTAGTTTTCCGACGTGGTCAGATTTGGTTAGCTTTGGATGTACATATATTGTGATTGGCTTCCCTATGAAGTCAATCGAACGTAATCAGGTAATCGTTTGAACAGGTATCAGATAGGTTCGGATATAGTGCGTCTCGGTGGACGAGAACAAGATTTCGGGTTTTGGAATCAGATTTCTGGATGACGATTCAGGATTTGATTTTGGAACTTGAAAGTGGATTTCTGGATTTGGGTTTTGGAATCGGATTCTGGGTGACGATTCAGGATTTGATTCTGGAGCTTGACTGTGGATTTTCTTTTATGGGTTTGGGTTCGGAATGGTTATTCCCAATGCTAGCTTACTGAATGATGATTTCAGATTCGGATTTGGACGTGATTATGGATATGATTTCTGGGTTGGATTTGGGATTTATTACGAAATTGTGGATTCGGAATTGGAAATGGATTTTTGAGTTGGAGTTTCGATTTGTCTAGTCCGGTATTGGACAAATGGACTCCATTATAGAAACGTGATTGACTACAACCTAGGTAGTTGTAGGCTAATTGATGGGTAGATGTACGTACCTTGTACGTTGTCCGGAGTACGATACTGGGCAGACTTGTGGTGCCTGGTGATGGTGTATGGGTTATACCAGTAGTACGTTGGTAAGCGTGTTGGTAGTCGGCTTAGTTCCGATACCATTGGATTAGTCGAGAACGTGGACTGGACATTGGAAACTGTGCGTTGGGTCATGGTATTTCTGATGGGTCCGGTTACACACATGTCGAGTGAATTGTTGGTTAGTTATACTCAGGTTGAGTGAGTTGGTGGTTAGTGGAACCACGAGGGAGTATAGTGTCAGTTTTTGACTAACAACTGTCAAGTGGTGACAGTTTGTCAGAGGTGTCAACGTGGATCAGTTAGTGAGAATTGGTGACTCCCTGTAGGAGCAGACGTCAGGATAGTTAGTGGTTGAGCAAGGAACCGTCTAGTTGGTTGTGTCAGCGAAACGGTAGATTTGACAAATGGTTAGTGACAGGACCCGCCCCGATCCTCTCTGGAACCATATGGGGACGTGCCCTGCTCCCGTCTGACACCCAATAATTCATACCAATTTTGACCTCAAAACCTCAAATGCATAAATAATCAAAATTAAAGTCATACAACAAATCCGAATTAAACAGATGTTGGACAAGGGATGAAATCCGAAATTACAAGTTGCGAGCACGACTCTAACAATACCCTGCGGGTACACCACCCAGCAGGGGTTCAGGTACGCAGAAGTAGATCTATGCCTCAGCCTCAGGTTCCTCCACTACCTCAGTATCACGACCTGGAGGGGTTACCAAAACATTAAGGGTGAGTGGGCCGAAACTCAAGTTATAAAATCGTTTGATAAGTAAAACATATAATTTACCCCTCCTTTTTCCAAACATGCATGCAGCATCATTTAAAATCATAAATAATATAATATGAATCATAAGGCATGTAATAAAATCATAACCATAATTTTAGCCACTGCACTATACACTCCAATCCGACATCCCTGATGTCTGACGTCCCTGACGTCCAATAAGGTCACAATCACAAGGCTACGCGTGTCACTCGGGTCTCAATTCCGAGTTCAATCCCCGAACCCTGTTCGGTTACAGCATCCCCGATGCTTAGCGTCGTAGATGCTGGACGTTCTAGACGTCCGTGACCTCTCCGGGGTACCTCATCCGGAGGAGACAATATAATATGGAAGGATCTATACAGTGCAGTACCAAATACATTTTATTGATATCCACATGCAAACATATATCTATACATAGGTAAAATCTGAACCGATCATTACGTTTCATCAAACGGGTCTCATGCCCAAATACCGTGAAACGTGCCATAACCGAAATCTCAAAATCATCAAAACCATTTATAGATTCCAGCATGTGAACATATAAGTAAATCAGAAAACATTTAAGCATGCAAGGGTTTAATGAAAACGGGCCCACTCACTGTACGATTCCACTGCGAATCTGCGCGTACGGACCTGTACCGAGATTATCGTACAATTCCTGTCAGTTCAAATCACATGTAAGGGTCACTACAAGTCTTAAACGTTTAACCACAAAGTCCGAAATAGAAACTGGCCCGGGGAAACCGTACAACACGTTTCCCGAGGTAACCGGCCCTAAACTGACCCATCAAAGCTTATCTCAGATCAACATGGTTAAATCACCAAAAATGTTCAGAATGATGAGAGGAACAAAAGTCATGTTGATCGTGATCGGAGATAAGGTCCAACGCGCCCTCACGCGCCGCCCAAAGTGGCTGCGCGTGAAAGCCACGCGCCTGACACTGTAGCTACAGTGTCACCTCCTTCACCCGTTTGTCTGTAATACGGGCCTGCCACCCGCGGCTTGACCCGGTTGAATACCCATAAATTCTTACTCGATTTCAATCCAATTTGATCCTAACATGTTCATTAGCTATCCAATTTAGGTTCTGTGACAAAAATCAACCTCGACACATCCCCAAACGACCCATCGACCCGCGATCAACCAATCGGGTCAATCACCAGAACTTCCTGGTTTCAAACCCATTGTCCAATTAACTTCACAGGAAGTATAACAGGATCAAAACGAACCAAAATGAACAATCAATTGTGTCTGAAAGTACCTGAAGGTTGTCGTCCCAAGCTCTGCAACTTCCCTGAAAACAGCAGCCTCCGTCCTAGCTCAACCGTGACTGTTAGCCTTCAATTTCGATGTGGTTGAGTTCCAAACACTCCCAGAAGACTAAACCAGGCCTTGGTTTGGTCCAACACTCACCAGAAATTAAAACCCAATTTTCCCTCCAATTTTACCCGAAATGGTTTCTCTGGTTTTCCTAACCCGTTCTCAGTTATTTCTGCATCAGAGTGATGCTCACTTATGTCCTAATCAGTTTTAAACAAATTCAAGCCGTCCCAGAGGCTCGTGGGTGACCAATTTGTCCACTGAAATTTGTCCCCCGAAAGCTTCGAATTTCAATTAACAATTGATCGTGCAGGTTTGGACGGTTCAGGCCACGTTCAAAAGCAAAAGACAGCCCAGACTTTCCAGCACATATTGGCATAATCAATTGTGCACTGGACCACCGCACATGGTGGTGCCGTCCATGGTTCCCCCGCGATTGCTACAGTAACCAGGGCAAAAGACCAAAATGCCCCTGGTTCAATAATTACCAAAATGCCCCTCACTTCCTAGACCCGTAACTCAGCCATACGAAGTCCGATTTCGGCGTGCCGCCTGTCTACGGACTCAGGACGTCGAGACCTACCTAACGGTCCTGGAGTCGTGTGAAAATTAATTGTTAAACGAAAAGTCAACATTTTCGTCCGTGAAGTCCAACTTACGGTAATGCCCCTGAACTTCCGATAGTCATAACTTTTTCCCTGATCGTCCGAATTGGACGTGCCACCTGTCTATGAACTCGTGACGTCCCGTACTACGTCACGGTCATAGGTCAAAGTCCATTTAACTCATCAATAAAAAAGTCAACAATTTGGCCATATCAATCACAAGGGTAAAAACGTCAATTCACACATTAAATTGAAATATTAAAATCCTCGAATGTCCGGGGTGTTACAGTTAGCTCATAGGGTACTCGGGTTGTCCTAATACTGACAAGTGGCGTCAGTTCGGAATGTATGACTACTGTCATTCGACGTGGTCGAATATAGTCGATGCGACGTGAATGTTAGTGTACGTCTGGTCGTAGACGAGTTTTATGTTGGTTAGTTGGTGTACGAGTGTACACGAGTTTCGAGGCCGATTCTACTTTCCACGGGGTGGATGTGGAATCAGAATAGTTGGAGTTTCAAGAACGGAACTAATTAAGGAGGGAAGAACGGTTAGATTTAGGTCGGTTGGAATTTCGAGGACAAAATTAATTAAGGAGGGAAGGTTGTAACGACCCGTCCCAAATTCCATGATTAGATTAGTGACTAATCATGATAGTGAGGCTAATCTGGGATTAGTAGAGCGAAATCGGACGAACGATGCGAAATGACCATTTTGCCACTAATCGTGGTAAAACGTTGACTTTTTGTTCGGGTGGTCAAACGGACTTTGACCAATTATCGTGACGTAGTTCGTGTCGTCACGAGTTCATAGACAGGTGGCACGTTCAATTCCGACGTTCGAGGAGGAAATTATGACGTTCAGAAGTTTAGGGGCATTTTGGTAAGGGCCGAAGACTGTTACGTAGATAAGGACGATACGAATCCATAGACAGGCGGCACGTCGAACTTAGACGTTCGACGACGAAATTACGGTTCATGGAAGTTCGAGTGCACTATTGCACGAATTACGAGACGAGTTCACTTTTGGACTCTAGTGTGCCCAGATATTTGTCCTGATGCCCAATGGATGAGTGACAAGTGTCACCCATCCAATGGACACCCAAATTGATTCATGCACCGTGCAAACCATTCCATTTTCATTTCAAACCCAAACATCCACTAGATCTCACCATTTCTCTCATTCCCGTGCAACCCAAACCCATCCAAATTCCACCCAAGACCAGGACAGAGGACCAGGAGGCTGAGGGAGTTGAGGTGGCCGGCCTGGATGGCCAGGGCCGCCGAGAACGGCGGCTGGAAGGGAGGAAACCCGTGCGGGTACCCAGTTAGTCCATTTTCGATCCAATTTCCATTTTTCTTGTTATGGTTCATTTTTAATGGTTTTAATGAATCAAATAGGTTGCTAGGATAGCTTTAAGAAGGCTTCTATGGTGGTTGGACGGCTGTGAAGCCGTGGGTGAGTTTTGGGAATATTGAACCATTTGGTTCATAATTAAACCATTACTTAGTTTTAAGGATTGAAATTGATAGGAAATGAGGAAATAGGAATTTAGGGATTAAAATGGGAGCAAACGGACCGAAAACGAAGGAGGAGGAGCACTGAACCGGTCACGCCAGTTCAGCACAATAACCGGACCCGAAAACCAGAAGAAAAAAAAATCGGTTTTCCAAGGTTGATGGTGATGAATAGTGTTTTTGACCTTCTAGGGGCGCGTGAGGGCGCGTGGTCCATAATTTGGGGAAGTGTTCAACATATGAAATCTTCTATTCGATGCAATGAAGATTTTGGGACTGGTCTTACATCAATCGGACATGGTTTCGATAGTTTTCGGGGTGTCGGAAGGTTTAGGGTCGGCTTAAAAATAGTTAAAAGTTCGGGAAAATTACGGGGCTTTAGTGGGAATTTAATTAAGTAGTTATTAACCTTCTATTAAAATTTGGACAGGTTCGAGAGTCCCGGTGACGGTGATTTACTAAGGGAGCCGTATGGCACGCAAATCGAGGCGGCAGCTCGGACGGTCTGTGAGTGGATCTTGTTTTCTAAATTGGTGCATGCATAAATGTTTATTATATTTTTTATTACATGTTTGATGATGCCATGGGTGCATTTGTATGTGGTTACGTATAAGCATGTATTTCGAGGTTTCGGCCTTATACGGTGCTTGTACGGGTCTGTATGTCTTTATTGATTTAAATGATTTGGTTTTGGATTTCTAAAAGGATAAACTCGGGTATGAGACCCATTTGGTTTTGTCTCGGGCATATGACGCTATTTACGACCTTCGGGTCTAAATCGTGGTCGCGACGGGTTCTATGTGTACGGCGATCGACGATACGACGCTCGCCTTCGGATTGGGATGTGTTCCTTCCGGAGAGGTCACGATGCACAATTCATGGTCGGGCAGCCTGGGGAGGCTCGACTTCGGAGTGCTGACGGTTCAGGACAGCGATCGGTGATGAGTGCACCATGATCTTGTGGTGGTCGCGTCAGTTGATACGTTCACGGCGACATACCAGGATTGAGGGCGGTCCTGGATGGATGGTTGCACGCATCACTATGATCGGAGTTGTGACTGACCCTTAGATATTGGGCATGGTGCCCAGCTGATGTCATATGTTTGGGCACGAGACCCAATTACTTTACGGCTTACGATTTCGGGTCAGGGACCCTAGATGGATTTCCAAGTTCATGACCGTTTACGGGAATCGGCATGAACTCTGGAAAAGTCATTGTGGTTCATGACGGTTTATGGGAACCGGCATGAACCCTTGTCAGGTCATTATGGTACATGACGGTTTATGGAAACCGGCATGCACCCTTGTTATGGATGTTATGGATCATGACGGTTCATGGGAACCGGGCATGAATGTTTATGTTATGTATATATATATATATATGTTCATCTACCTTCCTTTACTTGTTCTATTATCTCCTCCGGGGAGGGTCGTTGGCCTGGGTAGACTCCGGAGTAGTCATGGAGCACCGACTGAGTGGAGTCACCCCCCAGTTGGGTTCCTTACTCTCAGGAAGGCTATGGTTACTATTACCTCGAGTAGGATCAGTGGTCTGCAGACATTGACCTTGACTTTGAGAAGACTCGGATTGAGACCCGGGTAGCACGCGCGTAGCTTTGGATACCATGACAGGATTGGTTGTGTGACTTATATGTATATATGATATATGGATTTGATATGTGGTGTGCACAGGTGTGCAGAGGATTTGAGCAGTGGCTCGTGTACTTGGTTTTAGTATGGTTATGGTTTTGGGCTGAGTCCCTTGTTGGTTTTCTTATGGATTTGGGCGGTGGCCCGTATGGTCGATTTCATTGTAGTCCTTTTGACCTTGGTTTATTTCTGATTTGGACTTAGTTCCCACATGTGGTCCATTTGGTTAAATGGTTTTCGAATGCATGCATGCTTTTTAGTGAAGGGTACAAATGTCTTTATAGAAAATGTTTTTATAAACTTTTGTTTTGTCCACTCACATCTTTAAATGTTTTGACTGCCCTTCAGGTTGACATCAGATGTGGACTATAGCAGAGACTGAGATATCACATACCTCCTCCGGATCCTGGCGTACTCTGATAACCCGGGAGGGAAAAGGTCGGAAATATCCCTTGTCTGACACTTCGTGTCAGACGAGAGCAGAGTCATCCCGCACTAATCCCGGGGGGATTGGGATGGGTCCTGTCAATAGCGGCCGAAACCTTTACGGTTGAAGAGCCTGGAACCACGACCAGGCCGAGAGCCGTGGGAGTAGGAAGAGCGGCCATGAGCAATAGGGGTAGCAGGGCCTACATAGGGTGTATAGAGGGCTATGGGAGTGGCAGTAGGGCCTGCATAGGTTGTATAGAAGGATGTGGGAGTGGCAGCAGTGGCATATGCAGAAATGGATGTTTGTTGGGCTTCAAAAGAGAGAATGCGGGCTCTAAGATCAAAGAAGATAGGCAGGGTGGGAAATTGAGCATTGTAGTGACTAGGATTGTATATTCAGGACCTAGGCCACGAAGGACATCAATGACTAAGTCTGTGGGTGAGAAGGGTTCATTTATTGCAGCAAGGGAGTCAGCAAGTCTCTTGGCAAGGGTAAGGTACTCAGAGATGGTTTTGGACCCTTTGGTGAGAGACATGATCTGAAAACGCAGATTAGTGACATTGGCAAGAGACTGTTGAGAGAAGTTTTGTTTGAGACATTCCCAGATGGCACGAGAGGTGGTGAGACCCACAACTTGGGACATAATGGGTTTAGTAAGAGTGGCTCGAAGCATGCAAACTAAGGTCTGGTCGATTTGGAACCAGGGGTGGTAGGCATGATTAGGCATGGGTTCAGGGTAGGATGTTAAGGAAGAATGATTAGAGTTAGATTGGGGTGATGATTCATGAGCCAGGGAAGACAAAATAGTAGGAGGGGGAGGTGGATGAGTGCCATTAATAAAATGCCAGTAATTATGGTCAATGAGGAAAGGTTTAATTTGACTTTCCCATATGAGGTAATTGGTTTCACTCAATTTCATAGAAACCAGTGTAGATACGTTAGTGGGGGAGATGGGAGGAGAGGAACAAGAATCAGTAGCCATAGGAAGTGTTTGAGAGGGATCAGTTTATGGTGGTCAGACAGATTGCTCTGATACCATGTAGAAAGGTATGAATTTCTGATGATCATTTACAAGCCAAATGGGCATATTTATACACATCTGTTTGGGAGATAAGATTTTACAGGTATCTCCCATCTAAATCTGATTAGGACATCTGTCCTAAGTAACTTACTGCTATAAACTATCTAGGGTACATGTGTCTAGTTCTAAACAGGCATCTAGTCTAATTATTATATCCAATTATGCTTGAACAGGTGTACACAGGTCTGTACACTGTCTAACAATCTCCTACTCACCGCTGACCTTTATGGCCTCTTTCAAATCTTCGATGTCAAAATCTGAACTCCATTCTGTAGGCATTGAGTCCATATTTGCCTATCTTGTTTCATCAAATACCCACTTAGAGATAAGCTTCATCTGGTCTTTGGCGGCGATGACACCACCATCAAGTACTGGGACGTCCCCAACAAGACTCCAATTCGTGGAGAGAATACAGTGGTGGGTGATTGGAGTGCGTTGGGAAGGCTTCGGGTAGGTGGGGGTGGGTTTGTCAACTTTGATATGTTTTCATTT